>CM059427.1:167825874-168283371 GCA_030390025.1 Squalus acanthias | reverse complement strand
ACTCCCCCCTTTCCCCCCTGCCCCCCAACTCACTTAAAAACCTGTTTTATCTCCAACTTTTTCCAGTTCTGACAAAGCGTCATCGACCTGAAACATTCACAGATGCTGCCTGACCTGCTGAGTGTTTCCAGCATTTTCTCTTTTTATTTCAGATTTCCAGCATCCGCAGTATTTTGCTTTTGTATTAATGTTTAATGTAGTCCCAATTTACTCTGTGATACTCCTCACTTCAATTGGGTCCTTTCACTGCCACAACCAGTGACTGACCTGTAACCGATGTATAGTTCAAATGCTCTCCTGACGCAACCCTAGTTTCAAAGCTCAGTGATTTTCACAGTTCAAGTGACAATATACAAAAGTTTCACACTCTTGTCATTGTGCTTCATTGGAATCCACTGACAAAACACTGCTTTTATATAATATATTTAAACTAAAAGAGAAAGCCCATCAAACACCTATCTAACCATTAACTAGATTGCTGATGGCCACAGCCTCCTAATTAATAACTAAGGTAATTGACCAGTTTGCACTTCGTTGTGTTAATTACATGTTACTCTGTGGACCTGCTGTAGCAGAAAACATTGATAGTGAAACACAATTAGTTAATTGGTAATAGTTAAGGAATGATGTTTCTCAGCTGTTATAGTTCCAATTAAATAATTGCTCCTCTGCACAAATACCCTTTGCAAAAGGGAATTCTGCAAAGTGATCCCATTGTTTTTGGTCCCTGCCACAAACTCTGTTGCCTAGCCACTGACGCCATCCCTCTCCCTAACATCTGTCTGAGGCTGAACCACACTATTTGCAACCTTGGTGTCATATTTGGCCCTGAAATGAGCTTCCAACCACATATCCGTGGCATAACTAAGACCGCCTACTTCCACCTCCGTAACATCGTCCGTCTCCGCCCTTGCCTCAGCTCATCCGCTGCTGAAACCCTCATCCATGCCTTTGTTATCTCTAGACTTGACTATTCCAATGCACTCCTGGCTGGCCTCCCACATTCTACCCTGCGTAAACTTGAGGTCATCCAAAACTCGGCTGCCCGTGTCCTAACTCGCACCAAGTCCCGTTCACCCATCACCCCTGTGGTCGCTGACCTCCATTGGCTCCCGGTTAAGCAGCGCCTCGATTTCAAAATTCTCATCCTTGGTTTTCAAATCCCTCCATGGACTCGCCCCTCCCTATCTCTGTAACCTCCGCCAGCCCCCCAACCCCCTGAGATATCTGCGCTCCTGTAATTCTGCCCTCTTGAGCATCCCTGATTATAATCGCTCAACCTTTGGTGGCCGTGCCTTCTGTTGCCTTGGCCCTAAGCTCTGGAATTCCCTCCCTAAACCTCTCCGCCTCTCTTTCTCTTAAGACGCCCCTTAAAACCTACATCTTTGACCAAGCTTTTGGTCATCTGCCCTAATTTCTCCTTGTGTGGCTCAGTGTTAAATTTTTTGTCTTATAATACTCCTGAGAAGCGCCTTGGGACGTTAAAGACGCTATATAAATACAAGTTATTTTTGTTGTTGTTGTTGTACTGTTTGACTTGTCATTTTGGGAATGCTATTTACAGATTGATATGGGTGTGGGTTTTTGTTGTGCAGTGTCACTCTGTTGTTCAGGAAGAGGAGACAACCCAATGCACTTAAAGCAATGAGCACTGTACCTGGCTCGGAGTTCAGATGTGTGTGGGAGGATATATTGGAGCTGTCAGCAGAACGTCCCCCTAAATACTCATGCTCTGTTTCTGATTGAGGTTTGTTGCGTGGTTCTGCATCGCATAGAAGAGGGAGGGATTGCAAGATTATAAATGTTTGTCCCGAGTCTTACAGGAAAATAATTAAAGTGATTGAGTGGGGGTACTTTGCTTGTTCGAACTTTCCTGCTTATATTATCCTGGAGTTTAAAATATAGGCTGAATGTGGTGTTTCTTGGTTAGAAACTATTAGAAGATAAATTCAGAAAACCCCACTGATTATGTTGCAGTTGATACTTCATTTGGGTAAGTCATCATGTGCCAACTGCATGGAGAGCCCTGACTATCAACGTCTGCTATGACTGGAGATTTCAAGTCTGTAGTCTTCCCTCGGGAGTTGAGATGACGTTACTGCCTTTTATAATCACTTCCAGTTATGCAATGTTCTACTTATCAGAAAGACTAAAGTTTCCGTCGGAAACTGCAATTATATTCAGTGCTGCAGAGGATGCTGGTTATGTACAAGAATGAAAATTTTAACTTCTTTCCCATTTGGACACTGGTTGCCCCTAAGATTCACGAGAGCCATCGAGTAACAGTAAATGTGCTGTGTCCCCACTGTGTGTTATAATTAGTGCCCTTGTTAATAATTTACATTAAACTCTTGTCTGTAATGCCATCATTATTGTGTTTAGAATAAATTGTATCAAGGAACTTGAACCCCTGGATGTAGTTTGCACTTGAATTCTGCTCGACCGTAATGCAGGTGGCAGGGCAGGGCTTCTGCTACTGCAAGGACGCGCCACTGGCCGTGGTTGAATTTCCGGGGTCAGGTCATTGAGATAATGTTGTTGGGGCACCCTGGCATTAACTGGGAAATGCATCCGAGATGATTCAAGCAATAGCTGTTGAAGGCCTTTGGCTTGCTGCAGCATCGTGTGGCCAGGGGTCTCAGTGCTGCCTTTAAAAGTTTTTTTTTAAATGAACATTTTCACAAAAAAAATGCACATGCAATCGATTGCATAGCCAATTTAGTCCTTTAAAATCTAAACGCCGGCATCCCTGGTGCCCAGTGTTGCAATGACGAAATGACAGAAATTATGTTGGATGATGTATTTCTGTCATTTGCATACCATTGCAGTATGCCCACCGATATAGAGATGGACGTATTGTATGTCACCTGTCATTTCCAATGGGAAATTGGTCATCCGTAAAATTGGGCAGTGGTCTGTCAGATTGGGTCCCTGATCTATCTCCCGCTCCTCTCCCATTCCCACCCACTCAGGTCTGCTGGAAAAGCCCTACAGGAAAGGTGGAGCACCTAAGCCGTGATGTCAGGAGGTGGAATTGAAACAATTCTAGTCGGGAGTGTGTAATGGAACAATAAGACTGCACTATCAGTGTTAGAATTTGAATATTATAATAGGTTTTACTTTTCTACAGACTTTTAAAAAATTTTAATACTTCACAGCTTTCTATGATTAAACCACACCGCAAACTCCTCAGAGAAGTGATAGATTAAATGTGTTGATGTTAGTGACGGGAAGGCAGGACACCCAATTCAATTATGCGTCTCCTCAGACACCCTTTGAAACTCACTCCAAGCTATTGTAGCAGAGACAGAATTATGAACCGTGTATTGAGTGCTATTAATATAACACATTGGGGTAAAAATTCACTTGGTTGCGCCTCCAATTAGCGCCTTAAGAGGGCGCTAATGGGGCGCAAAGCCGCTAACGCCCGGGCGCAGCGATGTTTGCGCCGCTCGAGAACTTAACTTGAGATTGTGCGGCGGCGCTAAAACTTACCGCTGCGACCACCTGCGCGCGCAGATTGTGACGTCATTCCATGGTGCAACGCCCTTGTGGCGCCCCGTAGCGGAAATTGAGTGGCGCCCCCTGCCTTACCGCCTGGCGCTTCCAACGACCAGAAGACTGGAACGCTATCAATCGCTGTGGGGCTGGGGGGGGCGCTATTTAAAGGGGGCCTCTTCCTGTCTTTTATTGTTGGTGGCATTTTTGAACTACGCATTCTGAGAGAGAGAGGGAGAGACTTCTGGAGAGATTCAACGTTGTGTGAAGGAGTTTTGGGTACTGAGCAGCACTTTGCAGGTTCATTTTGATTTGCCATTCCTTGTATCGATTTAGCAGAGACTGTGGGAGCTGCACTCTGAGCTCTTTGCCTGGTACGCTCCATTGTTCTTTCCAGCACATTTGATGTGCAAGTCTCTCCAGGCCGAGATTCAAGGCTGCAATGAACAGGATGTGGATGGAAAGCAAGATTAACCATCCCCTTTAAGAACTGGCCCGTGCCATTGTGTGTGTGTTCCATTGCTGACTGACATTACATGAGCTTCGCCAGCGCTCCGAGTTAGCGCCTCACTGCTCGGCCTTTGCGCCTTAAGAGAGGTGTGCAGCGCCTGCTTTAGCGCTCCACTCACCTTCCGGGGCGGTAAAAGTGAAGTTTCCTGTCAGTGCCGATAATTAGCGCCAGGCGCTAATATTTGCGTCCGGACGATATTTGCGCCCCAAATGGGGCGCGACCTAATTTCTACCCCATTGAGCTTTAGTGAGTTAAAATGATTTACTCTTGTGCCAGAAATGGCCTTAATTGGGCTGTGCTTGATGGGCTGAATGGCCTTTTTCTGATCTATCTTCTTTTCCAATTTTCTCTCATGGAGGCGGTGACTCCTGCAGGGATACAATTCCACAGGTGCTGGCAGGCCTCCATACCTCATGCAAATGGCCATTCTTCATCAGGGCTCAAGCACTGAGTGTAGGCGAGATACCAAGCGGTGTGGTTATGGGCATCGCAACTGAGCCCAATCCTGTTCTCGTGCCTGATGCCCACATCTTCCAGTCCCAGCAGGGGCCACTTGATGATGATCAAAAGGTTGGAGCAATCATCTCCTCTCAGGAGACCAATTGTTGCACCACATTACTGACCTAACTGAGACCAGCCAGCTCAGCTCAATATCACGCCCATGTGGTGCATTTCTCCACTGAGCCGTGATCCATTTTACCCTACCTTCTCGTGGTTTATCATTCTCTGTTCAATTCCTGTGGTTTTTTTTTTAATTGTCTCCGAGTCTACTTTGGAATCTGTTTTTGCAATTTTGTCCCTAATCCCTGTGTGTAATGCAATAGATTGGATTAGGGCAGGCTTTAGAAAGATGAGGAGGCAGCTGAGCTTGGTGGAAGGAGAAATCAGCACACAGGACTGCAGAGCAATAGTTGGATTAAAAAAAAGATGGTAATGAGACCCCAGATCAGAATAAGTATATTCATTTGACAAACAAGGAAACTGCTAGTAGTTTTAGGATGCCATGGATAAGTCAACAACAGCTTGTATTTATATAATGCCTTTAACGTAGTAAAACGTCCCAAGGCACTTCACAGGAGCGTTATAAAAAAGAATTTGACACCGAGCCACATAAGGAGATATTAAGATAGATGACCAAAAGCTTGATCAAATAAGTAGGTTTTAAGAAGAGTCTTAAAGGAGCGAAGAGAGGTTTGGGGAGGGAATTCCAGAGCTTAGGCCTTGGCAGCTGAAGGCACGAGTGCCAGTGGTGGAAGGATTAAAATCGGGGATGCGCAATAGGCCAGAATTGGAGGAGCTCAGATATCTCGGAGGGTTGTAGGGCTGGAGGAGGTTACAGAGATAGGGAGTGGAGGGGTGAAGCCATGGAGCGATTTAAAAACAAGGATGAGAATTTTAAAATCGAGGCGTTGCTCAACCGGGAGCCAATGTAGGTCAGCGAGCACAGGGGAGATGGGTGAACGGGACTTGGTGCGAGTTAGGACACGGGCAGCAGGGTTTTGGATGAGCTTGAGTTTATGGAGGGTGGAAGATAGGAAGCTAGCCAGGAGTGCGTTGGAATAGTCAAGTCTAGAGGCATGTCAAGTCTTCTTCATGGATGAAGGTTGCTGAGGCAGGGGCGGAGTCGGGCGATGTTAAGTAGGCGGTCTTAATGATGGCGCGAATGTGTGTTCAGAAGCTCATCTCGGGGTCAAATACAACACCAAGAGGTTAGAAACCTGTTAAGATTGAAGAAGAGGGACTATAAGAAAATATCTTTTTTTAAAGTGAGGTGGGACCCCTGCGAGGAAAGTATTGTCAGTTTCGTAGATGTTGATCAAAAAATGGTGGAGTTATTAATAAATATTTTGCATTGGTCTTTACTAAAGAGGAGGTGAATCTTGAAGTGGTTGAGAGTAATATAGGAAAGGTAGTTGGGTTAAAGAAAGACGAAGCCCCAGGGCCTGACCAGATACATCCTACGATCCTGAGATGAGGGAGGAATTTGCAAGACCCTGGAAATTAAGGGGGAAATTTGAACCTGACCGGCTCAAGAAAAACTGATGTGATCGGGTCGGCCGCCTGTTTTTATACATCGCCTCCATTGTAGAGTAAAAGCGGACAGAGTGTTAAAGGGACGGCCGAACTGAACCTGCTCATTTCCCTCCTGGCGGTTAAGTTAGAATTGCCCCCTTTACTACAAGGCTGTTCTGGAACATGGGAGCTCGAGTAGGCCATTCAGCCCCTCGAGCCTGTTCCGCCATTTAATCGATCTTGGCTGATTTATATCTCAACTCCATTTACCCGCCTTTGCTCCATATCCCTAAGTACACTTATCTAACAAAAATCTATCTCAGTCTTGAAAATTTCAATTGACCCAGCATCCACAGCCTTTTGGGGGAACGTGTTCCAGATTTCCATTACCCTTTGTGTGGAAAAAGTGCTTCCTGATTTCAATCCTAAATGGCATAATTCTAATTTTAAGATCGAGTCCCTTTTGTTCTGGATACCCCACCAGAGGAAACAGTTTCTCAGGGCTGATTTTGATACTGGGGTCGGGTTGGTGTCGTGAATCCCACTTTTTGGGTTGTACACCCGCCTCCATCGAGATGTGGCCAACCCACTGTATTTTCCCTTGATTGACCTTGTTGAGCCCGCCCAGTGGGCTCAGCAGGCCAATTAAGGGCCACCCGGCAACAGGTGACGTCACAGAATGACATTTCATCTGTCAAGAGCTTTTGACAGATGAAATACCAGCGTTTGACAGCTCTATGAAGCTGTCAAACACTGACAATATGATTTCTGACTTGAGTCCTTCCTCTCAGGCAGAGTTAGAAATCATTCCAGCACAGAAAACAGAAGGCTGCAGTTTTTGACAGCACCACGGCTTTTCTGCTTTCTGTGCTGGTGAGATTTCTGACTCCCGAGAACTGAAGGGCTGACACCTGCAGGAGGAAGTTAAGGTAAGTAAAACTTTTTCCCACACTTAGCACTTACCTTACACACTTACCTCTGCACACATGCACCCATCACTCACCTGCCCACCGGACATATCGACCCCTCCAACCCCTGCAGACCCACGGCCCGCCCCGATAACTTGGCGTGGTTGCCACCTGTCGGGAAGCCCACATTTCAGCGATTAAAATAGGGATTAGGCAAAAAACTGCCTGTTAACTACCTGTTAATAGGCAGTTATTTGTCACTAATCCCTTCCTGCCTCGGGGAGTCGGGTCCCAGCACAGGTCGGGTACCCGCCTCCAGCGAAACTGGCATGGAGGCGGGATGGGATCGGGACCCACGAGTCTGCAACTTTAACCCCCCACACACCTCCAAACCCGACTCCACGGGTCAGTTAAAATCCAGCCCTCTGTATCTATCCTATCGAATCCCTTTATCATTTTAAACACCTTGATTAGATCACCCTTCAACCTTCTAAACCCAGGGTAATACAACCCACTTTTATGCAACCTGTCCTCATAATTTAATCCTTTAAGACCCAGTATCATTCTGGTGAATCTGCGCTGTACCCTCTCCAAGGCCAATATATCCTTCCTGAGGTGCGGTGCCCAGAACTGAATGCAGGGGACATAAATACAAGATTAAATGCAAGACATTTAGAACAGCGAGCAAGAGAAACTTCTTTGCACAGAGTTGTGGGGCTGTGAAATTGACTTCCAGGGGTCGTGGTTGCGGCAGAAACTTTGTCAGCATTCAAGTTTAGATTGGATAGGTCGATGGAGGAAAAGGGGTTGAAGGGATATTGGAACTGGGTGGGTAACTGTGATTCAGACGATTTGCTCACGTGAGAGTAAATTTCAACACAGACTTGACTGGTTGGATTGATAGGCTTGTTTCCATGTTGTAATTTCTATGTATCTATAGCTGTAGCTGGATGGGGTGCGCAACTGAAATACCTTTCATTACTTTTTTTTAAAATGGTTTGTGTCACTTCAAATCAAAGATGTAGCACTTATTGTAAGTTTTGAAAACCTTTCGTATTAGCCTGTTTGGCTGGATAGTTCTGTCATTTGAGGACAATTTACAAGAATAGCATTGTGAGCCCATACTCTCCTGAGCCTGGTGCAGGGGCTCAGGTATGACGGTTACGATGCTATGAATGTACCTTTCTCTTGAGCTGAAGGTTTATTTCTGCATGGTTGGCTATCTGGCAGTTATGGCTGGTGTGATGCTCATACTTTAGGTCACCTAAATTCTTTTGATATCTCATGATCTACTTGTGGATGAAAACTAAGCACCTACAGATAATTTTCTGACTAAGCCAGAAAGCATATTTGGTGTAAGCATTGATTTTGCAACAATATGGATAGCCGAGGAATGTTTGGGGAGGAAAAAGTTAATACACACTGTGTCCTAATGTTTAACTCATCTCACCAGCCTGGACATTAAGCGTTGACAGACGATTCTGTTTTGGGGGACATCGCAACTGATCCTGATCCAGTCTTCACGGCTCATTGGATATTGATAAAGAACCCAGGCTTACCCATTCCCCTCTTTCTCCCCAACCCAGCTCAGGAACCCACCCCTTTGTCCCAGTTGAAATCAGCAGACTCCGCACACACCAGGGATTGACCCTACAACCTTTTATGGGCTGCGTGGCTCAGCACGAGACTAGGCAGAGTATTCACCCATTGAGCCACATGGGTCCAGGGGGGGATGGTGGAACAGGTTTGCCTTGTTCTATTAAAATAGGTTTTAAAAAATAAGATAGCTGCTAAGGTCCAGATCATTATTAAAGAGACAGAAAATGTGTTTGTTTTTCCAGGAATGCTTGAAGTCGATGAGCTGATGATGGAAAGGATCATGGAGGAGCTGGAAAGTCAGTGCCAGGAGAACATGAACCTGGCAATTGAGACGGAAGAGGGTCTCGGGATTGAATACGACGAGGATGTGGTGTGTGATGTGTGCCGCTCCCCGGAAGGAGAGGATGGTAATGAGATGGTTTTCTGTGACAAATGCAACATCTGCGTTCACCAGGTAAATGGCCACAGCTTGTTCATGTCCTGGTGTTCCATGGATGTTTCTGTATGAAAGTGTTTTGATTGTGGTTGATGCTCTCGGTGCACCAACACGTGAGGATAGCTGGTGTGGGAATAGGGAATACTGTTCTGAGATTGGGGTTAAATAAAATTGTTGGAGCAGAGTAAATGGAGCTTCACTCTGCATCCGCCTCATGTTGTACCTGACGTGAGAATGCTTGATGATAATGATACATAGTCAGAATGATAGGAAGCACGGAAAACCATTAAGCCCATCCTTTCAACATACCGTATATATACTTGCTGTTTCACGGACTTCACCACACCCATTTCAGCTCCTGGCAAACACTTCTAAATAAAGGTTCTAAAGAGTTTCTCCCTGCATAAGATAAAACTTCTAAATATTTATCTGACCTTAAATCCTACATTATACATCTTTGGTCTTATGTTTTGGGTTTTTTACGCTCCATATTTTCTTGAGTTTAGAGTCACTGGCCACTCTGGTAAGTGTTCTTCTTTGAACCAGGTGTGTGGTTTTACCTGCCCAATATCTAGGTAAATGTAACAAAACCCAGGAATCAAACAAAGAATCCTTGTCACTGTACTCTAACCTATTGAATGTATCACGTGCCATCCCATGATCTCGGCTCTGCTAGGTGGATGAATATGAACCATATCACAATGTGTCTCAGGCTATAAGTTACTAGACAAACTTACTGATCATTGAACAGTACTCAGTACAAAAAGTATATTTACAGTAATTACAAACCACTAATTTCCTCAAAGTTCCCAAACAACAGGTACTTCCCCATGCTAGCTCTCGCCATAAAACTAAACTATGACACAGTTTCTTTACTTCTTGCGTTGGTTGTACATTACCACAGAGTCGCAGACCTACCCCTTATCTCTGCTGGTTTCAGACTGCTGTCTGGTTTCAATAAAGCTCAGATATACTTCCAGATTTATTTGAAGATATGCCAGAACAAAAGGCCTTTAAAACTGTATTTCTCTTAAATACATTAAATAGTCAGTCATTCGCAGGATGCTAAATGGTGTTTACCTCAACAAATACAGCTGCCAAATAAACCTGTACTGTAAACAGCTCCACAAGATGTTTGTAACTGAATGGAATGACTTAACCGATTGATCAGTCCCAAACACTTCGAATGACCTGTTACAGATCCCTGACCAAGGAAAATGGCAACATTCGATTCTTGCACATCACCTGGTCTTGGGATGTGTGTTTTCTTCAGCTTTCAGTAGCCTCAATCCTCTTTGGAACTCTCTTCCTAAACATCTCTGCCCCTCAAACTCTCTCTCTCCACCCTTAAAAACCTCTTCCAAGAACCATCCCTCTGACCAAGCATCTAGCCATTCCCTCCTAATCTCTCCCTTTCTAGCTTGACATTAAAGGTGTTATATAAACCCCAACTGTTTTTTGCTTTCAGAAATAGCTAATAGTGATCAATTTTACCCCTGTGTGTGCTGTGACTGGCAAGAAAGAATCCAATAAATAATCCACCATGGATACAATTGCTTCATTTTTGTCAAACTTAAAATAACCTTTGCCTTGCCCTGGCAGCTCAGGGCTTATCAGGTTTCAAACATGTATATTCAGGAGTTAGGCCAGCAGTTTTGCTGTTAGGCTTATGCTTTAACTTTACATCCCACGGTGATGGCCAACTGCTAAATGGTTCAGCCTGTACGCAGAGAGCACTGCTTTGGTAAATCTTTGAGCGTATGAAAGTAAACCATCGGAACCAGGATGTTGTGGCCTGATTCTCAAAAAGTAGCGGACTGTAATGGTGCTGGTTCTTGTGATATCACTGACAAAGCACCCATCCTGAATTTCCACAGAGGTTCTTCAGATTCCCCGCCTTAACTTCGGCAGAAGATCAGTTTAAAGACCTCTGAGAGACGGCAGAAGCAGCCGTTTGCGCTGTTTCCACTGACCACCTTCCAAAGTTACAGCAGGAGAACTCTGCGGAAATTCTACCCCCCAGCATTTAGATGTTGTAAATAATTGTTTATGGTAACTGTAGCTGTTGTCTGTTTCCAGGGGAGAAGCATTTAAATGAGGTCCGTGGTGTATGAGAAGAAAATTCCAATTAGTTTTACATGTCCCATTTAGCTATTGATTCCGACGTTGGTTAAGACAGTTAATTCTTTAAGCACTTCAGCTGAATGCTGACTGGATTATGACGAATGGCAGTTTGCCTCGCAGGTGTCTGGACAGAAGAGTTTATTCGCTTGGGTTCTCTCGGGAGACATCTGACCATTTGCTATTTTTAAATCACGACAGGCTTGTTATGGAATCCTGAAGGTGCCCCTTGGCAGCTGGTTGTGTCGGACGTGTGCCCTGGGCGTTCAGCCAAAGTGTTTGCTGTGTCCCAAGAGAGGAGGAGCTTTGAAACCAACACGCAGTGGCACGAAGTGGGTCCATGTTAGCTGTGCCTTATGGATACCTGAAGTAAGACATCCATCCATCTGTAAGGAGATTAACAACAGTGTCTCAATGAACTGCCTTGATCACACTTTGAGAGAAGGAACGGTCCACTGCTCTTCCAATTGACCAAGCAGAATAAATTCATGGATTAAATACTTCATTGGTAGAAAACTAGTTGAGTGATTTGTCTTTGTTGCGAGAGATGTGATCATGCTACAGTTGGCTGGAATCAAATATTCAGAGGTTTGCAAGTCAACATATTTAAAGTGTTCTGTATAACTTATGGGCTTTTTTTTTTTTAACAACCCTGTTATTTGGATGCCAATTGCTCTGGTGAGAATTAAATGATGTAATGAGTTAGATCCAACTCTCCCACCTCTGGGATCTGAATGCAGCGTGAACTGAAAGTCTTTTCTCTCAGCTGGTTGCAAAGGTCCTATATGAAATGAATGGGGACAGTCTCAACCCTCTTTCCTCATGAGAGTGGGCCAACGGAACTGCCCATTAATTTGGTACTAAACCAGCAATCTCACTCGGCGGCTGTGGGAATGGCTAGTATAGGAATTGGAAACATCACATTGGTGCGGTGTGGCATACTCTTGAGGTTTGGGGTTAAGGCTCCTTGTTGGAGGGGCAAGTAGAGGAAGCCTTACTCTGAATTTATCCTGTCAATACCTTATTTGGGAGTGCTTGATTTTGACACTGGGCACCTGAAATTAGTAAGTATTCCGTTTTATTTGCACTAGCATCCCTTGCCTTAAACACAAAAATTCATTGAAAAAGAAAAAAACAAAGTTACTATAATTTAGTTTTGTGCACAACTAAACATTGACAATACCATCCACATCAGGGAGAAAAGAGAATCTGATCTTGCACTGAAATGCTCGGAGCTCTTACTGATTTTACTGAGAATAGGCAAAGCCAGGAAGAAGCCTAACTTCTTCATATTTTACCATTGCACAGTTTTTCAGACTGGGAGTCAGGACGATCATGTGTCACACACATGCAGCAGACATGTCTGCGTTGCCACAAGGCATCACTCCACATTTGCTTACTCTTTCTGTCGAAGTTATGTTCCGCCGATTCTAATTACAAGAATTGCTGAAAGACACGGGTGTTTTGTAATCAGATTGTTAGCAGGGCAGTTGGCTCCTGTACATTGGCTAGAAAGATGACACGAATGAGCTGGGTGAACTTGTGCCATTTGCTGGTTACCGTACGGCTGTTGCCATTAAGAGTAGCTTGACTCCACCTGAAAGCACTTCACCTGCAAGTTTTGAATAATCGAAAGGATATTTAGTTTCACAAGATTGAAGCTGGAGGAAAGGAATGAAGTTGGGGCTGTCGAGGGAGCTATACCCTGCATCTAAGCTGTGGGATACCTGCTCTGGGACTGCTTCCTCAGGAAATATTACTCTATATTAACCTGTATTATACCTGACCTAGAGTGGTGCTTAGTGCTGGCTTTAGTGGAGAAATTATTCCAATTCCCAGCAATGACTTCCATGCCTCACTTCGATGAGTGCAGTGCTCCCCACTAAAATTAGTGTTTGCTTTATCAAAATAATTAGTTACCACAGATAATGAAAGTTTATTAAATCTACACAAATCAAAGTTTACAGTAATAAATAAAACCAGAATATGATGGAAATTTGCAACAAGTCAATTAGAATCAAAATACTGATCGACCTGCCCCTGCATTTCTAGCTTTACTCTTTTTATTTCAGATTTCCAGCATGTGCTTTATTTTATCTCTTAAACATTACACAGTCTGTTAAAATGTGCGGCTCTTTGTCTGCAGGATGAT
The DNA here is from genome assembly GCA_030390025.1 of Squalus acanthias. Taxonomy (NCBI): domain Eukaryota; kingdom Metazoa; phylum Chordata; class Chondrichthyes; order Squaliformes; family Squalidae; genus Squalus; species Squalus acanthias. The sequence goes on along the minus strand of CM059427.1, from coordinate 168,270,133 downwards.
AGCTTTGTGAATGAGGACTGATATTGATTTTTTTTTTAATTCTCTCTTCCTTCCACCCTCTTGGGAAAAGCCAGAGGGCAGTTAACTCACACCCTTCCAGTGCCCATTTTATGAATCTCATTGCCAAACCTTGAGAGCAGATCACAGTCACCCTTCTGGTTGAGGAATGGAGTAGGGTAGAAAATAATTTATGAAATGTATGTACAACATTGAAACACCATAGCATAGGACCACAGACTGGGAACTAGTGGGGTCGAAATCCCAATTCTGACCACTTACTGAGCTGAGGCCACAGTATCTCCACGAATCAAATGAGTGTTGCGGTGACCAGTCAAATGTAGCATGGGCAGAGGCCTAGAAAAAAATTCTGCTGATTGTCCTTGTGGTGGTAGGGATGTGTGGCCTGGTAGGACCTAGGTTTATAAATGGGGAAAAAGTTAAGGATGGATGCGCTTTGAGGATAAATGCCCCCCAAAAAATTACATTGTCTGTTTAATTATGACTAAGCCTTAAGGTTTACTGTGTTTCAATATTTTTAGGTAAGTATAGGTTGCCCTGAGAAGATGGAACCCATTACGAAGGTGTCACACATTCCCGCTAGCAGATGGGCTCTGGCTTGTAGTCTTTGCAGTGAACGGACTGGGACATGTATTCAGGTCAGTATGAACAAATTTGTATTTTGTTCCGGTAGTGGACAGAGGTGATTATAGCCTCAGATTAGGCCTCATGCATTCATTAACCCAGCATGAACCTTCATTTTGACTGATAGTAGACAGGAGAATTTACATCTTTGTGAAACTTAATAGAATGTAACTGTCTTGGGTTCTCCTGGTGGCGACAGCTTATTAAGGCATTGAATAGCTGACTCATAGAAACCATGAACGCTCCAAGTTAGATTCTTCCCCCCCCCCCCCCTCCATCCGTGCTGAATTAGTTGATCTTAGCCGGGGCAATGGTAGGAGCTTTACAGTTTGCTACAGTGCTTCTGGGTTAGGAAGAGGAAAATTGGTCTGGGTTCCCACTGCTGATTTCTGTCTAATGACTCTTCCTAGAAAGTGCACATGCCTAGACATTGGGTGAAGACAGGATCAGGGGGCAAACAGTCTGCTAATGGTCAATGTGTAGGCCCGTACATGAAGGATGGTCACTTTGGCGAGGTACCCGCAGTCGACCACTACCTGTAGAACTGCACCCCAGATCACTTTCAGGTGAAAGGAGAGGGGAGGAAATTGTCAGAAAAAAATGCAGAGAACAATGCATAAATACTTTAAAATATGGGCTAATTTAGAACTTGCACACAGTGTTACTGCGGATGCGTTTGAATAGTCTCACGTTAAGGAAATTTCCTGTTGTTTTAGTTACTTGTAATAGTTTTGGATGCATTCACTTTTTTAAATTTTTATATAGGATTTATGAGCTTCGTCTCGCCCCAGCAACATATCCTTCTATTCCTTTCTCCCTTGTCTTATCTAGCTTCCCCTTAAATAGATCTATGCTAATGCCTAAACCACTCCATGTGGTAGTGAGTTCCACATTCTTACCACTTTTCTCCTCATCTGGTCTGAAGATGCTGTCTGTTGGGCATACTTCCACAGACACTGACAACTCTCTGCCTTCTTGCCACACTGGGCTATTCCTCATGTTTCAACTTAGACGGCGAGGCCCCAAAACCCTGATGTCACCGTTCCACCTCAGAAGTGCGGTGGAGCTGGACTTAAGTATGTCGCAGCAGAAGGACACAAGTCCCCGGGCTGAGATCATTGGCATGATTAAGCGGCGAGACCTGTAAGATGCTTCAGAAGAACCCGCCTCGATCCACCAGCTGATGTCAGAGCAGCCTACAACCCTTCAACTGTAGGGAAGCAGAGGCTCTTCCCAGGTTGAGCATTAAACGGCCTGTTTTCTTCTTCTGCTCCTAGGGAAGCTCAGGGCCACGTTTATTAAGGTGATCGATTACCTTAACCCTGCTACCTTTTGGGGGGCATTTCCCAGGATATAATCGGCAGAATTCCTGGCATGAAGAGGACGTAGAGCAAAGGAGTTAACACCCCACCTCACCAGTGGCATTTCCTGTGCTTCTTCCATTCGGCGAAATCCCGATGGGATCGGGTTCAGCCCCAAATTCGCTCCCCCACGCAAAATGTGTCACCATTGCACCCTCCATCGATCCCAGAAATTGCAGTCCCTGAGTGTTGTCAGGCTGTTTGATCATGAGGGTGGGGTAGAAATCATAGTTGAGCTTGATCCTGTCCTCACCCAATGTCCATGCATGGGCACTTCCCAGTGCAGGTTATTTGATAGCAATCAGATGCAGGAACCCGGCATTAATTTTCCCTTGCTGAATTGAAGAATACTGAGAGCAATTTTAGCCCCCGGCTGGCTTGGCTGAAATCAAGTAGCACAACACACAGAAGAGATCAAACCTGAGATCCTACTCATCTATCTGGCTAAGTAGCACACCAGGTGGCACATTTACTGTCTGGGCCATTGGATGCCAAAAAACAACTTTAAATAGAAAACCTTTAGAAAAAACGTAATTTTCACATACAATATTTGGTTAGTGGGTTGTCTCCTAATATGTTAGAAATACGAATAATAATTGCTTTGAAAGATCCAAATAAATGGATTTTATTACCCTGTGGAGGTCTGGTACAGACATCAGAATCTTGCTGGATATTAAATAGAAGTTGTTTGGAGCCTGCAGTTTTCCATTAATTTCTGTTTCAAAAACTTCAGAAACACATTTCAGCTGGGTTCTCCCACAGACGCAAAATAAAGTCCGAGTATGTGAGCTGTCTACCATGCAGAACTGCCACCTTCACTGGTGTTTATAATAGGTGCCCAAAAATGTTACCTGAGGGCTTTGTAATACTCGATTAATCATAGAATCATAGAAATTTACGGCACAGAAGGAGGCCATTTGGCCCATCGTGTCTGTGCCAGCCGAAAAAGCCAGAATCCAACCTAATCCCACTTTCCAGCTCTTGGTCCGTAGCCTTGTAGGTTACGGCAATTCAAGTGCATATCCAAGTACTTTTTAAATGCGATGAGGGTTTCTGCCTCTACCACTCTTTCAGGCAGTGAGTTCCAGACCCCCACCACCCTCTGGGTGAAAAATGTTCTATTCAACTCCTCTCTAATCCTTCTACCAATTACTTTAAATCTATATCCCCTGGTTATTGACCTCTCTGCTAAAGGAAATGGGTCCTTCCTATCCACTCTATCAAGGCCCCGCATAATTTTATACACCTCAATTAAATCTCCCCTCAGCCTCCGTTCCAAAGAAAACAATCCCAACTGATCCAATCTTTCCTCGTAGCTAAAATTTTCCAGTCCTTGCAACATCCTCATAAATCTCCTTTGTACCCTCTCTAGTGCAGTCACATCTTTCCTGTAATGTGGTGACCAGAACTGCACGCAGTACTCTAGCTGTGGCCTAACTAGTGTTTTATACAGTTCAAGCATAACCTCCCTGCTCTTATATTGTATGCCTCGGCTAATAAAGGAAAGTATCCCATATGCCTTCTTAACCACCATATCTACTTGTCCTTCTACCTTTAAGGATCTGTGGATATGCACTCCAAGGTCCCTCTGTTCCTCTACAGTTCTCAGTATCCTACCATTTATTGTGTATTCCCTTGCCTTGTTAGCCCTCCCCAAATGCATTACCTGACACTTCTCTGGATTGAATTCCATTTGCCACATGTCTGTCCACCTGACCAGTCCATTGATATCTTCCTGCAGTCTACAGCTTTCTTCCTCACTATCAACCTCACGACAACTTTTTGTATCATAATATATTAGTCATCTACAGTAGTACTTGATCGGATGTGAACTGCTGGACTTTATGACAGGAGCTCATTCGTAATGGCTCCAGTAAATGATAAGAATCATAGAATGGTTACAGCACGGAAAAAGGCCATTCGGCCCGTCGAGCCCATGCCAGCTCTCTGCAAGAGCACCTCAGCTAATCCCACTCCCCTGCCTTTCCCCGTAGTCCTGCAAATTTCTTTCCTTCACATACTTATCCAACTCTCTTTTGAAAGCCATGATTGAATCTGCCTCCACCACCCTTTCAGGAAGTGCATTCCAGATTTTAACCACTCGCTGCGTAAAAAAGTTTTTTCTTATGTTGCCTTTGGTTCTTTTGCCAATCACCTTAAATCTTTGTCCTCTGGTTCTCGCCCCGTCTGCCAATGGAAACATTTTCCCTCTATCTACTCTGTCTAGACCCCTCATGATTTTGAACACCTCTATCAAATCTCCTCTCAATCTTCTCTGCTCCAAGGAGAACAACTCCAGCTTCTCCAGTCTATCAACGTAACTGAAGTCCCTCATTCCTGAAATCATTCTCGTAAATCTTTCCTGCACCCTCTCTAAGGCCTTCACATCCTTTCTAAAGTATGGTGCCCAGAATTGGACACAGTACTCCAGTTGGGGCCAAACCAGTGTTTTAAACAGTTTCATCATAATTTCCACACTTTTGTACTCTATACCTCTATTCATGAAGCCCAGGATCTCATAAGCCTTTTTAACTGTTTTCTCAATCTGCCCTGCCACCTTCAACAATTTGTGCACACATACCCCCAGGTCCTTCTGTTCGTGCACCCCCTTCAGTATTGTACCATTTAGTTTATATGTCCTCTCATTCTTTCTACCAAAATGTATCAATTCGCACTTTTCTGCGTTAAATTTCATCTGCCACGTGTCCGCCCATTCCACCAGCCTGTCTATGTTTTCTTGAAATCTATCACTCCTCCTCACTGTTCACTATACTTCCAAGTTTTGTGTCATCTGCAAATTTTGAAATTGTTCCCTGTACACCCACGTCCAAGTCATTAATATATATCAAGAAAAGCAGTGGTCCTAGAACCGACCCCTGGGGAACACCACTGTGTACCTTCCTCCAGTCCAAAAAACAACTATTCACCACTACTCTCTGTTTCCTATCACTTAGCCAATTCCGTATCCATGCTGCCACTGTCCCTTTTTTTCCATGGGCTTCAACTTTGCTGGCAAACCTATTATTTGGCACTTTGTCGAACGCCTTTTGGAAATCCATGTACACTACGTCAACTGCATTACCCTTATCAACCCTCTCTGTTACCTCATCAAAGAACTCAATCAAGTTAGTTAAACACAAATAACAGAAAATGCTGGAGATACTCAGCAGGTCAGGCAGCATCTGTGAAGAGAGAAACAGAGTTAACGTTTCAGGTCAATGACCTTTTGTCAGAACTGGAAAAAAGCAGGAAATGGAACAGATTTTTAAGCAAGTGTAGGGGCTGGGAAATGGGGGAGGGGATGAAAGAACAAAAGGGTAGGTCTGTGATAGGATAGAAGGTTCCCATCCCACTGAAATTGGCTTTCCCCCAGTTAAACGTTTTTACTCTAGATTGCTCCCTGTTCTTTTCCATAGCTAATCTAAACCTTATGATACTATGATCACTGTTCCCTAAATGCTCACCTACTGACACTTGCTCTAATTGACCTACCTCATTCCCCAGAACCAGATCCAGCAATGCCTCCTCCCTCGTCGGGCCGGAAACATACTGATCAAGAAAGTTCTCCTGAACACACTTCAGAAATTCTTCCCTGTCTCTGCCCTTAACACTATTATGATCCCAGTCTATATTAGGATAGTTGAAGTCCTCCATTATTACTACTCTATAGTTCTTGCACCTCTCTGTAATTTCTCTGCAAATTTGTTCCTCCATATCTTCCCCACTATTTGGTGGCCTAGTAGTGTAATGGTCTATTATTTCTTAACTCTAGTTAAGAAATATTTAATGGGCCAGAAATTCGGCTCCCTGGCTTCCCGCGGGTGCAAGGATCGTGCGCGCACCTACCTACCGCGCCTGCCGTTGACCCTTGGCCCGCGAGGAATTCGGGTCCTGGGCCTCTCCCTAGTGCCGGCGCGCAGTGCTTGCGTATCCCAGGGGCGTAGTTAGTGCGATGCGTCCCCTGGGATCACGTGGGCCATGGAGAGCCAATGGCAGCAGACCATCTTTCATTCATAACCTGTCAAATCTATGAATACAGATCAGCCCCAAAACATCCCTAAAACTACAAATAAATTTAAAAAAAAAATCACATTTTTAAAATAACTATAAATAACATTAACTATTTTAAACAAAAATTAAAATTTTTGAAAAAATTAATTACACTTTTTAACGGGGTTAAAACTAAACTTACCTTTCTTTAAAGTAATTAAAAAAGATAAATCTGTGAAAAAAATGTTTAAATTTTAATAAAATCAACACTTAACCTTGTTAAAAGAAGGCCTTGCGCCTCCTTTTTCAATGTGTATCTTCTCCGTGCTTACCCTCACGGAGGAACCTGTAAAAAAAAAACGAAGTGCGAGGCGAACGCGCTGGCCCTCCGGCGTGCGCATTCGACCTCTGAACCCCTTTCTTCAGGGGAACGGAAGTGCCGGTTTCCCGCGCATGCGCAGTGCACGCCAGAAACCGGCACTTTCGTTCCGTCCACGGGTGAGTACACAGTGCGTACTCACCCGTGGCGAGCCTAATTTCTGCCCCAATAGTTCATGCAGTAGATAGCCATTCATCCAAACGTAGAATGACGTAGAATATACAGCACAGAAACAGCCCAATCGGCCCAACTAGACTGTACTGGTCTATATTCCACAGGAGTTTCCTCCCATTCTATCTACCTCATCATAGAGTATGGTAGTGTAGTGTTTATGTTACTGGACTAGTACTCAGAGGCTTGGACTAATAATACAGAGAATGTGAGTTGAAATCTTGCTGTTGCAGTTCAAAAATTTGAATTCAGTTTTATTCCTGGGATGAGAGGGCTGTATTATGAGGAGAGATTGAGTAGAATGGGCCTATATTCTGTGGCATTTAGAAGAATGAGAGATGATCTCATTGAAACGTAAAAAATTCTTAGAGGGCTTGACGGCGTAGATGCTGAGAGGCTGTTTCCCCTGGCTGGAGAGTCTAGAACCAGGGGTCACAGTCTCAGGATAAGGGGTCGGCCATTTAGGACTGAGATGAGGAGAAATTTCTTCACTGAGGGTGGTGAATCTTTGGAATTCTGTACCCCAGAGGACTGTGGATGCAACATTCCCTCTAAGCTGCGCAGCAGCACAGCTGCCTGTCGGTCCCAAGCAGCCCGGGAACGGCTTTTCCAATGTGAAACTTTGCGCATGTGCGAAACTTTGAATGGGCCGCGCAGCCCATTAAAGGGACTGTGCACATAAAAATAAATTCGGGGGAACACTGTGTGGATGCTCAGTCGTTGAGTTTATTCAAGACTGAGATCGATTAGATTTTTGGGCACTAAGGGAATTGAGGGATATGGGAATAGGGCGGGAAAGTGGAGTTGATGTAGAAGTTCAGCCATGATCTTATTGAATGGCGGAGTGGGCTTGAGGGGCCATATGGACTACTTCTGCTATTTCTTATGTTCTTATCTCAGCCTATCAGCATATCTTTCTATTCCTTTTTCTCTCATGTACTTGTCTAGTTTGCTTTTGAAAGCATCTAAGCTGTTTGCCTCAACCACTTCCTGTGCTAGTGAGTTTCACATTCTAACCACTCTGAGTAAGGAAATATCTCCATATTTCCTTATTGGATTTATTAGTAACTATCTTGTATTCATGGCCCCTAGTTTTGGATTCTCCCACAAGTGGAAACATTCTCTCCACATCTACCCTGTCCAACCCATTCATAATTTTAAAGACCTCTATCAGGTCACCTCTAAATCTTCTCTTTTCTAAAGATAAAGCCCCATCCTGTCCAATCTTTCCCGATAGCTGTATTCTCTCAGTTCTGGTACCATCCTTATAAATCTTTTTTGCACTTTCTCTGGTGATTCTATGTCCTTTTTCTAGTCTGGAGACCAGAACTGTGCACAATACTCCCAAGTGTAGTCTGACCAGAGTCCTATACAAGTTTAACATAACTTCACTACTTTTGAATTCTATACCCCTAGAAAGAAATCCCAGTGCTTTGTCAGCATTTTTTTTTTATTGCTTTGCTCACCTGCGATGCTGCTTTCAATGATTTGTTCACCTGTATCGCTAGATCGCTTTGCTCTTCCACCAGTTTCTTATTTTCTAAGCTGTAGGTGATGTTTCTATTTTTCTTACCAAAGTGCATTGCCTCACATTTATCTATGTTAAAGTTAATTTGCCACTTAACTGCCCAGTCTGTAAGTTTTCTAATGTCTTGTATTATGTTGCATTCTTCTTCTTTGTTAGCTGGACCCCCACCGCCCCCCCCCCCCCCTTGTTTAAACTGGTTGGAACTGTTGGCATACTCTATGTATATAATTATTTTAACTTGTTTAGTATTGTTCAGTACAGTACAGCAATCAGTTAACTGAATTATTTACTTCGAGTCCTATGCCTGGATTTCAAGTAATAATCTGGGTTGATATTCCAAAGCAGTACTAAGGGATTTCTCAATTGAAGTTCTTCTTTAAATTGACATGTTAAACCAAGGTGCTGTCTGGTTATTTAGGTAGGCATTAAAGATCCAATAGGACTATTTGGCCAACATTATTTCCAGTCAATACCACCAAAAAAACTAGATTAACTTGTCAGTGGAATGTTGCTGTCGTGCAAAGGCTGCAGTTTTTGCTTACAAAACGATGATTACTGTGCTCCAAATGTTGTGTGAAGACTTTGAGACACTTTGATATGATAAAGTGCTGTATAAAATTACCATTATTTAATTAAAACCTTTCATTCTAATTCAAATTGGAGGAAACAACCAACCCTATTCTGTTTTTGCACTCGGATTGACCGTTTCCTGTAGTTGAACTAGAATGGAAGCTTTTTCGAGTGAATTTAAGAGAAATAGTTTCTGATCAGATTCATTCACTGAAAAGTCAGAAATTGGAGCACATCCATCCATTGGATTTGAAAGCATTTAAATCAGTCTCACAAATGGAGCAATTTCATGCCAATTGTTTGAAGCTGCTTTTGCCATTTCATCCAATTAGCAAACTCGTGCTCAAACTGTTTACTCCTGACAGTCAAATGTGGGTGAACGACGTCACTACCAAAGAGTGCGATAGTTTAATGTGTAAATCCCACAAAGACTGAGTGTTGTTTTCCTTATAGGCTGTGAGTTAGTATTTTAAGCTCTGTTTTACACACTTGTCCCACGGTGGAGCTGTCCTGCCAGGGTGAGGGCACCATCAGGAAAATGGATTTACCTCGTGGATGGGAGGTAAAACCATTGTAGAATTGAAAACCCTAAACTGAATAAAATCCTGCAGGTAGTGTTGTTCAATTTGAGGTCTGCTTAATAGGAGCAGTATTACATTGATGGGAATTTATCTTTGCTCTCCTCTCTAGTGCTCGATGGCTTCCTGTATAACAGCATTCCACGTGACGTGTGCATTTGACCGCAACTTGGAAATGAGGACTATTCTTGCAGAGAATGATGAAGTCAAGTTCAAGTCCTACTGCCTGGAGCATAGCAGCACTACCACCAACTCCTCCACCAAACGGGATGAGACCATGAGCAAACTGAGCGAGGCACGGCAGCTCACCGCAACCACTGACGGGACAGCGGAGATGAATCAGAGCGAGCGCGACCTGGAGAAGGCAAGCCTGAGAAAGCAGAAGCTGCAACAACTTGAGGAGGAATTCTATGAACTAGTAAAGCCCTCAGACGTGGCCCAGCAGCTGCAGATGTCTGACGCCCTGGTGGATTTTTTCTACCAGTACTGGAGGCTCAAGAGAAAGTCGAATTTCAACAAGCCACTCCTGGCTCCAAAAACGGATGAAGTGGACAATCTTGCCCAGCAGGAGCAGGACATCTTATACCGACGACTGCGGCTGTTCACGCACCTTCGTCAAGATTTGGAGAGGGTGGGTATGAGCTTTAAAGTTAATTGCACCTTATACAGACTGAAGAAAAGAAAGAACTTGCATTTCTATAGCGCCTTTCACGACCTCAGGACGCCCCAAAGTGCTTTACAGCCAATTAAATACTTTTGAAGTGTAGTCACTGTTTTAATGTAGGAAATGCGGCAGCCAATTTGTGCACAGCAAGCTCCCACAAACAGCTATGTGATAATGACCAGAGAATCTGTTTTTGTTATGTTGATTGAGGGATAAATATTGGCCAGGACACTGGGGATAACTCCCCCCTGCTCTTCTTCGAAATAGTGCGGTGGGATCTTTTATGTCCACCTGACAGGGCAAACGGGACCTCAGTTTAACATCTCATCCAAAAGACGGCACCTCTGATAGTGCAGCACTGCCTCAGTACTGCACTGGAGTGACAGCCTGGATTATGTGCTCAAGTCTCTGGAGTGGGACTTGAACCTTCTGACTCGGAGACGAGAGTGGTAACCACTGAGCCACAGCCGACACTGTTCCACTTTAATATAGCTATTTGACTGCATGGAAGCTCATGGAAGTGACCTTTCATCCAGCTGAACGGGAGAGGACCAAAGTGCCCAAAGAACATGCCGAAAGTATGCGCAAAATAGCCAGCGCGCTTAATGCGTTTATAAGCGGCGCCGTTGTAATTTAATCAAGTGGAAATGACAAGCGGTTAGCGCCATTTGCCCGATTATAGACAGCTACCCTATGCGTGGATGGTGTAAGTGGTGGGGACTGTGCTCCCAAGTAAGGTGCAGACTACATTGAAACCAACCGTCATAGTCTTTAACACTCTGCGTGGATGGTTTTGTGCATTAAGGATGTGTGGAGGCCCAATAGTTGGTACTGACTGCAACTGCCAACATAAAACAAATTGAACCCACCCCAATAAAAGAATATAGAAAATAATAACTAACATCAGTGATTGATTTCAACACTGGCTTCATACACACAGTCGCGACACACACGATCACATTTTGTAACCTGGAGGGAATGTAGAGTGGTATGGATAACTTACACCTTTGTGGTCTGCCTGGCTGAGATTGAAACCAGGTGTATGTGGAATTGCTGAAATGATCCCATATTATGCCATTCTATGTTCATACATTAAAACAAGCTCCTGTGGCTCTAGCTCCCCAAAAGAGATTTCCTTGTTTCCGCTTCCAGTGGCCCTCTGAAACCAATAATCCCCTATGCTGGGCAGGACCTCCACTACTTGGTGTTAAAAATGCATCGCGTTCCTAATGACATCGTAGGACCCTGAATTGCATGTGTTCATGAGACGCCTGCCTGCTTCTAACGGGCACCTCGGCCACTTTTTTAAAAAAATGCAGTTAAAACGGCGGCAGGCAGGCAGCAACCGGGTGGGGACAGGGCTGTAATTTGGAGCAGCCGATTGTAACTATGGGGGCGATTTTGCCAGCCCTGTGCAGGCGGGACTGCCGGGAAAATGGCAGAATTTGGGGGCGGGTGCCCAACTCACCTCCATGCCATCTTGCCAGGAGGTGGGTAGCCGTCCTGCGCCGGGTCCCGTCTCCTTGGAGGCGGGAAGGGATTAAAGCCTATTAACTGTCTGTTAACAGGTAGTTAACAGGCAGAAAATAGGATTATCCCCTTTTTGCCCTCACAAGTGCGGGCTTCCCAAAGGCTCCGAAACCCGCCAGGTCAGCGAGGTGAGTACTGGGTCTGCGGGGGTCAGGGGGGTGCAAAGGTGTGCTGTGAAGGTAAGTAATGGGTGCAAGAGTGGAGAGGTGAGTATCTGAGGTAAGTGCAAAGTGTTAGTAAAAGTGTACTTACCTTTGTTTCTTCCTGCAGGCTTCAGTCGGTGTGTATGCGGAGAGTCTCGTCCTCCGTGTTGGAGATGACAGATGGCCGTTGCATTCACAGATGCAACAACCATCTCATTTCTGTAAAAGAAAGAAGTTTGATGAGGTCTTGAATTCAAGAGCTGATCAAACTACAGAGAATGTTACTGTTTGACAGCTTCACAGAGCTGTCAAACGATGACAATTCATCTGTTAAAAATTTTTGACAGATGAAACGTCATACGCTGACGTACTCTGCAACCGGCTTTCCCTTAATTGGCCTGCTGAACCCGCTGGGCGGGCTTAACAAGGCCAATCAAGGGAAAATAGCGTGGGTTGGCCAGAAGTTGATGGAGGCGGGACTGAAACCCGACAAGTGGGAGTCCCGCCTCCAAAAGCTCCCCATTGAGAACCCCCCCCCTCCCGTGAGTCTGCCCCGTTCCCACCGGAGTGGGTTAAAATTCCTCCCACTGAACCTATGTCTCATCATTTTGTGGCTCTACACATTGGTACAGACTCTCTTTCTCTCCCTTTTTTTGTTTTTACTTTTTTGTTTTGATTACATGGTCTCTTTTTTTTTCTTTGCTCATGTTTTATTTTTCTGTTCATCCCCTTGTCCGTATTTCTCACTGCCCCTGTGCGTCTGTCTCTTTTTCCCTGTGTCACTCTCTCTCCATGCGTGTTTCCCAACCCCTATCTCTCTCTCCTTGATTATGTCTCTCTCTCTCCAGTGTCGTCTCGTTTTGTTCGGCCTGGGAATTTCCTCAGAGTTGCTCCGGCAAAGCTATGGCAGCGGAGCGGGATAAGCTCAGAGGAAATTATTTGTCTGTGGTTGGCTACACAAGATTGCTAAACTGTGTGTGTATCTGACTGACAAGTATATTGTGTAAAAATTGTTTTAAGTGTTAGTGAACTAAGTATGTCCTGCGGCAGGGAATAATAACTCAGTGTTACACTGACATACATTGATGTTTTCACAGTATATTCTTTGACAGAAAGTTGAGTTTACAGGTTGCCTGCGAAATCTGTCACAGTCCTACCTACTGCTCTCAGCTTGCTGGGCAATTTTTCCAAGTTATTCCCATTTAAAATAGTTTGCATTCCCAGCTCCTGTCTCTGTTTCTTGCACTTGTTTTCTTGCTTGGTTTCCGTGTGTGGGATTACACAATTTACGCAATGAGATGTGGAGCTAACCCTTGCTCCAAAGCACAAGTGAAACTGCTTTGCAAGTCATTTGTAAATTCCTGACTTTGAACTATTTTTGATGTCATTATTCAAAAGCACACATGCAGTGTAGAATGCCACTGAGTCACACAGAAGCAAGAAAGCCCCGGGTTCAATCCCTGCTTGATGTAGAATTAGCTGATTTCAGCCTGGGCAACAGTGGGAGCATTACAATCATAACCATTGTCCCTGGCAAAGGGTTACAAAAAAACCAGACGGTTCTCCTGCTTGAAAGCATACGCATGTGGACATTGAGTGAAGGACAAGATCTGGCTTGGTTGCAATGCCCCCATAGTGAAAGAGCCTTCCAACCCTCAATGTCCAGGCTCGTACTTGAAGAATGTTAATTTGACAAAGTACCAGAGGGCTGCCACCAGCACCTGCAAATGTGGACCCCAGTCTTGGTCGTTAACTTCCGAACAAGAGGGTTAAGGAGTGAAAATCAAAGAGTAAATAAATGAGAGAGAATGTGGAGCAAATGGAAATATCTGGTTAAGTTTTATTGGTGTTTAAATACCTATTATTATATTAATATCCCTTGGGGGAAAAATTGGGTTGGTTTGCGCCTCTAGTTAGCGCAAATCGCCTAGCGCCCAGGCGCGGTGTCACTAACACCTCCCGCGAAATTCAACGGGAGGTTAGCGGTGGCGGTAGCCCCTTACCGTCCCACGGCAGAAATTTGCAGGTCGTGGACCAGGCCGACCTCCGCTCATGAGGCGGTAATTAAAGGGAAAGTCCGGCTGCGTCCCGCACCGCCATTTTATTGTTTTGGTCGGCCCCTCGTGGCGGCCCTTGCTGTGGTCCGTAGCCGCCATCGCGCAGCCCAGCACCATGTCTTGGCCACGACACCATGTCTTGGCCACGACACCATGTCGTCCTGCTGGGCTAGTGGAGGCCGTCAAATGGCCTGCAGAGTGCGCAGCGTCCCTCCCCTTTAACGGAAGGAGAGCGGCGATGAAACACATCAGCGCTACACGGAGCGGCCGCATAGCGCTCCGGCGCTACCGTGCTTTTGCCCCAGACACCGCCCCGAGTTGAAGTAGAGCGCCCGAGATAGCGCTCTGCTTCCTTGCCGGCGCGGTACTCCCGCGCCGGGCGCTAAATGCCTGCCGCTAATTCGGTTACCGCCCCCAAACGGGTCGTAACCGAATTTCTTCCCCCTTGTCTTTTTGTAGATTTCCTTGCCCCTCAGTCTACCCTTTCTCCTACAATCTTGGTGTCACCTAACCTTTACTTCCTGATTTATCTCCTCTTCTCCCCTACGCTTTATAACTTTTCTGATGTCTTGAACTATGGGCCCTGTTTCTCAATTAACAAGAAATCGTATGATCATCAAATTGTGTTTTTATTTTCATCCATGCTTTGAAGACACCACAGGCCATGCAGTCTCCCCAACCCAGTGCTGCCCACCACCCAGGCACTAGATTGTTGCCTGAGCACCGCAACTGGGAGTGACTTCCCCCACCTCTTGATTTTTTCCCTCCTTGTTGGGGTGGAGATAGTGGGGGTGGGGACCAAGGAAGTGAATGGCCTTTGCTTGGCATCATGCTCTACCCATTGAGAGTTCACGCTGTGGGAAACCTGGGAGTATGAACTCGTGACCTGCCCCGTTGTCCACTGCAGAAATTATTTTCTATGAGAACACAACATAAAATCAGAAAAATAATGCAGAAGTCTTGGTGGTTTATAAGCATCACACGTTGTCCTCTGTGAATGGAATGAGATCAAACGGGCGTGCACCTTTTTAAATGATACTACAGACCGGACACAGGATGTAGTGCCTCGTTACGTTTAATTGCACACCCTGTAATGAAAAGCAAATTTCCTTGTTTTTGATGTCACTTACAAAACAGTTATTTGGAAACTACTGAATCAGAAAAAGCACATCAGTTAATGCATTAGGAGAGCTGGCACTGAGTGCATGTGTGTTTCTGAAGTGGGGTGGGAGAGCAATGTAAACAGTCAATGCCTTGGATACCAAGCAGCAGAGTAATGTGACGCTAAGGAGCATTGGGCAATCATTAGCTTTGCCGCACACATTGTACAAAAGGTCATCCTTGATTTACTGTCGTTGGAAGCACACAGATGTTTTAGTGCCTGTGAATGTAATAATTGACCCTTCGAATTAGAGACCAGAGTAAGTGCCATTGATAAATGTGCTTTTGAAGAAATTATGGCTTGAAAGTAATATTACCTGATGTAGGCATTCAACAAAGTACAAGCTGCTCTCTGTAAATTTCTCAAAACTCTTCTTACAATAGGGAGCGTAGGATGTGGATAAGGAATATCATGTAGTGTAGTAAAACTCTCATTTTGCAATCCATTTTGTTTGATAAGTTGAGTATGTGTTAAGGCTGGCTTTAGCTGCTGAGTTATCTTTAATAAGTCCTACAAATTGCTATTTAATGAGAAGGCGGTGCATTGGTGCCCAGTGGCACTGTGCGCAAGGACACAGGTTGGTTCCCACACTCTGCTAAATTCCCAATCTGGACGGTGCTGTATGTGCCAAATCGAAGCCTGGTTTCTTGGAAGGGGCGGAGGAAAGAAGAATTAAAAATCACACAATGTGTACTGAGGCCCCATTGGCCAGTCAGAGTTTGAGGGCACCTTTACATTTGATGGCTAGCAAGCTCTGAGGTTTTGAAATCGTAGATTAAATCCCAAACACAAGTGTTACATCAGTACTTGACTGGTTGGCATTCAACTGCAGGACCTAGAAGTAAAGGGCAATTTGCGGTACTGCATTTTGCCTTCATGTCTGGGGCCTGCATTTAAAATCGAACCAGGCTGATGGAGGGAAAGCCTCCTTTCTCCACTGATTGTGCTGGTTCTATCTGAAATGAGTTGGGCAGTCTCGACCCAGTTCTCAATAGGAGTGCCCTACAACCCAACATTGGGGCTGATTTGCAACACAATGAGAGGTGTGACGAGGATTTCTCGTGTGGGGAAACCAAACTGTCTGGCTAATGTTCTTCTGATGCTGGAGCTAAGGCACATTAGGAAAGATTTTTTTCTGCGCTTTGTGTAACAAAATCATAAACTTAAAGGAGCACATTTACATTTTCACTACACATAAGGACAAATTCAGCAAGGCTGTGCTCCCAGCCGTTGGACGGGAGCACAGATCAGAGGCAGAGCTTGAATACTATAGCCACGATTCTTCAGCCCACGTCTGCTGCTAGCGAGACTCAGCCAGGAGTGCAGCCTCATTTAATGCGCCCTGTAACACGCTCAGGAAATCTTGCCTCACTTTGGGACAAAAGTAGAAGTAATTGTACTCGGCATGCAGACTATGCTAAACCTAGCCTGAGTGTTTAATGCCTTTAGTTAGGAACTGTTCCATTTCCCATATGAATACCAGGTTCACAATAATATATATATTTATTTAGAAGTTATAAAGGTTCTTATAAATTTGATGGTAGTTAGTTCAGCAGCTCTCAGTCAATAGATCAGATCACAGATGCAAAGCTTACAGTAAATTGTTGAAATTTTGTATAACACTCCTCTTCAAATAGTTATTCAGCACTGTGAACCAAAGGACTCTGCATCTTGAGCTGCTCACCAGCTCACTAATGTTTACTGATTGTGGATCTCAAAAAAGCAATTAAAAGCATATCATGATGATTACAGTGAATTGTAAACCCCCACAGACAGCCTTTTCACCATCTCGTTCCCTCTCATATCCCCCCCCAATCCATATATGACCTGATTATTGTGCTTGTGTCAACTTGGCCAATGTTAACTCTCACTTGTGGTTTCTCCCTCACTTGGGATCAGGTTACTGTGTGGACACAGTTAAAAGTGGATCATCACAGATGCAGATGATCATCTTAAGTAGAGGCTTTTAAATCTAACTGCAATAAGCCCCACATACGTAAACTTTATAATCTCTTCCGGCCATTCACAGCACTGACCACTAGAGTTACCTTTAATACTCACACCACTGACCACCAGAATGAACATCCTCGTTAACATTCACACCACTGACAGTTAGTGTCTCCTTTAACACTCACACAACTGACCACCAGAATCACATTTTCCTTTTAAGATTGGTACCACTGATCACCAGAGTTTGCATTCTATAATAACTGCCAGACATTTATAAATTGTTGCGGTTCTGTAATTACAGCATTACTAAATTACTGTTAATTAATTATTATGATGGTGTAACAGGTTTTATTTTTATTACACATGCTGCTTATTTATAGCAGTGTTGTTGCATTGTTATTAAACAGCTGTATGCTTTTAGAGCTAGTGTTAAATCTTTGTTAAACATTAAGCATTGCTTTATAGTAGATGCCAAATCGAGACTGAGTATTGCCATTATGGTACTTTTTCTGTGAATTATTTTCTCTTCTTTCTCCCCCCCCCCCCCCACACACATACATCACTTTTCTGTCTCACAACTTCGCCAGTCAAGGGGCAGGCATGGGGATCTGCTTCCAGACCTCTGTTTATACCACTCTAATATCTGGAACCACGGCGCAGTGGGATGTTTTCTGGCACTTGCACTATCCCTAAACAGTTGAGAGTTGCTGACCTCTCCCTGTGCTTCTGTAAGGAATCCTCAAATAAAGGCCAGGTGCTCCTCTGTGGGGTGGGGCAGAGGGAAAATTGGATTGAGTTTACTTTTGTACTGTGGCATGCTGAAGACTGCCATTGGTGCAAGCCAGGAAACAGGTAAGCTACCGACCCTCTTGGCTGCAGTTGGTGCATGGCCAGTGGTAACCAGTGGGTAGAGAGAAAGTAAATCAGAAATAGGGTGGTGGAGCCATTTACCAAGAAAACAGATTCTCCTACCTGGTAGGAATTTGCACCTTAGGCATGGATGGAAAACTGGCAATGGTGGATAGGTGGCTCGTTATACACCCCGCCCGATTTTCCTTTGTGTTGACGTCAATGGAAAGCAAAATCGGGTGGGGTGTATAATAGGTCGCTGATCTGCACGCAAAGTGAAATATACCCCCATTGTCTTTTATTATATTTCCCTATGGTGTTAAATGGATCCAACATTTTGTTTGAGTGTCAACAATAAACCACTCCTGTATACAAAAGATGCCAGCTTAAGCTGATTATATTAGACAGGGCAGTGTCCTAGGCCCAACCATCTTCAGTTGCTTCATCAATGACCTTCCCTCCATCGTAAGGTCAGAAGTGGGGAAGTTCGCTGATGACTGCACAGTGTTCAGTTCCATTCGCAACTCCTCAGATAATGAAGCAGTCCATGCCCGCATGCAGCAAGACCTGAACGACATTCAGGCTTGGGCTAATAAGTGGCAGGTAACATTCGCGCCACAGAAGTGACAGGCAATGACTATCTCCAACAAGAGAGCGTCTAACCACTGTCCCTTGACATTCAATGGCATAACCATCGCCGAGTCCCCCAACATTAACATCCTGGGGGGGGTCACCATTAACCAAAAACTTAACTGGACCAGCCACATAAATACTGTGGCAACAAGAGCAGGTCAGAGGCTAGGTATTCTGCGGCGAGTGTCTCACCTCCTGACTCCCCAAAGCCTTTCCACCATCTACAAGGCACAAGTAAGGAGTGTGATGAAATACTCTCCACTTGCCTGGATGAGTGCAGCTCCAACAACACTCAAGAAGCTCGACACCATCCAGGACAAAGCAGCCCACTTGATTGGCACCCCATCCACCACCTTAAACATTCACTCCCTCCACCACCGACATACCGTGGCTGCAGTGTGTACCATCTATAAGATGCACTGCAGCAACTCGCCAAGGCTTCTTCGACAGCACCTCCCAAAGCCACTACCTCTACCACATAGAAGGACAAGTGCTACAGGCGCATGGGAAAACCATCACCTCCAAGTTCCCCTCCAAGTCACACACCATCCTGACTTGGACATATATCTCTGTTCCTTCATAGTCGCTGGGTCAAAATTCTGGAACTCCCTACCTAACAGCACTGTGGGAATATCTTCACCATGCGGACTGCAGCGGTTCAAGAAGGTGGCTCACCACCACCTTCTCAAGGGCAATTAGGGATGGGCAATAACTGCTGGGCTTGCCACCGACGCCCACATCCCAGGAACGAATTAAAAAAAAAATTAAAGCTATTCGCTGACTAGTCCATGGCTGACACCAGCTCAGTAGCTGATGAAGGATATTCCTATCAGAGTATTAAAAAAATGTTTAGTTTATGTGAATAAAGTGGGAAAAAGTACACCACATTGAACATGCCATCCCTTAATAATAGGTTTATATGACTGATCATTTGTTAAGTAGTACTGATGGAGTCTCATTATTTTATGTTGCAAGTCATCATAGAGTAACTATCAAGTGCCTGTGACAAAATAAGTGTCTTGTTGGTTATTCTGGTGTGATTGGGGCAGGTGCGAGAAGCTCCGACTACACCTGACCTTTTGAGAGCTTGATGGGACAATGTAGAGAGAGCTTTACTGTTCATTTAATTTGTGATATAGCTGACCTGGGAGTTCCTGATGTTGACACTATATGCCCAAAATGCCTGCTGAATGAGCACAAAATTCACCAGCAAATGTAAACCAAGAAACTCCCCTCAGATTACCCAAAAGTTCTGTAAAACAAGAAAAGCCTCTGTTTGAGGGTCCTGAAGGTAATGGTTAATTTAGTCGATTTAATTTTTCTGTCTGTTTAACATTGGTTATGTCAGTATATTCTCCATTGCTCCCTCTGCTCTTTCCAGAGCAGTTCTAGCAACTGGCACAACATTAAATCTATCATGTCAGTATAGTGTGTTTACTTGGGAAATGAGGTCAGATCGTCCGTCAGTTGGGAGCTTTCATGTAATGCTACTCCAAAGCCCCCAATCACTGTCTGAACCATTTCAGAAATTCTGTCGATGTTCTTCTATGACCAGTTCTGCTCTTTTGGGGTGCGTGAGGCCCTGTTATCTGTTTATTGATCCGGGATTAAATTGACGACAGTCTATCAGCATTCCGTGTGACAATGTGAGTTGATGAAGTTTTGATGTGCTCCAGTGTGAAGTGTTCAAAAGGGCAATAATATGCTTGTTTTAACAGGTTAGAAATCTGTGCTACATGGTGACACGGAGGGAGAAAATGAAACGATCAGTCTGTAGACTCCAGGAACAAATATTCCACCATCAAACCAAACTGATAGAAGAGAATCTTCACCGAGGTAGGGATCTGCTGAATCAAGTATCTTTCTTCTACCTTAATCCTCTTTTCTAGGCCGCAAGCTGCTCTTTGGCTTAAAACACCTGGGGGCTAATTTATGGTGATGGTGTAAAACAGGAAATATCGGATCGGCCGCTCGTCATACACCCCGCCCAATTTTTTATTTTCGATTGACTTCAATTAAATACTTTTGAAGTGTAGTTACTGTTATTATGTAGGCAAACACAGCAGCTAATTTTCACACAACAAGGTCCCACAAATAGCAATAAGATAAATCACCAGAAAACTTGTTTTGGTGCTGTTGGTTGAGGGATCAGTGTTGGCCAGGGCATCAAAAGAATCTCCCCTGCTGTTCCTTGAGTATTGCTGTGGGATCATTTGGCTTCAAACCACAGCCTTCTGACTTAGATGCGAGAGTGGTGCCACTGAGACACGGCTGACATATGAGTATATTTGTACCTTTTTTTAAGTATATTTTGTTACTTTCTAGCCCGTTTTCCAAGTCTCACAGAACATGTGACATGAAGTGGCGCTGTGATGCCCATCACATTGCTACTTTACAATCGTGCAGTGACAATTAAAGCAGTCAATAAAAGGATTTTAGTTGCATGTTGTACTTCTGACTTTCTTGTTACAATTTTGATTAAAACTGAGGTAAAAGCATTGGAATCCAAACGGGAGTATCTTACTGATGCAGTGAGACAAACGTTGAACACCAATGAACTTTAAGTGCCAACAGCCCATAGCATTGAAGATCTGAATCTGAATTCATGCCACCTTTGAATGAACACTCATAATGTGTCTAGGATGTAAGCTCAGATGGGAAGGAGGTGTTACAGCCAAATGTGGAATGACAATAACTGTATGCTATTGGACAGGATTGTAGATTGAATTTCTATGTCATTTTTCTGAAATGAGATATTCCTATCCGTAGACGACTCGCTCATCCTCAGATTTATCCCCTCCAGGCACTGCGGTGTCACAATGATCGACCTAATAATAGATAAATGAAACTTGCATTTGTATAGCTGTGTATCACATTCACACAATAAATTACTTTTGAAGTGCAATAACAGTGTTATACAGGTAAACACAGCAGCTATTTCATGCCAGCTATGTCCCATAAGCAGCAGTGAGACCAGTTAATTTGTTTGTTTCGTGGTATTGGCTTAGGGCTGAAGGTTGGCCATAACACCAGGAGAATTCCCTGCTTTTCTTCGAAAAAGTGTCCTCAGATGTGACTGAGCAGAAAGATTTAGGGGTCCAAGTACAGAAATCACTAAAAGCTAGTGGACAGGTACAAAAATCATTTAAAAGGCTAATGGAATGTTGGCCTTTATCTCGAGGGCTGGAATACAACAACAACTTGTATTTATATAGCGCCTTTTAACATCATAAAACATCCCAAGGCATTTCATCGAAGCGTTACCAAACACGATTTGACACCAAGCCACTTTTTTTTAATTCATTCATGGGATGTGGGTGTCACTGGCAAGGCCAGCATTTATTGCCCATCTCTAATTGCCCTTGAGAAGGTGGTGGTGAGCTGCCTTCTTGAACCGCTGCAGTCTGAGTGGTGGAGTTGCTCTCTCAGTGCTGTTGGGGAGAGCATTCCAGGATTTTGACCCAGCGATGATGAAGGGACAGTGATATATTTCCAAGTCCAGATGGTGTGCGACTTGGAGGGGAACTGGAGGTGGTGGTGTTCCCATGCGTCTGTTGCTCTTGTCCTTCTAGGCGGTAGAGATCACAGGTTTCGGAGGTATAACGACATATTAGGACATATGACCAAAAGCTTGGTCAAAGAGGTAGATTTTAAGGAGCGTCTTGAAGGAGGAAAGAGAGGTAGAGAGGCGGAGAGGTTTAGGGAGGGAATTGCAGAGCTTACGGCCTAGGCAGCTGAAGGCATGGCCGCCAATGGTGGAGCAATTAAAATCGGGGATGTGCAAGAGGCCAGAATTGGAGAAGTGCAGATATCTCGGAGAGTTGTAGGGCTGGAGCAGGTTACAGAGATGGGGAGGGGTGAGGCCATGGAGGGATTTGAAAACAAGGATGAGAATTTTAAAATCGAGGCATTGCTTAACCAATAGCCAATGTAGGTCAGTGAGCACAGGGGTGATGGGTGAACGGGACTTGGTGCGAGTTAGGTCATGGGCAGCAGAGTTTTGGATGACCTCGAGTTTAAGGAGGGTGGGAGATGGGAGGCTGGCCAGGAGTGCGTTGGAATAATTAAGTCTAAAGGTAACACAGGCATGGATGAGGGTTTCAGCAGCAGATGAGCTGAGGCAGGGGTGGAGTCAGTTAGAAGTTATGTTACAGCTGTACAGAGCTCTGTTGAGACCCCATCTGGAGTACTGCATTCAGGTCTGGGCACCACACCTCAGGAAGGATATATTGGCCTTGGAAGGGGTGCAGTGCCGATTCACCAGAATGATACTGGTGCTAAAAGGGTTAAAATAATGAGGATAAGTTGCATAGACTAGGCTTGCATTCCCTTGATTATAGAAGATTAAGGGGTGATTTAATTGAGGTGTTTAAGATGATTGAAGGATTTGATAGGGTAGATAGAGAGAAACTATTTCCTCTGGTGGGAGAGTCCAGAATAAGAGGGCATAACCTTAAAAATTAGAGCTAGGCTCTTCGGGGTGATGTCAAGAAGCACTTCTTCACACAAAGGGTAGTGGAAAATCGGAAATAAAAACAGAAAATGCCCAAAATTAAGGTATTTTGCTTTTGTATTAGTGGAAAATTGGAACTCTTCCCCCAAAAAGCTGCAGAGGCTACGTCAATTGAAAAATTTCAAAACTGAAATTGATAGGTTTTTTTTGGCAAATGTATTAAGGGTTATAGAACTAAGGCAGGTAGCTGGAGTTAAGATACAGGTCAGCTATGATCTAATTGAATGGCGGAACAGGCTTGAGGGGCTGAATGGCCTACTCCTTAACGTCCACCAGAATTGACCAGTGGAACCTTGGTTTATGTCCCATTAGAAGGACAGCATCACTGACAATGCTGCGGGTTCCTCAGTGTTGCACTGAAATGTCAGCCTAGATTATTAGCTCAAACCCCGATTATGGGGCTCCTCCTTGCACAATCTTCTGACTAGTCAACCTATGTTAAACAAAAAAGAAACAAATCCACTGGTCGTCCATCTCATTGCTGTATTTGGGATATTGTTAGAGAATGGCATTTGTCCATATAACAGTCAAAAGTGTGAAGCATTTTGAGCCATTTCAGTGTGATACGATGCTATATCAATGGGAGAATTATTATAATATTCAAGACGCCAAAATAGAACAAAAAGCTGGTGGTTTAAATGTAGCGATAGCTTTAGTTGTAAAGAGGACCAAGCAAGATTCACTTGTTAAGAAATTCTTTGTCACAGAGGAGCTCATTTAACTGTGTCTTTGGGATTACAAGTTGTTGCTTCTGGTGGGTGTGACGTCTTTACTTCTCTGCTCATATCTCAGTAATAAGTAACATCCTGTGTCTACTGTTTAAAGTGTCTTGTCAGCAAAGAAGAGGAATACGTTCCTAACATCAGATTTAGATGACCGCTTTTTCTCCCAGTTTTTCTTTTCCCCTCATATACTAGAAGGTTGTTCACAGGCAGCCATTCGCTACTTCCCCCAGGACGCCATTTTTGTGTGAGCCTAGACAGCAACTTTAAGCACACGGCATGAATGTGCACATCACAGCCAATCCTCTTAATTTCCATACAACAATTTGCATTGACATCACTACTTTTAACATAGTGAAACGTCCCAAGGAGGGACACAGGAGTGTTATCAAACAAAATTTGACACACAAAGAGATATTAGGACAGCTTGGACAGAGAGGTAGGTTTTAAGGAGCGTCTTCAAGGAGGATAGAGAGGCGGAGAGATTTAGTGAGGGAATTCCTGAGCTGACGACCTTTCCAGTAGGGGCCACTAGATAGAGATTGGGTGCAGCAACCCTGGCTGATTCTCTTTTTCCCCGCCCACCCCAAACCCCACCCCCCACCTGGGGATGCCAAGACTAGCTGTAGTTCTCTCACCACCACATCAGTTGGAGTCAGCTAATTCAGCGCAGAGTAGAGATAGAACCCGGGACCAAGCTGGCCTGTTTGGGCTAGAACATCAGTCATCACATTTACAGTTATTTAGGTTTTAAGATACATTTCTAGATTTCATAGATATTTATTAGTTCAGGGAAAGAAAAGATAAAACACTGCAGTTCAAATCTGTCAGTGGTAAAATCCTGGGCCTGAAAACTACACTCATAACCATCCTTTCTCTCATTACTGTGGCACGCTCAAACTCTATTTATGGGAATTCCCCCTACATCTGTTTATGCCAAGTTTCTGCACCTGGGTTTTTTTTTTAAGTTCCCATAACATTTTGAGTCCTTTCTGGAACAGCTAATGACAGAACATCAGTGCTGCGCTGACCTTTTAATTACACGTTAGACTGTCTGAATGGCTCAGATCTTTCTTTAGCATTAGTTGGAATGTCCTGCATACAGAAGACAATTGGACAAACACCCAACTTGACCAGATGCACTCCAATCAGCTGTTAAAGAAGGCTCACATACATCCAATAAAAATTGCTAGCTGCTTGACCCTGCCAACAAAGAAAAATAAAATGAATCATAAAATAGAAGCGATTAAATAATGTGTATAATAACTTACAAACTGCACAGAGCAGTCTCAGTAACTGCAGAACATATGACTCAGATTGAGAAATGAAGGGGTGCCCCCCACTATAACCACAAGTTGCACTTCCTTGCAACAAAAGTCATTTAGAAAAATAGAATGGACCTTTGGGGGGGTGGGGGTGGGGGCGGCGGCGGTGGGTGGAGTCAGACAAGTGCTGGGACAGCAACTTCAAGGTTGGTGTTGGGCGCAAAGTGCTGTTTGATGCACATAGCTGTAACGTAACTCAATGTCTTACCCAGTTTACCTGTTAACCTCATCACTCCCAAAGCCAGCAGTGGTTTGGCTGAGCATTTTCATTCCTCTGCAGTCATTTGCCAGTGTTGGCGGAAGGTCTTTTCCCCGTGCAGATGGCAACCTTTATTCATTCTAATTCTCAAGTCGAGAGGGTGGAAGAGAACTGCCCAATAGGAAGTGAAGGGGTCTCTGTCTTCACAATTCAGTTATCATCGGCCAGAGTTTTAGTTTTTCTTCCTCTTCCTCTTCTCTCCCAAGCTGGAGTAACTAGTTCAGTGCTTTAATTGAAGGAGTGAGCGGTAAAAGAAGAAAAACTTCCAAGAGGCCTTCATATTTGATTTGCTTGCCATTTGGCTCACATTTCCAAGGGTCTACGATGCTGGTGTCAGGACAGAGAGATGATTTTAACAATGCAAATGCAGGGAGACGGCCCACAGACTTCGCTTTGCTTCGATCCAAACTACAAAGTGCCAAATATAAAAGTGCCTTTAGCCAACCCCGCTGTACCTCATACTAAGCTTAAAAAGATCGCTCAAAATATTTTGCTGTTAGCAAGTGTGATGGTGAACATCAAACTCTATGATGCTCCATGCAGTTGTCAAGTGGTGACATCCTCGTTGAAGGACCAGTAACTGATAAATTGGTGCAAGTTTATTGGATAGCAATGTTCGTTACTGAAAATAACAGTCTGTATTGTGTAATACCACAGTCGGTGTATGTTACATTAAGAAATGATAACAGTAGACAGATTAATAAAACTATACATGGGTTTTAGCCTCATCATGTCACCAGACAAACTTGATGAGCAGTGGCACTATTGAGGAATACGCGCTTTCTATTTTGACAGAACAATGTTTTTGAGGAAGCTCTGTTCTGTGCCCCAGGCTGTTTTACAGATGCCTTTTAAGCACCCAAATTTATCAGATTTTGTTAGTAGAATTGGTCTACAGGTTCAAACATCATCGTTGAAGCCGCTCACTGACTAAGCAGCAGTGATGTTCAGACACCATAACCCAATCAGAATATGGCTGTTTTACCCTAGATTATTGGGTGGAATGAGACTAAAGCAAACACATGTTTTACCCTTCTATTGCCCAACAACACTGCCATTATCTTATACCGGGAAATATAATCAGTACTAAACTCTTAGCTGTGAAAGAAAGAACTTGCCTTTATTAGTATCTTTCATGACCATCCCAAACTGCCTTTTGAAGTGTAGTCACTGTTACATAACATAAGAAATAGGAGCAGGAGTAGGCCATTTGGCCCTTCGAGACTGTTCCACCATTCAGTAAATCATGGCTGATCTTCTACCTCAACTCCACTTTCCTGCACTAGCCCCATATCCCTTGATTCCCTTAATATTCAAAAATCTATCGATCTCTGTCTTGAATATACTCAATGACTGAGCCTCCACAGCCCTCTGGGGTAGAGAATTCCAAAGATTCACCACCCTCTGAGTGAAGAAATTTCTCCTCATCTCAGTCCTAAATGGCCAACCCCTTATTCTGAGACTGTGACCCCTGGTTCCAGACTCCCCAGCCAGGAGAAACATCCTCCCTGCATCTACCCTGTCAAGCCCTGTAAGAATTTTGTGTGTTTCAATGAGGTCACCTCTCATTCTTCCAAACTCCAAAGAATATAGGCCTAGTCTACTGAATCTTTCCTCATAGGACAATCCCCCCATCCCAGGAATCAGTCTGCTGAACCTTTGTTGCACTCCCTCTATGGCAAGTATATCCTTCCTTAGGTAAGGAGACCAAAACTGTACACAATACTCCAGGTGTGGTCTCACCAGGGCCCTATATAATTGCAGTAAGACATCTTTACTCTTATACTCAAATCCTCTTGTAATAAAGGCCAACATACCATTTGCTTTCCTAATTGCTTGCTGTACCTGCATGTTAACTTTCAGTGATTTGTGTACAAGGACACCCAGGTCCCACTGAACACCAACATTTCCCGTCTCTCACCATTTAGAAAATACTCTGCTTTTCTATTTTTCCTACCAAAGTGGATAACTTCATATTTCTCCACATTATATTCCATTTGCCATGTTCTTGCCCACTCGCTTAGCTTGTCTATATCCCCTTGAAGCCTCCTTGCATCCTCCTCACAACTTACATTCCCACCCAGCTTTGTATCATCAGCAAACTTGGATATATTACATTTGGTCCCCTCATCCAAATCATTGATGTAGATTGTGAATAGCTGAGGCCACAGACTGATCCTTGCGGTACCCCACTAGTTACAGCCTGCCAAACCGAAAATGACCCGTTTATTCCTACTTTGTTTTCTGTCTGTTAATCAATCCTTAATCCATGCTAGTATATTACCCCCAATTCCATGAGCCCTAATTTTGCTTAATAACCTCTTGTGTGGCACCTTATCGAATGCCTTCTGAAAATCCAAATACACCACATCCACTGGTTCCCCCTTATCAATTCTGCTAGTTACAACCTCAAAAAATTGTAACCGATTTGTCAAACAGATTTCCCTTTCATAAATCCGTGTTGACTCTGCCCAATCCTATTATTATTTTCGAACTGCCCTGTTACCACGTCCTTAATAATAGATTCTAGCATTTTCCCTACTACTGATGTCAGGCTAACTGGTCTGTAGTTCCCCATTTTCTCTCTCCCTCCTTTCTTAAATAGTGTTGTAATGTAGGTAAACGTTGCAGCCAAATAGCACGCAGCAAGATCCCATAAACAGCAATGAGATAATTGGCCAGATAATCTGTTTGTGATGTTGGGTGAGGGATAAATGGTGGCCAGGACACTGGGAGAACTCCCCTGCTCTTGTTTGAAACGTGCTATGGCATTCTTTACATCCACCCGAGATGGCAGATAGGGCCTCAGTTTAATGTCTCATCTGAAAGACGGCACCTCTGACAGTGCAGGACTACTGAAGTACTGTACTGAAGGGCTGGATTTTGCCAATGGGGAGCTTTTGGAGGCGGGACTCCCACTTGTCGGGTTTTAGTCTCGCCTCCATCGACTTCCGGCCAACCCACACTATTTTCTCTTGATTGACCTTGTTAAGCCTACCCAGCGGGCTTAGCAGGCTAATTAAGGGGAAGCTGGTTACAGAGAACGTCAGCGTATGACGTTTCATCTGTCAAAAGTTTTTGACAGATGAATTGTCATCGTTTGACAGCTCTGTTGTGAGCAGAAATTAGATGGTTGTTGCATTGGAGAATGCAGCAGCCATCTGTCATCTCTGCCAGTGAGATGCGAGACTCTCCGCATCCCCAACGTTTGAAGCCTGCAGGAAGAAACAAAGGTAAGTAAACATTTTCTATCACTTTCCACTCACCTCACATACTTACCTCTCCACACTTGCACCCATCACTTACCTTCACAGCGCACTTTTGACCCCTGCAGACCCACTGCTTGCCTTGCTGACCCTGGCGGGATTCGCAGCCTTCGGGATGCCCGCACTCGTGTGGGTAAAATGGGGATAATCCTCTTATCTGGCTGTTAATTACCTGTTAACAGGCAGTTAAGTGGCTGTAATCCCCTTCCCGCCTCCAGGAGACGGGACCCCGCGCGGGTCGGCTACCCGCCTCCCGGGAAGATGGCACGGAGGCGGGTTGGGGACGGGATGGGTACCCGCCCCCAGATTCTGCCATTTTCCCGGCAGTCCCGCCTCCCCAGGGCTGGCAAAATCGCGCCCGAAGTGTCAGCGTAGCTTATGTGCTTAAATCACTGGAGTGGATCTTGAATCCACAATCTTCTGACTCAGAGGCAAGAGTGCTACCACTGACATCAGGTTGACATCTGTGAACTACTGGCCTAGCTTTGTGTGTGTGTTTATCGTCTGCTAAACATACCTGTTTACAACTCCATGTATGCAATGTGTAGGGGAGAGCTTGCTAAATTAAAAAATCCTGCTCTTTGTGAAATGGGGGCTCCTGTTAACTGTACTGCTTCACCGCATGCTGCTGAAAGCACTGACTGCATTAACTCCATTTTTTGTGTTATTGTGTATGTGCCAGATCATAGCTGGAAAATTTTGGATGACGTCGGGCACTTCCTGTGATTGCTGTACAATTTCAGTTGTACGTTTTGTTACAACAGGGTTGAGACTAATTGCAAAGAGTGACGTGGGGCCATCTAATCTTGTTCTATGTGGGTGTTTGTTATTTTAAAGTTTGCCTTATCAGCATTTTGAACTCCACACAGTGGATAGCTTGATAATGTTTGTAGTTCACGAGTAAGGCTGACCACATACTAGTCAGTCTGGTGAGTGAAATAAGATCCTGGTGAAGCAGCTGGTTGCGCAATCTTCTGTTTGCACAACCAGTTTAAAAATAATTTGTAACTTGAAATTTGTGTCCACTCTCCGTTATGTGTTGACTAACCTCTGCAGGCAGTGATGGGAATTTGTGCTGGGGAGGTTGGAATTTAGATAATGTGGTGTCACCATCATCCTTGGTGGGAGATGTTGTCATTTTCTGGTAGAAGTGGGGATGGGGGGCGCGGGTGGTGGTCCAGGAATGGCCAAGTGTTAGCGATGGCTAAAGAAATATATACTGTGGCAGCCGTGCTGTAGAGAGGTGATATGGTAGCAGACCTTAGCAATGATCTACAATAGAGAGACAGCAGCAGCTGTTTCTAGGAAAAGGAATGGCGATATTGGCTGCCCAGGGAGAGGGGAAGCGGTTGCCTTGGGGATCGGAGCAGCAGCTCGTGAAGGGAAGCTAGTTTGCGGAATTGCCGTCTGCAGGAGAAGCAGCAAGCGACCGAAATCAAGGCTTTGAGAATCCACGGGGCCAGGCGAGTGCAGCTATGGGTCATCAGAAGGCTTTTCCCGCAGCAAGGAAATTAAATTGAAAGTTAGCCTGCGACTGAGCGAATCCAGGTGCTTCCCAGCGAGGAAGGAATAAAAACTGAAAGTGGAGCTGGGCTGCTCTTGTAGACCTCCTAGTGGCTGCTATCAAGGCAGCATTGACAGTGTAGGTGATACAAGAGGACCGAAGAAAGTGGAAGTAGAGAAAATGTCGCCTTAAAAAAAAAGTCTTACCCCCATTTTGCTAATTTCAAGTTACGCCCATGTATCCTCCCAATCTCATTAGAATATGACCAAACTTAAAATGGGCATAAATCAGGATAAACAGCCCAAGGAAATGCCGAACCCATGCCAGTATTTTTCTTCTTTGAGACTTAAAATTTAAGTTTCAACTCATTTAACCATCATTAATGCCCATGAGGCACAACATGTTAAGAACCTGCAATTGGGGGAAGCTGTTCAATTTTTAATGTGACCTTCTATTTATGCCACAAAAATGCAATAAAAGAAACAAAATGTGGAGCAGGTTTCAGTGAGGATCATTTTAAAGAACGCTCAACAAAACTGCAATTAAAAGACCAGAAAATGACTGTTTCCTGCTGCGTCTGAAAATCTGGGCCCAGTGTTGAGACCCCCCTCCCCGTCCCCTAAAAACAAGCAAGCAATTAAGAAAGCAAATGGTATGTTGGCCTTTATTACAAGAGGATTTGAGTATAAGAGTAAAGATGTCTTACTGCAATTATATACGGCCCTGGTGAGACCACACCTGGAGTACTGTGTACAGTTTTGGTCTCCTTACCTAAGGAAGGATATACTTGCCATAGAGGGAGTGCAACGAAGGTTCAGCAGACTGATTCCTGGGATGGGGGGATTGTCCTATGAGGAGAGATTCAGTAGACTAGGCCTATATTCTTTGGAGTTTGGAAGAATGAGAGGTGACCTCATTGAAACATACAAAATTCTTAGAGGGCTTGACAAGGTAGATGCAGGGAGGATGTTCCCCCTGGCTGGGGAGTCTAGAACCAGGGGGGTCACAGTCTCAGAATAAGGGGTCGGCCATTTAGGACTGAGCTGGGGAGAAATTTTTTCACTGAGGGTGGTGAATCTTTGGAATTCTCTACCCCAGAGGGCTGTGGAGGCTCAGTCGTTGATTATATTCAAGACAGAGATCGATAGATTTTTGAATATTAAGGGAATCAAGGGATATGGGGATAGTGCAGGAAAGTGGAATTGAGGTAGAAGATCAGCTATGATTTTATTGAATGGTGAAGCAGGCTTGAGGGGCCGAATGGCCTACTCCTGCTCCTCTTTCTTATGTTCTTATGTTCTAACAAGCGCAATTGGAGGATACTCTTATTTGAGATTCAGGGGCATGGAAAATGTTGTGGGTGGAGATTCATTCGGTGGGAGGGTTTGATGGACGAACGTAAAAGATCGAGGAGACTTGGGCGTATTGTAATTCTGCACATAATTCACACAGCCAAAATTCCGCAATTTTTTAAGCCACATAATTGGTGTGCACCCAGATACACCCGTAATCTGGGTGCAAACTCCAGGCCATAAACAACAGAAAAGCTAGAGAGACAAATGAGCTCAGACAGTTAAGCTTGGAGAGAGAGTAAGGAAATTGAGTTTTTTTTTTAATGTTCTATAGGCTTTTACTTTGGGCCAGAAATTTGGTTTTCCGGCTTCCTGCGGGTGCAAGCATCACGCGCGTACTTGCCCACCGCACCTGCAGTTGTGCTTTGGGCCCACGAGGACTTCGGCTCCTGGGCCTCCTCCAGCTGCCGGCGTGCAGTGCTTGTGTATCCCAGGGGCGCAGTCAGTTCGAAGCGTCCCCTGGGATCACGTGGGCCATGGAGAGCCAATCCTAGCAGGGCATTTTCATTCATAGATTTGACAGGAAGACCTGTCAAATCTATGAATAGAGATCGGCCCCAAAACCACACTTAAACTTCAAATAATTTTTTTTTTTTAAATCACATTTTTAAAATAACTATAAGTTAAATAAATTAACTACTTTAAACAAAATTTTAAATTTTTGAAAAATTAATTATACTTTTTAACGGTGCTAAAAATAAACTTACCTTTCTTTAAAGTATCTAAAAAAGATAAACCTGTTGAAAAAAAATTTAAATTGTAATTAATTAACCACTTACCTTGTTAAAAACAGGCCTTGCGCCTCCTTTTTTTAAAAAGCGCAGCTTCTCCATACTTACCTTCCCGGAGAGACCTGAAGTTCGCTGCGTGCGCGCAGCCTCTCCCGCGCACGCGTTCGACTTCTGAACCCCTCCCTTCAGGGGAATGGAAGTTCCGGTTTCCCGCGCATGCGCAGTGCATGCAGGAAACCGACACTTCAGATGGCCTTACGGGTGAGTACACAGCGCGTACTCACCCGACAAGAGCCGAATTTCTGGCCCAATTTGAGTTTGGTGGTGATATTCTAGCTAGGCCTAGTGTGGTCAGGATGTTGTTGTGGGACTCTGATGCATGGGAATGTTGCAGTAAGTCTTGTGTAATTGTGCTTGGTTGCATACCGATGTCGTTTTGTTGATACATCAATATAAGAGAAGTGTCGAGTTTGGTTCTCAGACATAGTTGACTTTGAAACTCCACTGTGAAATTACCATTGCAAATTTTTTAAAAGCTGCTACAGTTGTGCTGCCTCCAATCTTCATTTTATGAACAGCATTATTCTTGGTTGAATTCCACTCAACAGTCTCCACGTGCACTGTCACCAGAAAATTAGATGAAGTGCTAAATGAGCAGAGATTTGTCGTAACTCCACCCATATTTCCAATTGATTACCATTAACTTGGGCCTTTTACATGATTAAAAAGCAGTAGTCAACTTGGTCTTCAGTGTTTTAAATTTGGTTGTTCATCGCTGATGCTGCCTGGTTGCTGTGAACTTTGACCTTCCTTACAATCAACTACTTTAATATTAATGGCATGGTGGGAACCAATGTTAGATCCAGTCATGTGTCCAAATGTCCAATGAATGGTTGGCATTCCAGTTACACACGAGAAAAAGAATACAAGAGGCTGGAATTTCTGATTGATTCCGCCTGATAAATAGTAGCCAATCAGAAATATGGGAAGAGATTTATTACACCAGACGCCCTCTTATTTAGTGCCCTACCTCATTTTCCGGTTGTCTTTTCATGAGTCACTAGAAGTACCCACCAATTTCCCAGTTCCATCATTTTAATGAGGCCCCAGTGACATAATTTAGCCGTCAACGCAATTTCAGGAGTTTGCACGATAAAAGTACTGAGTCACAAACCTGCCCATATAAAACGGGCATCTTTGATTGCTTAGGGATGCACTGTAAGTGGCAATGCATTCAAAGAGGCCTAAATGATTGCTACTTTGTGAGCCTGGTTTTCCAGCTTTTTGATTTTTTTTCAATTTATCCTTCTCGGTGCTTGGTTGCTGAGGAGGCTTTATGTCGATTGTTTTGGCACTCCCATTGTTTGGACATCTGCAATATTGGCACAGTGGGGGTGCCCCAAGGGTCTTCCCCTTTATGCTTTTTGGAGGGGGAAGAGGAGGAGGAGCAACATAGGGATGTCAACCCATAACAGGCTACATAGAGACAGAGGCCGCGATTTTATGAATGGAGCCGGGTTGAGGGCGAGCCCACTCCCGGATGCCGCCGCCCAGCAGTTAACATTTGACCTTGATTGGCCGCGTTACGGCCGACGTGCGGGTCCCTCCAGGCAATTGCTTGGAGCATGTCAGATTCTCGCCTCTGATGCCGCGTTGTTTGAGTAAAAATTTAAAGGGGCCATGTCCCCTTTGCAAAAGCATTAGGTTTTTTCTCTTAAAGGTGCTGGCTGCTGCAGGAATGGCAGCCCCAAAAACTCAGGCTGCACCCAGGTTCAATGAGAGCTCTCTCTATGCTCTTGTTGAGGGATTTAGAGGACGTCAGGAGGTCCTCTTCCCTGGAAACGGAAGGAGGAGGCCTCCTCGGCAAACCAAGGCAGCTTGGCTGCAAATTGCTGAGGAGGTGAGCTCGAGGTCTGTGTGCAGACGCACATGGGTTCAGTGTGGAAAAAGGTTTAATGATCTGCTGAGATCACCTGAAGTGTGGCCTCTGTGTTCTGGGAAATAGAAGCTCAAGAGTGAGGGCTCAGGGCGAATTCCATGTGGAATGTTGGTGGTGATCCTGAGCGCAAACCACCGTTTATTGGACAGATGCTGCCTGGGGTTTTGAGAATGTCGGACTTATATTCATCTCCATGTGCCAGCCACCTGTGGTTGAAGCGTAAGCTTACGCGAATCTGGCATGGCTGAGTGCATCCCTTGCGTGACGGCTAGCAATGTGGTCGCCTGCTGCTGGATTGGCCACATCCGGCCCCGCAAGGCATCGCTTCCCGTCATCCTCCTCCTCGTCCTTTTCCTCCGAGGAGACTCTGCGCTGAGCCACTTGTTCCTCAGGCAGCACTAAGCCGCGCTGCTGTGCGATGTTGTGCAGGGCACAGCAGACCACGACGATTCTGGACACCCTGGCTAGTGCATACTGCAAGGCTCCTCCAGATCTGTCTAGGCATCAGAAGTGCATTTTGAGCAAGCTGATGGTTTGCTCGATGATGCTTCTGGTGGAAATGTGACTCACGTGGTACCACTCCTCAGCATCGTTTGATGGCCTCCTCATCGGTGTCATAAACCACTTTTTCAGGGGATAGCCCTTGTCGCCAAGAAGCCATCCGGAAAGTTGATTTGGCGGATGGAAGAGCTGAGGCACAGTAGACTGGCGCAGGATGAAGGAGTCATGGCAACTGCCAGGGTACTTTGCGCAAACATGCATGATGATCTTCCTGTGGTTACACACCAGCTGGACGTTCAGGGAGTGGAATCCCTTGCGGTTGACAAATACAGCTGGGTTGTGATGGGGGCCCTAATGGCTACATGTGTGCAGTCTATGACGCCCTGCACCATTGGCAAGTCTGCCATATTGGCAAAGCCAACCGCACGCGCCGTGACACTTGGGCCATCCGTGGAGAAGTGGATGTAATTGTGCGCCTTTGCAAAGAGAGCATCGGTGACCTGCGTGATGCAGGTGTGTGCGGCTGACTGGGAGATGCCACTGATGTCTGCAGCTGATCCCTGGATTGAGCCCGAAGCAAAGAAGTTGAGTGCGATGGTGACTTTGACAGCCACTGGTAAGAGGTGTCCACACGCTCCTCTGGGCTCCAGGTGTTGGTGCAGCATTGCGCAGATGTCAGCGACTACGTCTCTCTCAAGTCTCAGCCTCCTTTGGCACTGCTGCTCAGTCATGCTGAGGAAGCTGATCCTCTGCCTATAAACCCTGTGTTGAGGGTATCTCCTGCGGCGATGTGCAGCCCTGCGCTGAGGCCCTCTGCCCTGTGCAGCATCAGGTGGGTGAGGAGGAGGTTGGTGCTCCTGGTGCTTGTGCTGCTGTTGTGGTGCTGCCGCGGCTGCTCTTCCTCTGAATCTGATGACCAGGATGAGAGGTTATAAATGGTTCCCATCCCGTTGCTATAGATTTCATTTGAGGCAAGAAGCTTGCAAGCGCATAGTCGAAGTGGCCTGAAATTATTCCAATCAGGTCACACTGCAGATGGCTGTCAGCTTGAACAGTCACAAGGTCAGTAGATTTGCAAAATCTTATCCCAAACCTCCAACAACAAAGTTGTTGCATTTGAATGTCAGCCATGTTACAGGAACGCTTTTAAAGTGCTGCACCAATGACTCCAAATCATGTCCTCCACCAACTCGTCTCCTTGCAGCTGGCCTGTTTCTGACAAGACGGGAAACAGGAGCCAGAAGCACGAAAATGGGAAACCATTATAAAAATAGGATTAGCAAGGCAGTTAACAGGCTGTTAACTACCTTAACTACCTGTCCCACCGGTTCCAGTCGGGTCAGTTTTGGAGCGGCTGAACCGACACTCACGAAAATCGCGTGGGAGGCGGCTTGGCAGTCTGAAGCCATTTTTTTCCAATTTTCACTGCCCACCCGCCTCCTCAGGACTATTAAAATCAAGCCCATACTATTCCCACCTGGCAAGACCCTTGTACTGTATTTACAGGCAGAGGTACACCTGTATTGGATTTGTTAGAAGTGGTCTTCAGATGGTCTAGATCACCAAAGGGGAAGTGACAGCTGTGCAACTGCTGCAAACGCCTGCAACTAACATGCACCATAAAGCTACCGGTGACAGTAATAGTCAACAGTGCTCTTGCGTTCTCTGCCTGCAGGCATGCTACAGTGCTGTCCCATGGGGAAGGTGCCCTGGAATAGCGAATAAGGCCACCCTCCTCACACTCATCTCGGGCAACACCGCCTCCACTTGGCCAGTCATTCCTGCCTCCACGTTTACTTATAGGGTCCGCACCTGAAGCACTGACTTTTATCTGTTCTTTGAACAGATGCTGACTAACCTGCTGAGAGTTCCCACCATTTTCTGTTTTTGTTTCAGATTTTCAGCATCTACAGATTGTTGCTTTTTGTCCTTTGGCAGGTCACTTAAGGGTGTCATGTTAGGATTTTCTGATTATTTTTTTTCCCCTGAAAAGTTTTTAGGAAAAAGTTACTTTTAAGTGTGGGGTTTTAGAACAAATGTGGATTTGCACAGGTTGAAAAAGGAAGGCCACAGGCTACAGCCATTTGTCGAATTAAAGCCAACCACTGACACCTTTACCCGGGACGAGGGGATACAATGGGGGAGTAGTTATCTCTGGGGCTCCCAATAAACTTTTTCATCATTGACGGCAGGGGCTGCGGGAATTGAATGTTGAAATTTGTGCAAAGCTAGTTTCGAACGGACGGAGCGCAGTAGCAGCTTTTATAAGCAGATCTTCTGGCCAACCCTAGGAGAGGGAGGGATTGGTATCCAGGCCCCAGCTTCCCGTGGGGACAAGGAGGTGAAACTAAGACCGATATGTGAGCAGGCAGGTAGCAAGGGTCAGTGAAAAGGATGCAATACAGTCGAGAGAAGTTAGAAAATGAGCTTTAAGTCAAACAACATGAGCCACTGAAGTGGGGTAGTGTAGCATGATCATTATTTTTATATCATGCAGAGACAAGTTGTATTGATGGAAATAAGTGAATCTAATCGTAACTGTTTTGCTTACTCATTTGATGGAAAATAATACCGTTTTACAATTCATATCAAGTCTTGTCTAAGTGGCCACTGTGTCCACCTTCAGAGATTTTGAAGAACTACACATGTATTCGGTCCAGATCATAAAGTGATTCTATTGTTACATTCCTGGGTTATGCTTTCGTACAAGTAGATATAGAGCAGTGTGAGTCAACCTCCATAAAAGTAAGATGCTCAGACTGCTTAAGGGAGTGACTGACGCACAGAGCCCGGAGAGGTGTCTACGGCAGACCCGAATTTGTGACAAAGGGCAATTTCCCATTTCTCCACCCCCCCCGCTGTCCCACCAGTGAGCTCGCAATGGCAGACCCAGTGTGAACTAGGAGCTCACCCACATTATGTAAAGAAGGGGACACTGAAAAATCAGACAGGGTGAGCACACAGATTGTTGCTCATAACTTACTGCACAACTAATGCCCGATTGGAAAATCTATCCTAAGATATCCAAGTTGGAACAAATATAAGTAGCTAGTGTAATATTGATATTCTGCACTTGGTGTAAACAGTTGTTCGTGAATACTATATCCTGTAATGTTGAAGAGCAGACACAAATATTCTCCCTACTTTGAATCCTTGATTCCCGTGTTGGGTTCCTAAGCAATTGGACTTTGAATCTGAATGGACTCCCAAGACTCAAAATCCTTTCTCTGACAATGATGGAAAGTCATCTTTATTTTATGTATTTTCACCAATTTCCTCCCCTCCCTTGCTGGAGATGTCAGCTCTTTGCTGCAGCATAGTTCCACAAGGGCCCCGTGCCCTCCAGTACCTTACCCTAGGCCATTATTATATGTGTGAATCTTGATGGCGAGTGTCAGCAGACCATTTAGTCACTGGGGGGCTTCACAGCTGAGCCCAAGCCTGTCCTCGCCAACTGTCCACTTCTGGCAGTGGGGTCACTAGATAGTGGTTAGAAGCAGGAATGTTGACTGACTTTCCCCTCTATGACTCAAAGATGCCGTGGCCAATTATAATGCTTCTACTGCTGTCCCAGTTAAGATTAGCTAACTCGGGACAGATTGGAGAATAGTACTGAAGAAGTTCCTAGTCTATACGGTTTAGGTGCTTAGTGCAGAAACCAACTGAGCTATTGGGGAAGCCATCTTCACGTTCACTTATTCATTAGCTGTCCATTGATGGCATGTCCTAGAAGCCATTGTTATGCACCATTGGACCACTAGTTTCAATAAAGATACTTTGGCTGTAAAAGAATTCTTGGCTGATGTGCTTGCATTTGATTAGCTTGTCACTAGAATTCTTTCTAACCAATATACCTGTGCTGCAGCCCTATCAGGGTTACCTGTATTTGCTATGCGACAGTATAGTTAACACTGTGGCATATGAATGCTGTATAAGAATTAGTTCAGTATTTAGATACACTAGTACAAGTAATAATTGATGTCTTTTCCTGCGAGCCTGTGACAGACTAACAGGAAACTGGGAAAATCAGTCATTTTTTGTTTAACTTACATGAAGGATGTTGCCTATTTATAGATCATAATGATTTGTAGTGTTTATATAATTTTGTTTATTTTTATGTTTAAAATGAACTAACTCAACATAGATCTGTGACCTTGCTGGTCTTTGTGACTCAGTATCACACCAGTCTTTGCATTTAGCCCCAAAACAATCGAGAACCTGCGACACCTTTTCAAAGAATTGTTCTACCTTACAAAAACACAACCTGCTCTTAGTACTGTGCATTGATTCACTGATTCAATAATCTCTCCAAGTGTACAGTAAGCTGCTTTGTTGTCCCTTTTAAAATGTTGGAAATCTATTTGGTTGCATCATCAGTGTCTGTTTAAACCATTCTGCCACCAAGCACTCAAGAGGATCTGCTCCTTTGGAATTTTCAGTGGTTGAAGCACAGTACCCTGGGACTTGGAGTTAATAGACAGCGTTTGTTATCTGCCTGTGTTGATTTCACGCTTAAGAAAGATGTTGAACTTTGTAATTGGTGTTGTTTGGGTTCGTAGTTCGCAGTCTGGACTAGAACTAGTTGATAGACTGTGCCTACTAGCATCAGGCTACAGCAGAAAGGTGAGTCTGTGAAGAGATTTGATAAACGCCTGATGTTCATTTAGAATATCTTGCTGAGAGTAATTGCGCCATTAACTATGAAACACCTTTCATGTGTCATCAAAAAGATATCCAATCCCAGGTGATGTCATTAAAATACTGCTGGATGAATTGTGCACGGCATTCAGAACTGCTTATGGGTTGTGCACTGGACAACATCTCTGTTTAAAGTAAGGATTTAGAAACTCAGTCAGTTCAGATTCATTTTCAAGGAATAAAACTGTTGGGGAAAGAATTGCTGCAGTGTTGATGTAGTGCTTAGTTAAATATAGTATGATGTATAGGGGACAACGTTCCCCCTTCTCTCCCTGTATGTCAGGATTCAAGTGGCTTTAATCGGCCCAACATACCCCATGTGCAGGCCTATCACTTGGGAGGGGTTTATGCCTGGAAATAGGAGTAAAAATCCCAAGCACGTCTGCAGGCCTTGCTGGTCACAAATGGCTGCTGTGTTTGTCTACATAATGGCTACGCTTCAAAAGTAATTGATTGGTTGTGAAGCGGTTTGGGATGTCCTGAAGATGTGATGAAGTGCTGTATAAATGCAAGATTTTTCTTAGAGAGCAATCTGGGGTTTGTCCGGTAGACGATTGATAGCAGTTATAGTTGTGCTAGGCTGCGAGTTTCAGGGGTGGGGTGGCTCACTCACCATTGGATAGGTCCAGCAAGCACCTACCCAGATTTCCAGGGACAGTGAAGGCGGTTTTATTCTTTGTAGTATGGTGACTGGTACCTAAACAGTTGAATGCAAGGGGATGACTAGAATGTGTTCCCTTCTGATTGCAACCCTTCTGGTAGTTAAGCCCCAGGGAGAAGTGGCATTTGCAGACCACTTTTGCGGGTGGTATGCTCAGTGTATTCTATTCAGTTTTCTAAATGTGCTAATAACGTGTAGTGGAGGAAGATTGGCACTGAACACATTTTATTATATATACAAAGAGAGTGTGAGAGGCCTATTTTAACCTTGCCTGCTCGGCGGGAAGCTAAAATCGCCCGTGAGACTTGCCCACTGACGTTGTACACGGTTCCTGCAGGCTCTTCTAAGCAGGCGAGAGGGACAGCTGCAAACAGCCAGCGGGGTCCTTCTATAAATATGTAGATCAGGGCCCGACTGCTATTTTACCTGTGAACCTGAGCTTGGTAGCAGCTGTGGCTGCTGCATCAGGTCTAGCTAACGGGAAGAGGAGTCAGGAGTCCGCTTAGGCACAAAAATGTTTAGGCCGCCCTGCCCCAGGCTTCGCCCACCCCCGATAAACTTGCCTAATGCCAGGAGACCGTTCCGTCTCCTACCACCTGACATTGGCCGGCTTCCGCTTTCCACTGGTTGCTGGCCGGCGACGTGCAGATGAGGCCTGGAAGTTACAATATCCGGTTTGCCGCCCGCCTCGGCCCACGCCTGACAAGTTCCCGCCCAGAGTTAAAATCGGGGCTGGAGGTTTTTTTTCAATTTGGGCACTCGCTGCCCTCTAACTGGAATGCCAACTCTCTGCTGGGCACGTGGGCAGCTCGAGCATGGGACGGTTTTCACCACCGCTTCATTTTTCTTTGAATAAGTTTCTGTGTTGATATTATTCATGGTGTCAGCCATGGCTCGGTTAGAGCATTCTCACGTCTGAGTCAGAAGGTCGTGGGTTCAAGCCCCATTCTAAAAACTTGAGTACATAATTAGGCTGACGCTTCGGTGTAGTACTGAGGGAGCGCTGCACTGTCGGAGGTGCCGTCTTTCGGATGAAATGTTAAACCGAGGTCCCGGCTGCTCTCAAGTGGATATAAACGACCCCATAGCACCATTGGAAGAGCAGGGGAGTTGTTTTGGTAACATTTATCCTTCAACCAACATCACTAAAAGCAGATTATCTGATCATTTATCTCATTGCTGTTTGTGGAATCTTGCT
The DNA here is from genome assembly GCA_030390025.1 of Squalus acanthias. Classification (NCBI taxonomy): domain Eukaryota; kingdom Metazoa; phylum Chordata; class Chondrichthyes; order Squaliformes; family Squalidae; genus Squalus; species Squalus acanthias. Next base: position 168,229,257 of record CM059427.1, on the reverse strand, counting down.
GTGTACAAATTCTGCTGCTGTGTTTTCCTGCATTACAGCAGTGACTACATTTCAGAGCTAATCGTGCAGCATTTCGGGGCGTCCTGAAGGTGTGAATGGTGCGATATAAATTAAAGTTCTTTCCATAAAAACTTTTTTTTGGAGGGAGGGTGGTATCATGGGGGTTGTACCAAGGAATGGTGAGATGTGGGTTTGCACCCACCATAGGCAGTCTTCCTGATTTCAGAGCCCTGTAGGAGCAGGTTGTCTGTCCTTGTGTATTAATAGCAATAGCTGTGCTACCTGATTTTTTTTTTCCTTTTCCAATTGCCCCTCTGATTTCCTCCTCTCCCCTTTTCTGCTGAAGGTGCTGGAGTGCAACTCCATGGGCACCAGCAGCCCTCGGGTACCCTGCAGCAACATCCATTCTTCAGTTATCAGCAGGGTATTTAACCACCCATAGTTGAGCCGAACCCTATCCTTAACCCGTGCTCGCGCACACAGAGGAATCCTGATTGCCATGAGCTAAGGAGAGCAAAGATCAATGACAATAAATATAATGCTCCCAATGCTACTCTGGCTGAGATTAATTAACTCCGCACTAATCCTGTAACCTTGGTGTGTAGAGCACAGTTCTAAATCAGACATTACATTTACCAACTGCATCATCGAGGAACTCCAATGGGTGAATTAAAAATTGAAACCCCTGAATAGTCCTCTATATACATCTATTATCTTCACTCCTGTCAATTGAGAGTTTGTCCTGTGCACAGTCACTTATGCTTTTTATTTTAATAATTTACTGGATTACAGCAGATCAAATATAATAACCAGCTAAAATATTTGACACCCTGGACAAACCTCCATTATAGACAACAATCCAAGAAATTGTGCAACAGCAAGTTATTACTGATAATCAATTACAAATTTCTGATGTCAGTAAAATATAGAAAATAGGCTAGTCAGAAACTGGTTGCTTAAAAGCTGCTTTCTGATAAAGCAGTAAAATCTTACCTACATTTGAAGTTCCAGCAGATAGGTAGTAGAGCCTTAAATAATGAAATCTGGTCACCTGTTGGTGCTTTTGTGATTGTCTGATAAGCCAGCCTCCTCTGTACTTTCACCCCATAGCTGATGGTTTTTCTAGGTAGCTAAGGCTGGGTGACATTATAATGACTCACTTTCAAGCATGACTGTATATTATGTTTAAATAACACTGCTCTTGTTACTGCCATCAGAGAATGCTTCTAATTTTTACTAAAAGAATTGAAAAAAAATTCCATTTATTTTTCTCCCACTAACTATAGCCAAGAAAACAGACGGACAGGCAACCTGCTCCTGGGTTTCTCCAATCGGAATTGGCTACTAAGAGGTTTGTGAGACTGTCCATAAGGATGACTTCCCCCTCTGGCTTCGCTCATTACTTCCCCACAGCATCGTGACTAAGATCATCTGGACAATTGCAGGCGTGATATTTAATGTCCTACTGCTCAGTAATGTTGCACATCAGTGCTCCAGTGAGCTGCGCCACTTTGCTGCCTGGGATCTATTTGACTAAACTCAGGTTTCAGTTGTTTTACCTGGATCTGACTCTGTAACATTCACATCCTGCTCCCACAGTCTCCTCTCCATTAAATAAATACAGCAGCCATCCATGTTACCAGCTTTGGGAAATTCTGTGTTGGATTCTCTGTCCTAGGATATTCTGGAAAAAAAATAAAAGGAAAACTGAGTGACCCAAAGGAGCGTGGGAAGAACAGATCGAAGGGCAGTCTTGAGAAGAAAGGCAAGTTAAAGAGTGAAACGCGGTCCTTATTGAAGCAACTTGGTAAGTCACCCAGGTGCTCATTGTTGTTTAAAAGAAAAAAATGAGGAACAGCAACATGCTGGTACTCCAGTGCCATGTGCATCCGGGAGGTGGGTGTGGGGTGGGGGACGCACTGGGAGAGGGTGTTCTTTGTTCATACGGTTCCCTAAATGTCAAGAACATTATCTTTTGGTTAGGGGTGCCACCAAGCTTCTTTCTTCCCCCAAAAGGAGGGAGGTCAACCAGGTAATATCTCCGATTCCCTGGCAGTCAACTCTAAACAGGGAGCAGGTCATCTGATCACTTTCAGTTTATGAATTTTTCCTCCGCCTTTCAAGCAGTAATGAGGTGAGACATTCCGAATGTCAGATCCTTTGTACATGTTGTGTAACACTGATGTGACCTCTTTGTATGAGGCTACACACATGAATTTAGCAGGCCTCTCGGTGAGCTTCATTTGAGAGCTTTGAACGACGCAGCATTCCAAATTTCAACTTGCATGTCACTGATAGCAAGGCCAAAATAAATACAAGTCTTCTTCCCTTCTAACTTAGGGAGAGAGAGCAGACTACAACAGGGGGAAAGGAAGGCAGGATCTTTGTCTGTGCTGTTGCAGCGTCACTCCTGGAAGATGTGCAATGAATTTATGGCAGCTTTAAAAATATCAGTGAACTAGACTGAAGAGGATTATGGAGTAATGTGGGTATAGGAAGCTAATTTGCAAAGAGGAAAGAAAGGAACAATAAATTGCTTTACATGGCTACATTTGTCCACCTCAGTAGATCTTTTCTCTTCCCATTCGAACTGTCCTTATAGGCTGTCTGAGTCAGATTGCCAAGTTGTGTGCAGGTTCTGGATTCAGATACCCTTGACACTGAAGTGAGACTTAAATTCATTAGGGTTGAAAATCCGATCGGCCCGCTCTATTGGTGGAAGTGCGATGAAGCAGGCCGTAAATCCACTGATCCCCAAAGATGCAGACCCGGCTCCAAATTGCAGGAACGGGGTCATTCGCATAGTTAAGGCGGACCGCCAATGCCTGCAAGGTAACTCCAGTGCCACCCACCCTGATCTGCCCTTCAAAGTCCCGCAGCCACTCCGCCTGAGTTGCCCCGAGGCCACGCCTGAGCCAAAGACGAAGGGGAGTTTCAAAATTCGTCGTCTGCTCCTCAAGGAGACAATTCCCAGCATACCCAAAATAATCAGTCCCCTTCAGGAGCAATTGAGTTTATTTGAGTGATTTTTTTTTTTCCTTGGGCTTTCATGGAACTCTTTCCAACTCTTAACCGAGAGTTTCATTGAGGGCGTAATAGGTGGAATTCTGGCATAGTCCAGGAACACCCCCCCACCCGCTTTGAGCCAGCAGAGGCTACCCGAAGGGGCACAGGGGCGCCTGCATAATCTTACCCGCATGGAGGAGACGGTGCTGGCCATTCTTTAGAGGACAATCGCTGAGCCCGTGGCCAGCGGGCAGGGCTGAAGCAATCCAAGATGACGGTATCCTCATAACTAATCCTCCTTCTCACATCCCACTTCCCCCTCATCCCACAATCTCTTCTGATTTACAAGCTGCACCTGGTGGAAGCATGCAACTCTTGCTTTCCCCCATCCCCACAACAACCCTACCCTTGTGCCTTCCTCATTTAAGAGACCCAAGAAAACCAACCTGCCCAGCCAGTGGTGCAAGAAGAAGAGGGAAAGGAGTGTGACGATGAAGAAGAAACACCGTCACTCGATCTGACACTGGCGGCCACCAGCTCAGATACTGGCACTGTGCGGACTTTGGAGGGTAGTTTAGAGGCGGGATCTGCACGTGTTGAGTCACCGGACGCGAATGGTCTGCAGCCAGAGCAGGGGGAAAGGGTAGCGCAGGTGCCAGCTCCCCAGAGGGCGAAGTCGCACACGAGTTCTGCTGCAGAGGACTCCGATGAGGACTTCGATGGGATGACCTACAGAAGAACGCTGATGGGTATGCACAATGAAATGCTTGGTGCATTGGCAGGCCTGCCAGAAAGCCTGAGTGCAATGTCAAGGAGCATGGAGGAGTCCGGCACCAACCTCGCACAGGGTTTTGCGCAGATCTTGGGGCCCATGATTTCCAGTATGGAAGCGATGGCCAACTCAATTAGTGCACTTATGATGCAGAGTCTGGTGGCTGATGTCTCCGCTTCCATTATAGCACAAGCAGAAGCCACCCAACGTCTGACCGCTGAAGTGGATGCCTAGACTTCTGCCACGCAAGCTCAGACTGCTGTCATTGTGGCTGCATTTACCATTGTGGAAAGGGGCTTGCAGGATGTCACAGCAGTCCAGCAATCTGTCCTCCAACAGATGGCTAGGATTGCTGAGGCACCACTCCAGGGTAGTGGCAGTGGCTCCATGGAGCACGAGCCTGCTGTCCACTCTCAGGATGACCGCATTCGTCCTACCCACCCCTGCCACTCCACCAGTGCCCTTGATGTTGCCTGACCGCCAGCCGGCCCAGTCTGCTGCCGCCCATGCCGAGGTGGGGCAGACTGCAGCCGGGCCTTCTAGGCCCAGAACTGCTCGAGGCAATCCTGCAAGGCCATTTGCAGTCTCCTCCACTGAAAGTCAGCAGCCTTTCACTAGCTATGCTGCAGCCACTGGGGTAGAACTACGTAGGAGCACTAGGACAGGCAAAGGCACACTGAAGACAGGCTCTAAGGGAATGCACAAGGGTGATTAGTTGACTTTGTTCTGTAATATTGGATGGATTGATGTATAAAGTTGGATTGGAATGTTTCTGTTGCGGTGGCCTTTATTTCAGCATTGTGGCCAAGAGGACGCTGTGATAATTAGTAACAGAGGGAAGGTAAGGTGTGGGACTATTGTTGAGTGGGGAATTGGGGTTGCGTTCACTGGTACCGGAGTCGGATGAATCGATCACGGACAGTTCAGGCAGAAAGGGGCTGTCTGGGTTGCTTCCTCCTCCACCGCTTCCTCCTCCTCTTCGTCCACCTCCTCCTCAGCTGGACACCGTATGCCTGGTGGCAAGGGCTGTGCCCTCATGATGGCGAGGTTGTGGAGCAGGCAGCAGACCACCATGAATCTTGAGACACACTCTGGTGAATACCTGCAGGGCTCCTCCAGAGCGATCCAGGCAGTGGAAGTGTTGTTTAAGGATGCCAATGGTCGGCTCTATCAGATTCCGTGTGGCAGCATGGCTCTCATTGTACGCATGCTGCCCACTGTGGTTGGGTTGCGGAGCGGAGTCATGAGCCAGGTGGTCAATGGATAGCCCTTGTTGCCCAGTAGCCACCCTCTGGTTTGTCATGGAGGCTCAAAGACGGAGGAAGCAGCAGACTGGCGCAGAAAAAAGCATCATGACTGCTGCCAAGATACAGGGCATTCACCTTCACGTTGTGCTGAGCATGGTAGCACACCAAATGCACATTCAGCAAGTGGAACCTTTGCAGTTGCGGTGCATCTCAGCATTTAGATGCCGCACCCGCAAAGCCACGTGCGTGCAGTTGATGGCGCCCTGCACCATGGGGACGCCCACTATCCTGGCAAAGCTACATGCACGCTCTGCCTGCTTCTCTCTGGTCATAGAGAAGACGATGAAGTCCTCTCCTGGCATAAAGAGCGTCTGTCACTTCTCTTATGCAGCAGCAGATGAGGAAATGGGAGGTGTTACAGATGTCACCTGCTCCAGCCTAGAAAGATCCCGATGTGAGGAAATTCAGGGACACGGTCACCTTCACAGCCACTGGCAGCGCTGTCCTTGCCCTGGTGTGAGGCTGCAGGTCTGGTTGCAAGAGGCGGCAGAGTTCTGTGAGTACCTCTTTTGTAAAGCGCAGACACCTCACACACTGCTCCTGGCTCAGGCTGAGGTAAGAGAATTGCTCTCGGAAGACCCTAGGTGGTTAAGGCCTCCTGCTGAGAGCCTTTCTCCCCTCCTCCTCCTCCAGCCTCTGCGAGTAGCTTGTCCTCATTTTCAGAGACCCAAGAAATCCAACCTGCCCAGCAAGTGGTGCAAGAAGAAGAGGGGAAAGAAGAGCGATGAAGAAGAAACAACGTCACTCGATCTGACACTGGCAGCCACCAGCTCAGATACTGGCACTACGCGGACATTAGTGGGTAGCTTCTTCCTACAAGCTCACTTGGTATCTTGCTCAACTGGCTTTACTTCACTTATGAATCTGGACAGTGAATGTTGCCAAACGTTTGGCCATGGGGCGGAATCTGAGAGACATAAGATGGCAGTCAGGAATGGAAGCCCAGGGAACACCCATTCCCCCACCCACCATCTGCCCAGCCCAGGGATGCTGGAGCCATTTGACTCTATCTGAGGTCAGCTAATGCAAATACGGTATAATTTACCCTCAACCTCCACAGACAGAATACTGATAGAAACCCCATTGTGTTTTGTTGGAATGCCACTATCTACATGCAGCCATCATACAGTGAGTTGCTGAGCTCTCAATGTACTGCGTTCATTGATAAAATGAAACTGTTCTTGGTATTGCTTTGTTGCTGCCTTTGCAGAGTCAACAATACCTTGATGTATGAGCAAATCAAAGGTGATGTAAGTGAAAATTGGTTATATTTTTTTTCTCTCCGGTGTAAAACGCCACTAAGAACTAAATAGGAATGGCCAGTTGTAAACGCCTCTCTGTGAAGGAAGCATCTCCCTCTGATCACCAGCCAAATCTGGGAACTCTCCACATGAGGAGTCACACACACAATCCCACATCCATTGGCCCACATGTGCACTGCATGTCACCGTTCTATTAGTCTGGTATTTGTCTATCATTCATGAGTCTTTTCATGTTTCAGAAGTGGGATTTTGTTTTAGTACGTATTGTACTTTCAAGAGTTTACATTCACATGTATATCGCATCATATGTTCATTGCGTATTTTGATACTCCACCTTGGTGAAATTCTGGCACATCTTTCAGGTCTCCACTCGTTCCAATGGCCAGCCCTGACCGCAGCCAATTTTCTGGGTTTGGGATAATTGCCGTATTTTAGGTGGGTTCCCAAGGGGATTCCCACGTCTATTGGGAAGCCTGTCTGCAGGTGAGAATGGAAAATGCCTGCAGCAGGCCGCTTGTCTCTGGACAACTGAGAGGATGTATTACATTTTGCATAATTGAATTGATTGCTCTGCAACCAATTCAACTCCCCGCAGCCCCTTTAAATATTAAAATCCCCTTCCTTATGCCATAGCAATGCCGGATGCCTGGAACGTGTAGAGAGGTTCCTAGTGGCCAGTGTTGCTAGGGTGTAAATGATTTAAAATATCCCACTGTTTGTATGCCCTCCCTGCAAACACAATGAGGGGACTTTCCCAACACTGCTTTGCTTGAGCTTGGAGTAGTTTTAAGGGTTCAAGCAAGTTATTTCTTCTTAGTCCCTGGAGTTCAGTTGTGTCAGGGAACAAGTGGGCCTACTCACTGGAGGGTGAGAGGTCTCCACAGCACACAGGCTTTGCTGCTAGCTGCAAAAAGGTGCATCTCCTTGCTAGGTCAGAGTGTAGCCCTGCTCACCACAAATGCATAGCTGAAGCACCTATCCAAACAACTGATGCTCTGACTAAGGAAATACCAAGCAGTCTGGCACCTCACCCACCCCCAATGTCTAAACCACTTCCCAGGAGGAGAAAGCAGGCCAGGAGGAAGGAAATAAGCTAGCGACAGATACGCACGACAGCAACTCCAACCAACAGGACCAGTAAAAGTGAGATTTTCATAGAAAGGATTGTACAGGAGGAGCACAGACATTGCACCTTTGGAACCATCCAAACAAGTCACATGTGGAAATTGTTGCAGTGAGTTCACACGCCCACAGTCTCCTTTGATGCTCCAAAACATCTGCTATTTGTAGACAGGAATTTCAGATTACAAGCCAAAAAAAATTCCGAATGGCAAAAATGCGTTTTTAGAAAAATAACATTGCCTCCAGCACTGACTTCAAGTAACAGAAATGTGGAGGATTTTAGTAGAAATTTTTAAATGCAGTGGCTGAAGCTGATGCATGGCCAGGCCAACTGGTGCATCGAGGAGTCACTGATGTTAAAAGCTCTGGCATAAACAGCCCTATCACAGAGGGCTATCGTTTTGATCCTCCATGACTAAGATCAGGAACTCGGTAGTCTCGGTGATAAAGGAACTGTGATCAAATCTGTATTCCCCATTGCTGTGGCTGTTGCCCTAATCTTCTTCTTCTTGGGCAGTCCCTCGGAATCGAGGATGACTTGCTTCCACATTAAAAATGAGTTCTCAGGTGACTGATGAGTCCAATGCGGGACCTACAGTCTCTGTCACAGGTGGGGCAGATGGTGGTTGAACGGGTGGGTGGGGTGCTTGGGTTGACGTGCACTCCTTGCGCTGCTTGCGCTTGGCTTCCGCTTGCTCCCGGCGAAGAGACTCGAGGCGTTCGGCGCCTTCCCAGATGCTTCTCCACTTTGTGCGGTCTTGGGCCAGGGATTCCCAGGTGTTGATGGGGATGTTGTAATACCTTGTGTAACATGGCTTGATTTTTTTTTCTTCTGTAAAGGATTAGTCATGATAGTGAAACATGTCAGCGCAGTGAGTGACAAGGAAACCTGTCCGTTTTGTAGCCACCAATTTGGAGTTGCGACTTCAGATGTTCAGGAGGTTGAAAAAGTGAGGTGTGGGAACCGTTGTTTTGCAAGCTGCATTGCAGATGTGACAGCATATGGTGGACTAAATGCTAGGTGCATGCATATACAACCATCTCTTTGTTTTTTTAGTGAGCACCCGATAGTCTTCTGTACCTCGGCACTCGTCCTCAGTCCAGAGAACTTTTTTTCCTCCATTTTCCCCCATGAGCGATGCACTTAGGAGATGGCATTGAGGTGATTGGTCATCCCTGCCGTTTTGGAGGATTTCCTTCCGCCCCAAAATTGCCACTTTCCTCAAAAGCAGCTCCTCCAACAAAACCGCCAAGCTCCTAGCTAAAGAAGGTATTTCTGGAAGCTTCTACCAGACTGTGGAGACTGTCTTGTTAATCTGTCTCCACAAAAAAAAACTGCTGCTTCCCGTTGAGTGCTGTCGCCTTCCCGGTTTCCCCAACACCCTCCCGAGGGTAATTCATCTCTTTCCACGCATGGGAAAACTGCACGGGGAACTTATTAAAATGATGTAAATTAGCTGACTCTGGGATCTGGTGGGGTTGAGCAGCCACTCTGCTAGCATGGGAGTGCACACTTGAACACTGGAGCAAGAGCTATTTTCTGCCTCGTCGCGGAATCAGCCCTCCTATCCCAAAATAAGTCTCCACATGCAGGAGTAAGAGGGGACAATTGGAGGAGAAAAAATATGGTTGCAATAACTTGTTCATTGGGAGTCACATAATAAATAATTAATTTAAGAATTTTGTTCTTAGATGTGCCCCTGTAAATAAGCAAAATGATTTGCTTTGCTGCCATGTTGAAATTCATGAATTTTTACTCTGATTTAAACACGGTAAGATTTTGACCTGAAATTGAGTAATTCTGAATTGTGGTTGAGAGTTAGCAGAGAGCAGAATCTTTATTCTGCACATGTGTATGTTGACTGCAACAAAGTATAAAACTTAGGTCGTGCTCATTATGGTATTTCTTTTCCAGGTTTGTCATCCTCCATTTCATTGGATGGGGAACTTTTGCAGAATTGGCTGGCCCAGACTGTTCAAGTTAAGACAGAAAATCTCCTGAGCCATTGGTCTTTACACAGCGGTCCAGGAAATGAAGAGACAACAAGCTTCCTGTCAGATAAACTTCTGCACGATGAGCAGTCACTATTGAGCATTGGCTCAATGAACCGTGCCGGAGATCCTCAGTCGGAACCACCCTATGCACTGGAAAAAAAATCCAGGTACAAAGCAGGGGAAGACGGTAAACCTAAGTCTCTGAGAGATCGAGCAGGCATCATTCACGCCAAGAACCAACATAAGAAGCAGCTGGACTATCCGCTAGATGGCACATCCTGGCCTGATAACGCCAATGAACTTTCTACCCAGGGCATTTGCAAAAATGGGTCAAAGGCCAATGGAAGTCACAAAAGGGCCAACGAAGTGCGAAAGACCAGCAAAAAACAGGCCTCACATCATTCCAGTTCCAAGGCAGCTCTCCCCAGTACAACACCGATAAGGAATATCAGTGAAATTGGTGAAACGTTGGACTATTTTGAATCTGCTTCACCTAAACCCAGTTCTTCAGTTAAAGTGCCTAACACATCCGCAAACCCCAAATCTTGGGTAACTTTCAAGATTCCAAAACCAAGAGAAAGCAGCAGAAAGTCACAAGTGCAGAAGCAGGATCTGGGAAACGGATACCAGCAGATGAGCCCAGACAGAGAAAAAAAGCCCAAAGAGACATCAAAGGTGAAGCTGCTCTTCGACAATGAGACTGATGGCTATTTTTCTGATGCTGAAATGAGTGACTCGGACACAGAACCTACGGCTGATCGGTCGCAAAGGCTTCAGCGATTGAATTCAGAAAGCGTGGTTGTACATCGAAAATGTGGTGGAGAGGTTGTCAGAAGGAGCATTCTGGCTTCCTAAGTATCCAGAGTAATTGGATAAAGAATAGTCAGGTGGCTCAAATCCCCAGTTACTCCTCTCGCACTCATTTCGGTTGGTAATCTGACCTACGAAATGCTTATTCTGCAAGTTCCAACTTAATGGTTAAAGTTTCAGTGTCACTGCCTCTCTTTTCTTTGCCCTACAGCTGCCAGCTTAACAGGAGTATCTCTGCGTCTAGTGAACTTTTAAAATTCTAGTCAGTAAAAGCCCTTTGAAATAGTATGTGACTCAACTTATAATAAACCAGCATGCAGTCAAAGTTACTAAATATAGTATATAGTGTGTAGTTTATGCCCTGGTGATCTGTGAAGAAATAATTTCATGTTACTAGAGTGCCAGTTATGTGATGCCTTATACCTTCAGGTATTACATCACCGTCTTCTTTATTTCCCTGCTGCTTTTACCCAATTGTTGCATAACAGTAGGAAAAGTCAAGAAATAAGCCTTACTTAAAGAAACTATACACTATATATTATAAAGCTTAATGGTTGACAGTAAGTTTAAGGCAGTGATTCAGTCTTTGAAAGATGTATGCTACCATTCATAAACCCTTCAAGCTTTAATCTCATGGTTTGTGACATCATCGGGAGTTCTCGATTGAATTGCTGCCTCATAACTCACCAACAGCTGTCTGTTATCCTACATCTGATGTAGAAACTTTTGCCGAGTTTGGTTTCTTATTATGCACTGTCATAAAGAAGTGAGGAGCTAAACAGTCACCGTGCTTACTATTTTGGGGGCGTTCATTGCTCTATCCCGCTTGGCAGTCTGTCTGCGTCGTACTAACACGTTGGCAGTCTGGAGGGAGAGGTCATGCACCTGTGATTAAGGTTTTGAACAAAAAAAACTCCCATTAGGTGATGGATAAGATTAAGTGCAAGGAAAGACTTGTAAAGATAAATAAAAATGATTAGATTTTTGTGGCATTCATCTTCTAATAAAAATAAAGCACAAAATGCACTTTTTGGAAGTCTGTCACATTGATGAAAGTGCTGACTTCATAGGCCATACAAGAGTTGCAAAGCAAAAGGGAATTTTTTTTGTACTTTTTAGAAATTTTAGGAAGTAGCCAGGTGTTAAAAAGGAAACTACAACATTATCTGATATAATGTATACCAGAGTGTCATACCCAGTAACACAGTTTGTTAAATAATGCTGTAGGTATGTTATACACAGTTACACACTGTGTTATGATCCATTACAGGAGTGTTGCACCCTATTATACAGTGTAGTATGATATAATACATCTGAGTGTTATACCCAGTAACACATACATAGGCTTTGAAGTTATGCCATAGAATATGAATGTTGATGTGTTTGAAATTCACCTCTCCACTATTTTATGAAACAAATTAACCTATTTTAAACAGGTTAACGCCTCCACTAAAATAGCAAAGAGGAATTTCAGACAAACACATAAGCATCCATACACTGATACCAAGGCATAATTTCAGGGCCATAGTGTATAATATGATATGCCCACCAACACACAATGTATATGTATACAGGAGTGTAATAACAGAGAATTTTAGGACTGATTTTAACTCCGCCTGTCTGGCAGTAATGGGGCGATGATAGTTAAAATTGCTGTGGCCCACTTACTGCCCCGCTGCCATATGTGCTGTGGACTTTCATGGGCGCCCACCTGAATCAGCCTCATTACTGGATGAAAAATGGGGTCCTATGATGTACCTAGGCCCCCAGTGCAATTCAGAGGGACAACTGGGCGGAGTGTGCGCTGTGCACACTCTGTCCAGTTGAACTGTGTGGTGAAGAGGAAGAGGCCCCAAAAATATATGTAAATAATTTGTTTTTTGTAGGGCCAGGAGGAGCATGAGTGCTACTCAGAGATCCACAAGAATAATGTGGGCCGCTGCCGTCCTAGGCTCCGCCCACCCACCCTTCCGGACCTGCCTGCGCCTCAACCTCCAGGCCTACTGATATTGCACTGGCCCAGAGCTGGCGAGCTGCAGCAAGGATGTCCATTCGGGGCATGCAGCTCATTGACAGCATGGTAATGGGGCCTTCAGTGGACCAGGCCTCCCAGCAGCAGAATGCTGTCCGCACATTTCATGGCTGGAGTTAAAATCAACCCTATTATATAAGACATACGCAGGTGTGTTATGTCTCAGTAACATTGTATTACACAGATGAATGCTAAATCTAGTAACACAGACTGTAATGTACTATATATTACATATATTCATGTGTGTTCTATCCAGTAACACACAGTGTATTATATAATATGTGCACAGGAGTGTTATACCCCTGTACAACAGTGTGTTTTCATATACAAAAATTCTGCATTGCGTAATAGAGTGTATTACTTGGTAAAACCCTCTCAAGTATCGAACTTTCTAATGGCATTTTAATGCTAGGATCAGCACCCAACTCACTATTGTACATTTTTAAGGACATATTGGGTGAATGAAAGCTAAATCCAAAGGACAAATCTCAATATTCTAAAATTTACTCATTTAGAAAGGCAGTGTACATATGGTCCAGCACAGTTATTCAGTGCCCCTTGGTAACATCAACAAGCATGGGGTCAGCTTCCATATGTATGCTGATGACACCCAGCTCTACCTCTACACCATTCCTCTTGGCCCCACGACCACCTCTGTGCTGTCGGACTGTCTGTCTGACATCAAGTCATGGATGAGTTGCAACTTCCACCAACTAAACACTGGGGAGGCATCAATTTCAACCTTCGCCAAGTCTGCACCATGATCATTGACTTTATTCTCCTCCCCGGCCATTTGCTCAGTCTGAATTAGACTGTGAAAAAGATTGCTTATTTCCACCGCGTTCCCTGCCTCCACCCCACCTCATCTCTTCTGCCGCAAAGCCCTTACTCATGCCTTTGACACCTGTAGACTTGATTTCTCTAATGTCCTACTCACTGGCCCCATAGACTCCAACTGGTCTAAAATGCAGCCATCTGTTCCACACTAAGGCTGGAAAGTTCCTTGGACATGCTCTTGCTCCACCGGCGTTACTTCGCCAGCAGTGCGGCGGAAACCCCGTTTGCACACGTAATCGGGGTTTGTGCCGCACCTCCTTCAAAGTAACGTGGGTGAAGCAGCTCAGAGGAATTTCCCCGCTTCTGTCTTCTGTCTCACTTGCTCAACACCTTGTCTGTGCTGACCTATATTGAATCTCAGTCCCCCAGTGCATTAAATTTTAAATCTTCATTATTTGTCATGAAATCTCACCGTGGCCTCACCCCACTCTATCTCTGAAACTTCCTCCAGCCTTATACCACCTCCCACATCCTTCAGCTCTCCAACTCTGACCTTTTGTGTATATCCCTCTCCCTTTACCTCACCATTAGTGGCAAAGCCATCAGCCAACTCAATATTATTCTCCAGAACATCCCCCCTAATCTTCGTTATATCACACTGGCAGTTCAGGAGAAATCTTTAGATAATGAGGTTAAAGTATCCACATTGAATAAAGATTTTATAAAATTTGCTGTTGGCACTCTGTAGTATGGTAATAATAATTTCAACTGTTATAGCCCTTAAGCTTTACAACCACAATCAAGTTTATGGTGAGAAAGTTCAAAGATGGCTTATCAGATGCCCACGAAAGAAGACCACTCACATTTTATTGTAAGCTGCAAGGTTACGATTTGTTTTGGGCAGCTTTTAATGTTCACTTAAAAACAAGTCAGATGCAAGATATGAAATCTGGTCCTTATTTTTTCTTAAACATGTTAATCATTGGGTATGTTAATAATGGTGTGGTCTAACTATTCTTTCCATTTTTTTTCTTGGAATATATACCTTGCACAGAAGGCTTTTGTGACAGGAACTTCCTGTCAACAATAGGAAGTGCTTACAAGAAGAACTTCCTGACAACATCTGGGACTTTCTGAAAACTCACAAGACGTTTTGTTAACCAGAGGTATCTAATCCAAAGTTGCAGCACTACTGGTCAATAAGAAACCACTATGACTGAGCCCTAATCTTGAGGTGTGGTTGCTTGTGGTTTTTAGCACCAGCAGCCTTGTAGAACTGGCCACAACATAGAACATGACCATGATGAATAATTGAGTTCCTCAGTGATTAAAACTTCAACAGACTCCATTAAAATGCACAATATAGAATTTGCTCACAGTCCATTTTGATGCACCAGATTTCAAGTTAAATAAGTTCTATATATTCACAAGGGCAGCAAAACTACTTTTTCCATTTTTGTATTCACTGGCAGTAATAAATACTTTTGGGTCAGATCTGCTGTGGCTTAGGGCTGATTCTGGGTTTCACAGCATTGTGCTGTATTGAAACCTTGAACAGCGTCTCAAGTAAACCACACCTGCTGCACCAAATAACATAACTGGTCTAAAATGGTCTTAATCCTGGGCCTGTTTCAAAACGCATTGCCGTGAAACTCGCCAGTTAAAAATACAACTTAAAATTGCGAGAAATGATAAAACAGGGTTCATTGATTTAACTGTTTATGTTAAACTAGAGTTGTTATTTCTTGCCTTGAAGTAAACTGTCAACAGATGTTGACTCCTTTGCATTGTCTAAAATGTTTAGCATTGCTGTCACGTGGGTCAGTACGTTGGATAGCTGCATTACAGTCACACCTGGAGCTGGGTTCTCTCTAAAATAATTGGGATGCCTTTGTAAACTGCCGCCAGCACCTCTCCCTGGACATGGATATCTTGAAAAAAACATGTAAATGACATGTATGGGTACTTGTTCTGTTTAAGAGGTTTCTTGTTTGGAAAACTGAAGATGTCTGCACCTGTATTGTGCCACATGAGGTGCCAAATGTGAGTGGAGATGGAGTAAAACTGGAAGAACCACTACCGTCCATAACAAGGAAGCCTCATTCTCCCACTTTTGCTTCTCTCTGGGCATCCCATTTAGTTTAGGGGGCTCCCTATGTAACTGTAGTGTGATGTTGTCAAGGCTACCGGTGTCCCCACAAATACGCTTCTGTACCAATAACAATACTTCAACAAAGTACAAAGAAAGGTCATTTATATACTTCATCTGAAGTTTACCATTCCAGCTTATTATGAGCTATATTGATGTTCTACGGCTCAGGAACATTTGATTCATGTGTGAAAATGACACCAAATAAATGAAAGTTGAAATAGGCAGCACAAGATGTTGGATCCTCCAGCAATTGACCAATGCCAGGGCTGTTGTATGAGTATATTTAAACCAATACCAGAGTCTTTGGCCATTTAATATATCTGAATTGATACTAGTGTCCTTGAACATGGGTATCTCATGGGCCTTCGAATGGGTCAGTTCGTAAATTCATTGCATGGTGTAGTATTGAGCCACACAGACCAGGAAAGTTACAGGTTTGATTCCCTGGTTTGTGCTGATCTCAGCCAGAGTAGCAGCAGAAGTGTTTGCAATTGGCCTTTGTGTCTCTGAGCTACAGAGAGAGGAAAAAAATCAGTCCGAGTTGTCATTCCTGTTTGGTGTCTAATGGGTGTAAAGATTGAGTGAGGTTAGGGCTCAGCAGTTGAGCCTATTCTTGTCAAATTGCCGTAGTACTCGCTGTCTAAGCTCACATATGTGGATTGGCCACTTGGGCGTGGTACGGTGTCCGGCAAGTGATCCCCAGTATGAGTCACTGCCTTCAGGAGAGGAGGGGAAGAAAATAGGGGGAAAGGGGCATCAGTAAAAGTGTCAGTGTCCTTCAACATGGATATCACTAGTTTAAAAAAAAGTCTGACTGTTCCTGTACTTTGTTGCTGATTATGCGTTACTTTAAAGAGATACTTTACTATGACATAACGTGGCAGAAAATTAGCTAGTGCATGTACTGTGCTGCTGCAGAGTTTCAGGTATTGGTTGTAGGTAATATTGAATCTGATTGAGAAGATTGGCATTGATTGCTTCCTGTAGAGATTGGAGTCCCTTAACACCTTAAAGCACTAAGTGAGAATTCAATTGTTGTCACATTAACAATTAAATGTGTCGAGGTGCTGAAATCCCAGATTAATCCGGATGTGTTACTTCATTACGGTACCACCTGAGGCAGTCTAGAAAGAATGAGACACATGGTGAACCAGGTTCAGCAAACTGAACTCTCAAAATCAAAAGCTGGCACATTTTTAAAAAAGAGAAGTACTGGTTCAAAAGAAATGCAAATGGAAGCATCTGAAGTAGAGTCACTTCAATCCTGAAAGGGTTAGAATTGAATTCCTTACTAAGAAGTTAGAAGGAAATAGTAACACTTCTGCGAGGAGCCTGTGCTTTAGTAAAAAGGGAGGTTGTGATCTATCACCTCCCCAGCAATTTCCATGTAATGAATCATCTTGGGAATATTGGAGACATCAATCAGTAGGTATTTGTTTGCATTAGCCAGTAGTTAATAATGCCTTTAAAACATAGAAAATATATGTGATCCATGTCTTTCAAAAAAGTCATTAGGTGAAGCCATCACTGAAGTAAAAGTCCTTTTATTGTGAGCATACAAGGCCCTGTATTTTCTATCAGTCCCCAGGTGCCTGGTCTCCCTGGACTAAAGACTACTCCCAGGCTTCTGCTGATGTTGCTCTGAGCTCACCACAAGGGGATGCATGAAAAAGACCCAGGCATGTCTGGCCCTCTGTTTTTCTCGCTTCTCCTCTTCTGGGGAGGCCATTGGCCACCTCCCCACGGCTGTGATATTCAATGTAGCAGGAACCAGTTCTGTGTTCCTCACTGTCATAGAATTGTGCACTGCTCTTCTAATGCATTCATGTACCTAAAACAGTTGTTTTTGCATTTACTAATACCTAGCCATTGTGTAACATGTCATTAGAAACTGGAGTTTGTTAGAGTGAAATCTCGGTCTGTAAAATGTGCACGGCTCACTTTAACTTGACACAGTTGAATTAATTACCAGTTAACCTATCAAAATTACAATTCCTCTCTTTTTCCTGTCTCAGTCAGTGTTGCTCATGTCCCACTCTGAATCTCATTATCCCATGCAATGATTTGCCCTCCCAACCGCTGCAGTCTAAAACTGACAGTGGAGATCACATGGCTACGCAGTTAAAACCAAAAGGACAGTTGAGAGGGAGAAAAAGCATGGCAATTGTGTTCTGAAAATCACAGGCTGATCCAAACTCTTGTGGAGCACAAGTGCGCCAACTGTTAAATTACTTGTCAAGCCTGCAACAGTGGAGCTTTACGGATTCCTGCTTGTCCCAATAGTTTTCACCCTGGATCTTTTCACCCACAAAGCCCTGCAACAAGAGTAAAACAGCCTAAATGTGTCCGAGTTAAATGCTATTTATTGGTACATTTTTATTGGTAAAGTTTATATCCTTTCAGATTTCTTGATGTACATCTGTTTCCATTTATCTGCCATTTGTTCAGTGCCTTCCTCTCAGCTAAATAACTGTTCACACCTAGGATAAAAATTGTGTTTATTACCAAGACTAATATAAGATTCTAATCAACTTGACACTTCAGGTATGGTTTAAACAATCTATGTGTATTACGGCTGTTCTGTCCTTTTTGTAAGTCTAGACATGGATATCATTCCAAACCACAGGCTTTGAGTTTGTCATTTAAAAAACAAATTGGGGAGGAGAACGGGTGCAACTGAATCACAGAATCCCCACAGTGCAGATAGAGGCCATTTCGGCCCATCGAGCCTGCACCGACACATATTCCACCCTATCCCCGTAACCCCACATATTTAATCCCCCTAACACTAAGGGTCAATTTATCATAGCCAAATCAACCTAACCCGCACATCTTTGGACTGTGGGAGGAAACCGGAGCACCCGGAGGAAACCCACGCAGACACGGGGAGAATGTGCAAACTCCACACAGACAGTCACCCGAGGCCGGATTCGAATCTGGGTCCCTGGCGCTGTGAGGCAACAGTGCTAACCACTATGCCACCGTGTTGCCCTAACTGCTGTAAGATCTGGTGTAGAAGTCACGCATCCATATTTATTTAGGAAGTAAAATTGGTGAAATGTATACAGTTATTGAAAACAAATCAGGTGGGAAGAACTTCTTTAGTCAAAGAATGATTCATGTTTTGTTAATCTCTTGTTCAGGATAGGAGAAACAAAAATATACAACTGGATGTAATGGGAGAGTTAAGGTGGTAGAAAGGTGAGCTGAATGGCCTTTTCTTCTTCTGCTTCTTATCAAGGTTTTTCTTTTTGGAAATCCTATCCCAGGGTTTTAAAAATGCAGAAATCCAGTTTATGGTGCCATTTGATGAGGACAAAATTAGGGACTGTTTTTGGAGTAAATACCTCAACATTTCTTTAAAATTTGTCTGGCGTAAACATTCAAGATCTTCCTAAGATGCTTATTTACAAATACATTGTATGATTTATCAAAACAGCTTGTGAATATGGCTTTTATAGATTGCAAAGCCATATTTTATTATAAACGCATTAACACACACCCACAGTTAGGCCCCTGTGAATGTTGCAGGCAGACCATATTCTCATAAGTAATGTGGAACGACACAAGTGGATCACAATAATGAGAAATACATAATTCAAAGCTGCCACATATGTATTGACACCATTAACTGTAAAGAAGTGTATATGCCCTTTCTCTGCATACCCCTCCGCCTTCCCCATGCAACCACTGCGTTCTAAAACTAGCAGTGGTGCTCATGACTATATACTTAAAAACAAACATTATATAAATAATGGAAAAAGCCCAAATCCTAATATTTAAAAAGGAAAATGGATGATAGGTATTGCAAACCAAATGTAGATTACTCACTGCTTGTGAAGGGAGAGTGTTCATCCAGATCAAACCGGCATTAACCATGGTGAGAGGGAAAGTGTGGGGGCAGCTTTATGTTCCAAATAGATGCTTCACCAGGGAGTGAAAATGCACCAACAGACATGCCCCGTGCACTATCATGCATCTCCTTGTGGACTGGCACTGGTAACAGCCTAGGAGTTAGATGCCTGTCAGATTGTTTGTTTGGGGAATGGCCTATATTGGGGGGGGGGGAGCGGGAGACAAAGAGAGGGAAAATAAACATTTTAAGAGAAGAAAATGAGGGAACTCGAAGTACAGTCAGTTTACACACTGTCTTCATGTCTGGGACCTGAGTTTGGATTGATGGAATGATTGGCCCTTACAGGCAGCAGAGAGAAAAGACTAAGTGAAATTAGCTTTGGCAATCTCAGCTCAGTTCTTAGTGGGTGCAGATGCACAAAGCAAAACTAACCTTAATTTGACACCAAATTTGCAATCTTCCTGACAATCCATACTGGTGTGGGAAATGGAAAAGCCACACTTGTGTAGTGGTAGGCTCCTTTCTAAGGTTGGGAGAGAGCTTTACGTTACATATCTAACTTATCCTGTATCTAACCTGGGAGCAACTAAATTGTCAAAAATTGGAAAATATTTCAGGCTTATATTAATTAAAAAGAGATCACCAAAAAAGTAAACTTTTTTTCTGAATATGGTACAGTGTACTATAGAGGTCAGAAATACATTTTCAAAAATATCTTCACACTGGACTGCCATGAATCATACTGGCGTGTACTTTATGGTTTCTGAAACTTTTTTCTGTGAAAAGGTGATAATGTTCCCTCCAAGCACCTGTAGTGTGATTTACTCCAGCCTGGTTACCTCATCCCATCCTGATGTGGCTGTTAGATTCCTAATGTGTTTTCCTGGAATGGCATGACCTGTATGCATTACTATTACATCTAGCTGAGATGTAGGCACTCTTTGCTATTTCTCAAGATCTTGAGGTTTAGAGAGGGAATGCTGTGTTTAGAAAAACAGTCGGTTTAATAAGAGTCTCTGCAGTGCACAGAATGATGAACATGCGAGAGTGAGTTAGAGAGTGGACTCTAATCAAGGGGTTTGGATGGTTTATGTGGAGAATGAGGAATTCTGGGAGCAAGTTGTGACCAATAATCTAATTGAGTGGTTCAGATAGTTTGTGTGTGTAATGACAGATATCTAGGACTGCGTTACAGACCGGAATTTAATTCAGAGATTCCTGTTGGTTTGCATGTGTAATAACAGGCATTCAGGAGTGTATCACAGGCTCAGGAGTTTGTAAATAAGCTTGAGCAATGTACAACCGTCACCCGACTCTCTCGATTAGATTCTAGCCTTGAAGTTGCTCCCTATCTGTTACTTTTTAATGATATGTGCTGTTTTACTTTTAGGAGAAGATTTTATTCATGAACTTTATTTTTGAACTGGCAGTCTGAGTGCAGACATGATCTGCCAGTGCATCATTGATGTCAGATGGTGTTTGCAACTCAGGATTACTGATTGTGAAGGTATCACTGCCTTTTTATTGAGAAATAACTTGCAACTAAGAAATTCTAAGACCAGTATAATAAATATAAAAAGGAAAGGATACAACAATGCTTAATCAAGAAAGGGTAGCCCGTATGTCTAACGTGGTGATTATTTGATATCATTTCCCAGTTATAGGATATGTAGACTAGTACAAATATTTCACACTTGATCATTGATTTGGAGTCATTACACAAGCCTATTGAATGGTCAGCTCATGGCCGATACTAACATACTGAAGAAACTGAAAATTACAAGAGTTTCAGAAAGGAAATTCTGAATCTGTTTCTTGAATGGAGTCAGATTTAGACTCTGTAGATTACCTGTGCTTGCAGCATTAATGTAAAAGACATATAGATTCGGTAATGTAGTGTAAACAGAGATATAGACAACATTAAGAAAAAAAGTTTTCCATATTCAGGTTTTGTTAGACTGTAGCGACAGTATGTACCATAGGAACTCCAGACCTTACTGAACACACTGCCTTTTACCAGTGCTTGTTTCAATGTGCTTAAATAGTTACAATATATCCACATACGCTGTTTGCTGATACTGTATTCCAATCCTAGACCATACTGCCTGCTGAGTAGTTTCTTCCGTCATATGTACTCATTACAGAAAACGCAAAAGAAAGAGGAATCTCGTCTGTTGTCCAAGTTAAGTTGCTGTCTGCGCTGTATGTAAAATAGTAAAACTCAGTGTGAGCTCCTGGAGGTCACACAATTATGGCAAGCAGGAGGCCTTGCGTGTCTTTTGTTTCAAGGAAAAGCGATGTGCCATTTGTTAATAATAAAGAGAATAATGGAGATGATATATATAAAGAAGAAATGCTATTTTAAATTATTTTTGGCTTTTTTTTTGCAATATTTATTTTCTTGTATTAGAGTACTTATAAATCCTTTGTAGAGAAGAAATGTATTTTCCATTAGTGCAAAAGAAATCGTATAAACTGCAGACCTATTAATCTTTTGTACATTTTCCATGTCAGCGACCTTTAAAGCAATATGATGTACCAGAAGTTGTGTACTTTGTGTAATTGCATTGCTGTTGGTGTCGACTTGGATTCGCTAAGTTCTCTAATTGTTCCATTTTGGATCTCAATTGGAGCAAAGTTGCACTTCAGAGTCCTGAGAGAGCGAGACCCTCTACAGAGACACAGAAAGAACTTGTACAGAGAGAGAGAGAGAGAGACTCTGTACAGAGAGAGAGAGAGAGAGACTCTGTACAGAGAGGGACCCTGTACACAAAGAGAAAGAAATCGCTGATTACTGAGTTTGATAACTTGGCATTTGTCAGTTCATTGGCAGCATACAATCAATAAAGCAGTGTTTTACAGGTAAACAGTTGTCTTTCCTTTTTTTCACCCACTTCTTTCCCTCCTTCTCCTGAAGCCAATGAGTCATGCTGAAGTCCAATTGTACATGTACCAGAAACTCATCCAAGAAGAAGGTCTTCAGCTGTGAGGTGAGACATTGAGTGGTGGCCTCAGCCAGTTCAGCCCTGGCCCCAGCCAGTTCAGCCCTGGCCCCAATCAGCACTCGTGTGTATGCACTTTCCAGCAAGAGTCAATGAATAACAGAGATTGAACCTGTAACCTTCCTGATCAGTATGGCCCAGTATCATACCACATGTTGCCCTGATATTCACTGAGCTTTGGGGAGCCTTGTTCTATAATTGATGAATGATTTAATAAAATATGTATGTAGTGGTGGTGATGGTAGTGACCTGTGCTTTGTGATGGAATGGTAGACAGTGTCTGCACCTGCACCTTCCACATGAATGTGTTGCCAAGTTGTGCAGTTTGGGAGAGAGAGGCCTAGAAATTGGTTAAGGCCTGAAAATGGGCGCGGGGATCGCGATGCGCAATCAACCTGTGCCTGTTTGGAGGACTGTAGGCAACAGACAAACTTCGAGCTGCCTGCTGATTAGCATGATTGTAGCGTTCAGCCCAGCGCTGAATGCACTGCTGAGTGGCTGAACGCTCAGCAGGGGGCCCAAGTTCGTGCAAGGCTAGCTTCAATTAAAGCTAGCCTGCACTACTTAAAGGCAGTCTGCACCTCTTAAAGGGGAGGTGTCTTATGACTGAAACAGGTGATTGAAGTGGCTGGGAAGACAGTGGACAAAGTTGTAATGATGGCACATCAGGGGAGAGAGCATGCACCGAGGTTCTCCACTGAAGACCTTAGTCCAGGAGGTCAACTCCAGGAGAGAGGTCCTCTTTCTACAGGAGGCCCTCCACAGATGAGTGCAGTGGGAGCAGATAGCCACTGTAGTAAACGCCAGCAGTGTAGCCCTGAGGACCTGGACTCAGTGCAGGAAGAAGTTTAATGACCTCACACGAGTGGTCAAGGTCAGTGAATTCATCTTCAAATCCCATAACCCACCATCTGCACCACTAGCCTCACACAATGTTCAATGCACCACACCCCCATCACTCACCTACCAACAATCTCTACCAAACATGACTCACAATTCATAGCTTCACCTCACCTGCACATACTTAACACTGCTGCAAGCTTCACACCCACATCTCATAGCTTGAACAGTCAGCTATTCAACCATGACAGCCACATCACCCAAACATATTACACCACAGTCACTGACATACTTCCCTTTCTCTCTCAGGAAAAGGTGGTGCATAACCGGTGGTGACCATTCTTGGCAGAGGCATAGCTGAGCACGGGGTTCAAAGAATACAAGATGTCGGTATTCTTATACGTTATCCTTCTCACATCCCACTTCCCCCTCTTCACAATCTCTTCTGATTTAAAAGCTGCACATGGTGTAAGCATGCACCTCTTGCTTAGCCCCCACTCCCCTCACCACAACCCAACCCTTGTGCCTTTCTCATTTCAGGCAGCCAAGAAATCCAGCCTACCCAGCCAGTGCTTCAACAAGAAGAGGGAGAGGAGAGTGAAGAAGAAACACTGTCACTCAATTTCACGCTACCAGCTCAGATACTGACACTCTGCGTACTTTAGAGGATAGGTTAGATGCGGGATCTGCCCGTGGTGAGACATTGGGCATAAGTGGGCTGCAGCCAGAGCAGGGGGAAAGGGTAGCGCAGGTGCCAGCTCCTGGGAGGGCGAAGTCACACACATGTTCTGTTGCGAAGGACTGAGATGAAGACTTTGATGGGGCGGCCTACAGAAGAAGGCTGATGGGTATGCACAGTGAAATGCTTGGTGCTTTGGCAGACCTCCCAGAAAGCCTGAATGCAATGTCAAGGAGCATGGAGGAGTCCAGCAACAACCTTGCACAGGGCTTTGGAGCCCATCCTTTCCAGCGTGGAAGGAGTGGGCAGATCCATTAACACACTTGTGGACCTAACCATCATGCCGCGCCTGATGGCCGAAGTCTCAGCTTCCATTGCTGCACAAGCAGAAGCCACCCAATGTCTAAGTGCTGCAATGGAAGCTCAGACTGAAGTCATGCAAGCTCTGCTTGCTGCCCCACAAGTACAGACTGCTGCCATCATGGCTGGGTTTACTAGTGTTGAAAAGGGGCTTGCAGGGCGTCATAGCAGTCCGAGCAGTCTGTACTCCAGTAGATTACTAGGATTGCTGAGGTGCTGCCCCGGGGGAGTGACAATGGATCCTTGGGGCTGTATTTTGTCAATGGGTCGGGCTGGGGTCGTGTCAGGTGGAAATCGTGGTCTCCACCCGACTCCAATTGGATGTGGGGATAAGAATGAATTTTCCCCTAATTGGGCAACTGATTTCCTGCGTGTGGGAACCCTGGCCCAATTAGTTTTTCCAGTCTGAAAGTCGGGTCCGATGATGTCATCATTGCTGCTGCATTTAAGGTCTGCAAGAAGCCTTGCTTCTTCTGCAGACTGCCAAGCTTTCTGTATTAGCAACCACACGAAAGTAGTAGCAAAATGAGTTTCAGCAGACCTAAGTCTGCCCCGAGATTCGAGGACGTCGCCCTGCAAGCTTTGATAGAGGGAGCAGGAGCTAACAAAGAGGTGCTCTTCCCTTCCTCGGGGAAGAAGAAGCCTCCCCAACAGACAAAGGCTGTGTGGCTTCAAGTGGCCCAGGAGGTGTCCTCCTTGGCGCAGATACCCCGGACCTGGCTTCAGTGTAGGAAGAGGTTCCATGACCTTATACGCACTGGAAAAGTGAGTATGACTTTCCCATCACCCTCAATCTCATCCCCATTGCCTCTCCTCTCCAGCACTCAGCTTTGACAACCTCTTCCTCCACATCCCACTTGACACTGACATCCCTGCCCCCTTACCCATTCCCTCTCTCTGTATGATTGCAAAATACTGCAGATGCTGGAAATCCGAAATAACAACAGAAAACGCTGGAAAAACTCAGCAGGCGAGGCAGCATCCGTGGAGAGAGAAACTGCGTTAACGTTTCAGGTCGAGACCTTTTGTCAGAACTGGAAACAGCAGGAAATCAAATAGATTTAAGGCAAGGATAAAGCTGGGAAAAGGGGGAGGGGATGAAAGAACAAAAGGAGAGATTAAGAGACATTAACCTCTCTGTATGTTCACATTCATCTAACTATTTGACTATGCAGCCCTCAGACTTCCTATCACTGTGTTGCTATGACAACAACTTACAACGCACAGGGAGGGCCCTTGGTCTTGCCACCTCACTCCATCTTTGTCTCCTTCTAAGCATCTATGCTATGGATTCTCTACACTCACTCCTTCATTCTCACTCAAACTCCACTTGTCTCCCTCATTGCAGGAAAAGAGAGCCCACAATAAAAGGGAACAAGCGAGGACAGGAGGAGGGCCACCCTCCATAGCCCAGCTCACGACTTGGGAGGAGGCGGCCCTGCAGATAGTCGGGGTCGAGGACGATGCACAAGTGGGAGACGGACAGACGGGTGCAGCCGAGCAAGCTGGTGACAGAAAAGTTTTTCATCTCATTGACATTGCATGAGTCGCTGATAATGAATCTGATGCTCTAACAGATTGACTTATGATCATCTGCAATATTCAATGTGCATGTAACCTTGGCCTCGCATCTCTGACTCTTTCCTTTACTCCCCCACAGGACCATCGCAAGCCCTCCTCCCCACTCTCGAGGAGGAACATCTGGAACCTCCAGACTCCTCAGAGGAAGCTGCAACTTCTGAGGGCGCAGCGTCAGCAGAATTCAGCCCACCCAGCAACAGCGCAGACACTCACACCTCGGTGGGACCCTCGGGACATAGAGTAGTGTTGTCACCTGGTGTATCACAGCTCACAAGTGAGCATCAGCAGATGGTGGAGACAGGGACAGCAGTGGAGAGTCCTAGTCAGAGGGCGCAGGACTCTCCCAGCTCGGCTCAGCTGCATGTCGACCCTCTGGGTCCATCCAGAAGAAGAGCGGTGCTGGAACTCCAGGAAGAGGTGCAGGAGTCTCTGGCAGGTTTTGTCTCCAGGGTCGCTGCGAGTGTGGTGCGAATGGAGGAGTCCCTCGCTAGCATGAGCAGAGCCTTTGTGGAGGCATCGGCGCATGAGCGCATCACCATGGAAAGGATGGCAACCTACGTGGAAAGGATGTCTACCTCCATGGTAAGGCTGACTACCGTAGAGGAGAGGTTGTCTACGGTAGTGGAGAGGATGACTACATCCATGGAGGAGCTTAGTCGCCAGGGTATGGAAACCATGGTATTTGCTCAGAATAGAATGACATCTCTTGAAGAGCGATGGTCAGCTATTGAGCAATCAAACCAGACCTTCAGGCAAGTCCTCGCCAGTAGGACTTCCAGTACAGAAACGGGTCCTAATGGCCCCCCTGAAGTGCAGCAAGGTGTTGTCAAGCCACTTGCTAGCTCTGAAGTGGGGCTGACCCATGAGAGGGATGTTGGTGGCAGAGAACAAGGAAGTGGGGGCTCCTCTCCAAGCGCCCACACGACCATGCCACTGCAAAGTCCTCGGTCAGAGCCCCACCAGAATCCACACCCAACTGAGATCAGCGTCTCAACCCCTGCTCAGCAGCAGGAGCAGCAGACTGTTGCCGAGCCCTCACAGGTTCGCAACCCCAGAGGACAACCGCCAAAGGAGTCGAGACAGGAGCAGCAAGAAAGTGAGCAAGGGGCCTCCACATCTGCTGAAGCCACAGGGGAAGCACCACGTAGGAGCACATGTAAGAGAAAGATACTGCACAAATAGTCACAAGGGTAGTCACTTGGGTGAAATGTTATGTTTATTGTGGACAAGCCATCTGTCGTTTTATGTAAATAAAAAATCAGATGGCAACTGGTGCCCTTGTAGCGTTTGTCATATCGCTGATGGGACTTCCACATTGAGGGCTTAGGATGACTTACACTTGTCAGTATGGTGCTCAGAGTGCTAGGAATCCGCTGGTTCTTGGCCATTGTCGAAGCTCTGGTAAGAAGCTGCGAGTCCGAAATGCTTGATTGGCTAGGCTAAGCAAATCTGGCCAGGATGAGTGCGTTCCTTGCATCCCGGGCAGCAATGTGCTCGCGTACTCCTGCCGCTGGTTGATGCGCCTCTGCAGGATGACCGTTGTCACCCTCATCCTTGTCCTCCTCCTCGTCATCTGAGGAGGCTATGTGATGAGCCACTTGGTCCTCAGGAATCTGCAAGCCACGACACTGTGCCATGTTGTGAAGTGCACAGCAAACCACAACGATTCTGGAGACCCTGGCTGCTGAGTACTGCAGGGCTCCACCTGATCTATCCAGGCATCTGAAGCGCATCTTTAGCAAGCCGATGGTTTGCTTGATTGTGGATCTGGTGGAAATGTGGTTGGAGTTGTAGCGCTCCTCAGCCTCGTTGGATGGGCTCCTCAACGGCGTCATTAGCCACGTCTTCAGGGGATAGCCCTTGTCTCCAAGTAGCCATCCGTTAAGTGGACTGAAGAGCGGAGGCACACTAGACTGGCGCAGGATGAAGGAGTCATGGCAACTGCCAGGGTACTTGGCGCAAACATGCAAAATTTCCTTCTTGTGGTCACACACCAGCTGCACGTTGAGGGAGTCGAAGCCCTTGCGGTTGACAATAATACCTGGATTGCGATGTGGTGCCTTAAGGGCCACATGTGTGCAGTCCACGACGCCCTGCACCCTTGGAAAGTCTGCCAGATGAGCAAATCCAACCGCACGCGCCCTGACACTTGGTCGATCCTTGGAGAAATGGATGTGATTGTGAGCGAGGGCAAAGCTGGCATCGGTTACCTGCGTGATGCAGGTGTGTGCGCCCGCCTGCGAAATGCCGTTGATGTCTGCAGCTGATCCCTGGAATGAGCCTGTGGCAAAAAAGTTGAGTGCGGTGGTGACCTTGACGGCCACTGGTAAGGGGTGTCCACCTGCTCCTCTGAGCTGCAGCTCTTGCTGGACCATTGCGCAGATGTCACCCACTGCCTCCCGCGAAAGTCGGAGCCGCCTTTGGCACTGCTGTTCAGTCATGCTGAGGTAGCTGATCCTCTGTCTGTACACCCTATTTGGGGGGTATCTCCTGCGCCGTCGTGCTTCCAAGCGCTGGCGCCCTCTGGCCTGTGCAGCTTCAGGTGGGTGAGCAGCAGCTTGGAGCTGCTGTTGGTGCTGCTGTTGGTCACGGTTCGGCTGCTGCCGCGGCTGCTCCTCATCCTCATCTGATGTCCAGGAGGAAAGGAAAGTAATGGTACCCATGCTTCTGGTATATGCCTCAGTTGAGGAAGCGCTCAGTGAAGGTGGCGAGAGGGGTTTCCCAGGAGGTCACACTGGAGATGGGTGTCAGGCTCCAAACTTCCACACCAATGCTTATGGCTGATAAAAGTTCCCCCAGACCTGAGACAACAAAGTTCTGCCACCTGCAAATGATGATTGCTGAAAACTCCCTTTTAATGGTGGAGCTGCAGCTGAAAGTCAGCTATCCAAATGAGAAACCGCCAGGTTTCACCGTCGTGGTTCAGAGGACGCGTGCTTCACGTGGAAACAGGGTTAAACTCACAAAGGGCTGTCAAAATGGTATATTAGAAGCTCCTAAGTGGCTGTTAAGGGCCTTAAAGGCCTATCCTGTCTCTTGGAGGCGGGACGGAGTCGGGATCGGAAACCCCCGATTTTGGAAAATTGCTTGGAGGCGGGACCGTGGCCGCCCGCCATTTTTTGCTATTTTACTCCCCACACGCCTCCATTCCCGCCTCCTCGGGCTTAGCAAAATCCAGCCCTTGGATTCCGATCCTGCTATCCTCTATCTGGATGACCGCATTCGTACTCCCGCCACTGCCAGTACTCCGCCAGTGCCCTTGCTATTGCCTGTCAGCCAGCCAGCTCAGACTGCTGCTGCCCATGCTGAGGTGGTGCAGTCCACTGAAAGTCAGCAGCCACTGGGGTGGCACTGCATAGGAGCACTAGGATGGGCAAAGACACACACAAGACAGTCACTGAGGGAATGCACAAGGGTGATTAGTTGATTTTTTGATGCAATATTGGATAGATGTATAAAGTTGGATTGAAATGTTTGCTTTGTGGTGGCTTTTATTTTAGCATTGTGGCCAAGAGGACACTGATGGTCAGTAACAGAGGGAAGGTAAGATGTGGGACTACTGTTAAATGGGGAATTTGGGTTGCGTTCAATGCTACCCGCGGATGATTCGATCCCGGATGATTCGATCCTGGATATCCCAGCTAGAAATTGGCTGCCTGAGTTGCCTCCTTCCTTCCGCTTCCTTCTCCTACTTCCTCCTCCTCTTGCACTTCCTCCTCCTGCTCCTGCTCCTGAGCTGGTGGCCCTATCCCTGGTGGCAAGGGCTGTGCCCTCATGATGGCCAAGTTGTGCAGGATACAGCAGACCACCATGAATCGGGAGACATGCTCCAGTGAATACTGTAGGGCTCCTCCAGAGCGGTCCAGGCAGCAGAACCGTTGCTTCAGCACCCCAATGGTCTGCTCTATGATGTTTTGTGTGGCAGCATAGCTCTCATTGTACGCACACTGGCCATGTGTGGTTGGATTACGGAGCGGCATCATGAGCTAGGTGTTCAGGGATAGCCCTTGTCGTCCAGTAGCCACCCTCTGGTTTATCCTGGTGGCTCGAAGACTGAGGGAACAGCGGATTGGTGCAGAATAAAAGCATCATGACTGCTGCCAGGATACTGGGCATTCACCATCATGATGTGCTGAGCATGGTTGCACACCAACTGCATATTCAACAAGTGGAAACCTTTGCGGTTGCAGTACATCTCAGCATTTAGAAGCAGTGCCCGCAAAGCCATGTGCGTGCAGTTGATGGCACCCTGCACCATATGGAAGTCCGCTATCCTGGCAAGGCCACCTTGCATGCTCTACCTGCTTCTCACCGGTCAGAGAGAAGACAATGAAGTCCCCTCTCCTGGCATAAAGAGCTTCTGTCAACTCTCATGCAGCAGTGGACGACGAAGGTTATTCACTTTGGTAGGAAGACAGAGTATATTTTAAATGGTGAGGAACTATTAAATGTTGGTGTTCAGAGAGATATAGGTGTTCAGAGAGATATAGGTGTCCTCGTACAGGAAACACAGAAAGTTAGCATGCAGGTACAGCAAGCAATTAGGAAGGCAAATGGCATGTTGGCCTTTACTGCAAGGGGGTTGGAGTACAAGAGTAAGGAAATCTTACTACAATTGTACAGGGCTTTGGTGAGACCACACCTGGAGTACTGTGCACAGTTTTGGTCTCCTTATCCGAGGAAGGACATACTTGCCTTAGAGGTGGTGCAACAAAGGTTTACTAGATTGATCCCTGGGATGAGAGGGTTGTCCTATGAGGAGAGATTGAGTAGATTGGGCCTATACTCTCTGGAGTTTAGAAGAATGAGAGGTGATCTCATTGAAATATATAAGTTTCTGAGGGGGATTGACAGGGTAGATGCTGAGAGGTTGTTTCTCCTGGCTGGAGAGTCTAGAACTAGGGGGTATAGTCTCAGGATAAGGGGTCGGCCATTTAAGACTGAGCGGAGGATGAATTTCTTCACTCAGAGGGTTGTGAATCTTTGAAATTCTCTACCTCAAAGGGCTGTGGATGCGGAATCGTTGAGTATATTCAAGGCTGAGATCGATAGATTTTTGGACTCAAGGGGAATCAAGGGATATGGGGATCGGGCAGGAAAGCGGAATTTAGGTCGAAGATCAGCCATGATCTTATTGAATGGTGGAGCAGGCTCAAAGGGCCGTATGGCCTACTCTTGCTCCTAACTCTTATGTTCTTATGAACTGCGAGATGTTACAGATGTTGCCTGCTCCAGCCTGGAAGGATCCCAAAGTGAAGAAATTCAGGGCCACGCTCACCTTCACAGCCAATGGCAACATTGTCCTTGCCCTGGAGTGAGGCTGCAGGTCTGGTTGCAAGAAGAGGCAGAGTTCTGTGAGCACCTCCTTCATAAAGTTCAGACGCCTCGCACACTGTTCCTGGCTCAGGCTGAGGTAAGGCCTCCTGCTGTTGGTGCTGCTGTTGGTCACGGTTCGGCTGCTGCCGCGGCTGCTCCTCATCCTCATCTGATGTCCAGGAGGAAAGGAAAGTAATGGTACCCATGCTTCTGGTATATGCCTCAGTTGAGGAAGCGCTCAGTGAAGGTGGCGAGAGGGGTTTCCCAGGAGGTCACACTGGAGATGGGTGTCAGGCTCCAAACTTCCACACCAATGCTTATGGCTGATAAAAGTTCCCCCAGACCTGAGACAACAAAGTTCTGCCACCTGCAAATGATGATTGCTGAAAACTCCCTTTTAATGGTGGAGCTGCAGCTGAAAGTCAGCTATCCAAATGAGAAACCGCCAGGTTTCACCGTCGTGGTTCAGAGGACGCGTGCTTCACGTGGAAACAGGGTTAAACTCACAAAGGGCTGTCAAAATGGTATATTAGAAGCTCCTAAGTGGCTGTTAAGGGCCTTAAAGGCCTATCCTGTCTCTTGGAGGCGGGACGGAGTCGGGATCGGAAACCCCCGATTTTGGAAAATTGCTTGGAGGCGGGACCGTGGCCGCCCGCCATTTTTTGCTATTTTACT
Source organism: Squalus acanthias (assembly GCA_030390025.1). Classification (NCBI taxonomy): domain Eukaryota; kingdom Metazoa; phylum Chordata; class Chondrichthyes; order Squaliformes; family Squalidae; genus Squalus; species Squalus acanthias. The sequence goes on along the minus strand of CM059427.1, from coordinate 168,197,713 downwards.
CCCCACACGCCTCCATTCCCGCCTCCTCGGGCTTAGCAAAATCCAGCCCTTGGATTCCGATCCTGCTATCCTCTATCTGGATGACCGCATTCGTACTCCCGCCACTGCCAGTACTCCGCCAGTGCCCTTGCTATTTCCTGTCAGCCAGCCAGCTCAGACTGCTGCTGCCCATGCTGAGGTGGTGCAGTCCACTGAAAGTCAGCAGCCACTGGGGTGGCACTGCATAGGAGCACTAGGATGGGCAAAGACACACACAAGACAGTCACTGAGGGAATGCACAAGGGTGATTAGTTGATTTTTTGATGCAATATTGGATAGATGTATAAAGTTGGATTGAAATGTTTGCTTTGTGGTGGCTTTTATTTTAGCATTGTGGCCAAGAGGACACTGATGGTCAGTAACAGAGGGAAGGTAAGATGTGGGACTACTGTTAAATGGGGAATTTGGGTTGCGTTCAATGCTACCCGCGGATGATTCGATCCCGGATGATTCGATCCTGGATATCCCAGCTAGAAATTGGCTGCCTGAGTTGCCTCCTTCCTTCCGCTTCCTTCTCCTACTTCCTCCTCCTCTTGCACTTCCTCCTCCTGCTCCTGCTCCTGAGCTGGTGGCCCTATCCCTGGTGGCAAGGGCTGTGCCCTCATGATGGCCAAGTTGTGCAGGATACAGCAGACCACCATGAATCGGGAGACATGCTCCAGTGAATACTGTAGGGCTCCTCCAGAGCGGTCCAGGCAGCAGAACCGTTGCTTCAGCACCCCAATGGTCTGCTCTATGATGTTTTGTGTGGCAGCATAGCTCTCATTGTACGCACACTGGCCATGTGTGGTTGGATTACGGAGCGGCATCATGAGCTAGGTGTTCAGGGATAGCCCTTGTCGTCCAGTAGCCACCCTCTGGTTTATCCTGGTGGCTCGAAGACTGAGGGAACAGCGGATTGGTGCAGAATAAAAGCATCATGACTGCTGCCAGGATACTGGGCATTCACCATCATGATGTGCTGAGCATGGTTGCACACCAACTGCATATTCAACAAGTGGAAACCTTTGCGGTTGCAGTACATCTCAGCATTTAGAAGCAGTGCCCGCAAAGCCATGTGCGTGCAGTTGATGGCACCCTGCACCATATGGAAGTCCGCTATCCTGGCAAGGCCACCTTGCATGCTCTACCTGCTTCTCACCGGTCAGAGAGAAGACAATGAAGTCCCCTCTCCTGGCATAAAGAGCTTCTGTCAACTCTCATGCAGCAGTGGACGACGAAGGTTATTCACTTTGGTAGGAAGACAGAGTATATTTTAAATGGTGAGGAACTATTAAATGTTGGTGTTCAGAGAGATATAGGTGTTCAGAGAGATATAGGTGTCCTCGTACAGGAAACACAGAAAGTTAGCATGCAGGTACAGCAAGCAATTAGGAAGGCAAATGGCATGTTGGCCTTTACTGCAAGGGGGTTGGAGTACAAGAGTAAGGAAATCTTACTACAATTGTACAGGGCTTTGGTGAGACCACACCTGGAGTACTGTGCACAGTTTTGGTCTCCTTATCCGAGGAAGGACATACTTGCCTTAGAGGTGGTGCAACAAAGGTTTACTAGATTGATCCCTGGGATGAGAGGGTTGTCCTATGAGGAGAGATTGAGTAGATTGGGCCTATACTCTCTGGAGTTTAGAAGAATGAGAGGTGATCTCATTGAAATATATAAGTTTCTGAGGGGGATTGACAGGGTAGATGCTGAGAGGTTGTTTCTCCTGGCTGGAGAGTCTAGAACTAGGGGGTATAGTCTCAGGATAAGGGGTCGGCCATTTAAGACTGAGCGGAGGATGAATTTCTTCACTCAGAGGGTTGTGAATCTTTGAAATTCTCTACCTCAAAGGGCTGTGGATGCGGAATCGTTGAGTATATTCAAGGCTGAGATCGATAGATTTTTGGACTCAAGGGGAATCAAGGGATATGGGGATCGGGCAGGAAAGCGGAATTTAGGTCGAAGATCAGCCATGATCTTATTGAATGGTGGAGCAGGCTCAAAGGGCCGTATGGCCTACTCTTGCTCCTAACTCTTATGTTCTTATGAACTGCGAGATGTTACAGATGTTGCCTGCTCCAGCCTGGAAGGATCCCAAAGTGAAGAAATTCAGGGCCACGCTCACCTTCACAGCCAATGGCAACATTGTCCTTGCCCTGGAGTGAGGCTGCAGGTCTGGTTGCAAGAAGAGGCAGAGTTCTGTGAGCACCTCCTTCATAAAGTTCAGACGCCTCGCACACTGTTCCTGGCTCAGGCTGAGGTAAGGCCTCCTGCTGAGAGCCCTTCTCCCCCTCCTCCTCCTAAAGCACCCATGACTAGGAGCAAATGGTCTGACCAGAACCCTCGAAGTCGGAACCAAGGCCTCCTCCACTTGCAGCACCACTCCCTCTCACCTCACCAACTTCAAGCAACTCTAGAAAGCTACAAGCACTTCCACAAACTTACACAGAGCCAGTCAAAATCAAAAAACAAGTTACCTGAAAGTTAGTGATGATCCCTTTAAATATCGCTGGTGGAGAGTCCTTCCTGCTGCTGAATGCATGTTCAGCGGTATGAGATTCAGAGACGGCGTTAGCTCCAACGATGATGAGGAAAATGGCAGCGCTGGCGTCAAATCAGCGCTGCATGCTGATTGCTGTCACAATCTGCCTACTTACCATTCTTCCAGCGCACGCTCCTAACGGCCGCCCTACCGCCCTCACCAAGATGGTGTGCGGCACGGCACACACCAGAAGTGTGCGCACGCTGCTCGGATGGCATTTTGGACCCAATTCGGCACCAGTAGCGCCCAACCAATGGGGGCTACGCAAACAAATTTTTAGCCCGGAAAAAGGAGGTGAGAGACTTTCTCACAGGGAAAGATGGAAAATTGAAAGAGTTATCCTGGCTGCGCATGCACACCTCCTGGCAGCCAGCTTCAGAGCAGAATTGGCAGAAAGGAGGTCAGTCAGGACAGGCTCCTGGCTGCTGCCTTGGCCAGGGATTGAATGCAACATGGAAAACCCATTTAGGAGTAAAAAGATAGAAATAACAACTTACACTTAAAGACTGAAAGAGTGGTCAAATAGATTGATTTTGAGGGCTTTTAAGAATGGGGAATGATATAGCAAGGTGGAAAATTTTAGGAAAAGAATTCCAAAGTGAAAAGGTGTAATGATTGACGGCCTCCATCAAGGTGGAATGGAGGGAGTGGGATTGGCCAGTGTCAGAAGAGCAGAGTGTGAATGGGGCTGTTGGCCTGGACAAGCTGTATAGGTAGTGTGGGATGAAATTTTAGATCTTGAAATCCCTATGTCAGGGGTTAGGGCATTAGTGGAGGTCATTGCGGCCATGGGTCATAGGTAAGTTGAACTTAGGATAGGATAGAAGCAACAAAATCTTGGACAAGTTAGAGTGTCTATAAGGTGGAGCAGTGGAGGCCAGCAAGCAGAATGTTGGAGAATTCAAACCCAGAGGTGATGCAGGCGTGTATTAGAGTTTCAGTGGTTTTGAGAGTAGACAGACAGCGATAGGTGAAAATAGAATGTCTTGATGATGAATAAGATGTGGGATTTGAAGCATGGCTCAGGGTTAAGCAAGACACTGAGGTTGCACTCTGTCAGATTGTAGAGTTTCTGGGAGAGCCATAAAAGTATGTCTTCAGTGTTAAGATGGAAGATGTTGCTGATCCACAGCTTGATGTATCTTTACCTCTCCCCTCCTCTCGTTGATACAGACCAAGGTGCTGGCCATCCTCAGTTAACTTACCCAAATGGCCATTATTCATGTGTGAGCCCTGATGATGAGTATCATCAGGCTATTCAACTCTAGGACCAATGCCAAACTCAAGTCATGTCCTCACTAAAAGTCAACATATGCACTTTCAGGAAGGGGTCACTGGTTATCAATCAGGAGCAGGAACTGTCTGATTTTCCTTCTCCCAAACTCAGCTGTGCTCAGTTCAGCACAGACCAAGGATTTAACCTGGGACTTTCCTGCTCAGTCTGGCTTAGCTACATACCAGATGACGTCACTGAGCCACTGGGGAGCAGAAAATAATTTTAGAAACAATGACTACGAGCCTCAATTTTAAAAATAGCTCAATACATTGGATCTTTCATGCTGCCAAGTTACTAGAAGGGATGATACCATCCGCTTCTTTTGTAATTATTAGCCTGGCAGAGCCCACTGTTAGTACCGGCAATAGTAAGAGGCGCAGGAAAGGAAGTTGGAGAAGGATATATTGAGAGAGTGGTTAGCAAAGCATATGGGATCTTGGGCTTCATAATTAGAGGTATTGAGTGCAAAAGTAGAGAAGTTATGCTGAACCTTTATAAAGCGCTGGTTAGGCCACAACTGGAGTATTGTGTCCAGTTCTGGTCACCACACTTTAGGAAGGATGTGAAGGCACTTGAGAGGGTGCACAGGAGATTTACCAGAATGGTTCCAGGGATGGGGGATCTTAGCTACAAGGATAGGTTGGAGAAGCTGGATTTGTTTTCATTAGAGCAAAGGAGGTTGAGGGGTGATTTGATAGAAATGTACAAGATTATGACAGGTTTGGATAGGCTAGACAGGGAAAGGCTGTTCCCACTACTTGATGGTACAAGGACTAGGGGACACAGATTTAAGGTTTTGGGCAAGAGATACAGGGGGGATGTGAGGAAAAACTTTTTTACGCAGCGAGTGGTGATGACCTGGAATTCGTTGCCGACAGAAGTGGTGGAAACGGAGACACTCAATGTTTTCAAGGGGAGACTGGATAGGTACTTGAGCGAAATAAACTTGCAGGGCTACGGGGATAGAGCAGGGGAATGGAACTGACTGGATTGCTCTACAGAGAGCCGGCACAGACTCGATGGGCCGAATGACCTCCTTCTGTGCCGTTATGACTCTATGACTCTAATGTATTAGTGAGAGGAGGGTTCCCCACTCAATCTGAATGTACACATTATTCTAAACGATACTTTATTTGTAAAACAGGAATAATTATGGCTGGGTTGATGCTACTTGAACTGTCATGTCATTGCAAAACCGACCTAAAACTTGAGACTACAGATGGGAAGGTGAGCTTTAAAGATTCTTTGGTAGTGGAATCATCAGAAAAGTTTACATCACCAGAATGCCCTTTATGCTAAAGCTGACACTAAAGCAACTTTAAAATGGCAACAACACCTGGGCAAAACAACTGGGTTTGAGTCACTAAACATGAGAACCGAACCTTCTTATGTGCTGTGTAAATAAACATAGAGGCAGTGCATTTACATTGAGGTCCCAAATCAAACAACTGTGATGGTATCAGGGATAATGTCATCACTGATGATCTCAGTCCCGTTACAATGGCTGCTTCTAAAGAACGTCTGACAAGCCCCATTTTCACTGCATAGATGGAGGGAATTCACCCACGTCATTCTACTGGAGTTTAACAGAACTTTGAAACTAGCATAGAGAGATGACCTGCTTAATCACATAGATTTGGTCTTTAGAACAATTGTTCATTAGATTAACCTAAAGTGCTTGTGTGTATAGTCACATGCTTCTGAAAACCTGTTCTTTTGGGATATTAATGGCTTTAGCAATGCCAGTAGGTAGTGTTCATTAATGATTCCTGATTCAGTAATCTTAGCATTTCATTTATTCACCTTTCAAAACACTGTACAAGGTTTATGCATCAAATCTTAAGTCACCAATATAACGGGGAATTTTCCACTTGATGCCCTTGGAATTTTTGTTTTAAGATTTGTTGTGCTGTGGGGATCTATAAGACTGTTAGCTTAAAATTAATAACCACCAGGTTCCACTGATGGACAATTGGATAACAGCTGCATGTGCTGTACTATTGTGGTAGATGGGCAGACCGCAAGCTCAATCCCTCATCTGTGCTACACTTGTCCTCAGTGTCCCTAGGGTACTGAGAAGATAAAGTGAGACCCTGATCACTATCAAGTGATTCCTGCTAATAGTGCCTGTGTGTCCATGTCAGGTGAGACTGGGGTTGAATATTCTTCCACCACTCTATAATTCATAAATACACTGCTATAACTTCATAAATGCATATTTCTTATGTGTATCCACATGCAAATGCACGTCCAAATATATATATTTACATTCTTACAGTACACAGGAAAAGGCACAGGAAACATTTCAAAGCTGCACAGGAAAACATGGGGTGGAATCATCCTGTTAGCTGTACTGTTACCACCCACATAGTGCTTATGATGAATGACTACAAACATAAGAAATATGAGCAGGAATAGGCCATACGGCCCCTCGAGCCTGCTCCGCCATTCAATAAGATCATGGCTGATCTTCGACCTCAATTCCACTTTCCTGCCCTATCCTATAGAGTCCAAAAATCTATCTATCTCAGTCTTGAATATACTCAATGACTGAGCAAGCACGGCCCTTTGGGGCAGAGAATTCTAAAGATTCGCAACCCTCTGCGTGAAGAAATTCCTCCTCATCTCAGTCATAAAAGGCCAATCACTTATGCCCCCTAGTTCTAGACTCTCCAGCCACGGGAAACAATCTCTCAGCATTTATCCTGTCAATCCCCCTCAGAATCTTATATGTTTCAATGAGATCATTTCCCATTCTTCTAAACTCCAGAGTATAGGCCCATTCTACACAATCTCTCCTCATAGGACAACCCTCTCATCCCAGGGATCAATCTAGTGAACCTTTGTTGCACCGCCTCTAAGGCAAGTTCTTCCTTCCTTAGATAAAGAGACCAAAACTGTGCACAGTAATCCAGGTGTGGTCTCACCAAAGCCCTGTACAATTGTAGCAAGATGTCCTTACTTTTGTACTCAAGTCCTCTCGCAATAAAGGCCAACATGCCATTTGACTTCCTAATTGCTCGTTGTACCTGCATGCTAACTCTCTGTGTTTCTTGTAGGACACCTATATCTCTCTGAGCACCAACATTTAATAGTTTCTCACCATTTAAAAAATATTCTGTTTTTCTATTCTTCCTACCAAAGTGAATAACCTCACATTTCCCCACATTATACTCTATCTGCCACCTTATTACCCACTCACTTAACCTTTCTATATCCCTTTGCAGGCTCCTTGCGTCCTCCTCACAGCTTTATGATATTAACGCTATTTATTGGTGAAACTGCCATAATTCACATATGTCCAGTTAAGTATTCACAGTTGCAATGCATAATCAATCATTCAAGGAGTAAATAACCAATTAATCATCACCAAAGTGATGGAAGGTGTCGTTGACAGTGCTATTAAATGGCAATTACTCACCAATAACCTGCTCACTGATGCTCAGTTTGGGTCCCACCAGGACCACTCGGCTCCAGACCTCATTACAGCCTTGGTCCAAACATGGACAAAAGAACTGAATTCCAGAGGTGAGGTGAGAGTGACTGCCCTTAACATCAAGGCAGCATCTGGCCGAGTGTGGCATCAAGAAGCCCTAGTAAAATTGAAGTCAATGGGAATCAGGGGGGAAATGCTCCATTGGCTGGAGTCATACCTAGCACAAAGGAAGATGGTTGTGGTTGTTGGAGGCCAATCATCTCAGCCCCAGGACATCGCTGCAGGAGTTCTCAGGGCAGTGTCCTAGGCCCAACCATCTTCAGCTGCTTCATCAATGACCTTCCCTCCATCATAAGGTCAGAAATGGGGATGTTCGCTGATGATTGCACAGTGTTCCTTGCTGCAATGCTCCATCTCACCCTCAGTAAGCTCCCCACTGGAGTGGAGCTAATTTACAGAACAAACGGGAAACTGTTCAACCTCCGTCGCCTCCAGTCCAGATCCAAGGTCGTCCCATCCTCTGTCGTCGAATTACAGTATGCAGACGACGCTTGCGTCTGCGCTCACTCAGAGGTCGAACTCCAAACCATCGTCAACACCTTCACCGAAGTGTACGAGAGCATGGGCCTTAGACTAATCATCCGTAAGACAAAGGTCCTCTACCAACCTGCCCCTGCCACACAGTACTGCCCACCCGATTATCAAAATCCACAACAAGGCCTTGGACAACATGGACCACTTTCCATACCTCGGGAGCCTACTGTCAACAAGGGCAGATGTCGACGACGAAGTCCAACACCGCCTTCAGTGTGCCAGTGCAGCCTTCGGTTGCCTGAGGAAGAGAGTGTTTGAAGACCAGGACCTCAAACCCAGCACTAAGCTCATGGTCTACACAGCAGCAGTGATACCCGCCCTGCTGTATGCCTCAGAGACATGGACCATGTACAACAGGCACCTCAAAGCACTGGAGAGGTACCACCAACGCTGCCTCCGCAAGATCCTGCAAATCCATTGGCAGGATAGGCGCACCAACGTCAGTGTTCTTGCTCAGGCCAACATCCCCAGCATCGAAGCTTTGACCACGCTCGATCAGCTCCGATGGACGGGTCACATTGTCCGCATGCCCGATACGAGACTCCCAAAACAAGCGCTCTACTTGGAGCTCCGGCACGGCAAGAGAGCCCCAGGTGGGCAGAGGAAACGCTTCAAGGACACCCTCAAAGCCTCCTTGAAAAAGTGTAACATCCCCACCAACACCTTGGATAGAGAACTGGTTGGCAGACAGGAAGCAAAGAGTTGGAATAAACGGGTCTTTTTCCGAGTGGCAGGCAGTGACTCGTGGGGTACCACAGGGATCGGTGCTAGGACCCCAGTTATTCACAATATATATTAATGATCTAGACGAGGGAACTAGATGTAATATCTCCAAGTTTGCAGACGACACAAAGCTGGGTGGGCGTGTGTGTTGTGAGGAGGATGCAGAGAAACTCCAGTATGATTTGGACAAGTTGGGTGATTAGGCAGATGCATGGCAGATGCAGTATAATGTGGATAAATGCGAGGTTATCCACTTTGGTGCCAAAAACAGGAAGGCAGATTATTATCTGAACGGCAATAGATTGGGAAAAGGGGCAGTGCAACGAGACCTGGGAGTCCTTGTGCACCAGTCGTTGAAGGTAAGCATGCAGGTGCAGCAGGCGGTTAAGAAGGCAAATGGTATGTTGGCCTTCATAGCAAGAGGATTCGAGTACAGGAGCAAGGATGTCTTGCTGCAGTTGTACAGGGCCTTGGTGAGACCACACCTTGAGTATTGTGTGCAGTTTTGGTCGCCTTATCTGAGAAAGGATGTTCTTGCCATGGAGGGAGTGCAGCAAAGATTCACCAGACTGATACCTGGGATGGCAGGAATGACGTATGAAGAGAGATTGGGACGATTGGGCTTGTATTCGCTAGAGTTTAGAAGAATGAGAGGGGATCTCATTGAAACTTATAAAATTCTAACAGGACTAGACAGACTAGATGCAGGAATGATGTTCCCGATGGCGGGGGAGTCCAGAACCAGGGGTCACAGTCTAAGGATAAGGGGTAAGCCATTTGGGACTGAGATGAGGAGGAATTTCTTCACCCAGAGAGTGGTGAACCTGTGGAATTCTCTACCACAGAAGGCAGTTGACGCCAATGCATTAAATATATTCAAGAAGGAGTTAGATATATTTCTTAAGGCTAAAGGGATCAAGGGATATGGGGAGAAAGCAGGGACAGGGTACTGAATTTGGATGATCAGCCATGATCTCATTAAATGGCGGAGCAGGCTCGAGGGGCCGAATGGCCTACTCCTGCTCCTATCTTCTATGTTTCTATGTTTACCTGGGAATCCCTGGCCCAAGACCGCACAAAGTGGAGGAGAAGCATCCGGGAAGGCGCCGAACACCTCGAGTCTCTTCACCGGGAGCAAGCGGAAGCCAAGCGCAGGCAGCGCAAGGAGCGCACGTCAACCCAAGCACCCCACCCACCTGCCCCTTCAACCACCGTCTGCCCCACCTGTGACAGAGACTGTAGGTCCCGCATTGGACTCATCAGTCACCTGCGAACTCATTTTTAACGTGGAAGCAAGTCATCCTCGGTTCCGAGGGACTGCCTAAGAAGAAGAAGAAGTTCAGTTCCATTCGCAACTCGTCAGAAAATGAAGCAGTCCATGCCCGCGTGCAGCAAGACCTGGATGACATTCAGGCATGGGCTGATAAGTGGCAGGTAACATTCACACCACACAAGTGCCAGGCACTGACTCTCCAACAAGAGAGAGTCTAACCAACGCCCTTTGACATTCAACGGCATTACCATCACTGAATTCCCCCAAAATCAATAGCCTGGGGGTCACCATTGACCAAAAGCTTAACTGGACCAGCCACATAAATACTGTGGCCACAAGAGCAGGTCAGAGGATGGGTGTTCTGCGGTGAGTATCTCACTTCCTGACTCCCCAAAGCCTTTCCACCATCTGCAAGGCATGAGTCTGGAGTGTGATGAAATACTCTCCACTTGCCTGGATTAGTGCAGCTGCAACAACACTCAAGAAGCTCGACACCATCCAGGACAAAGCAGCCCGCTTGATTGGCACCCCATCCACCACCTTAAACATTCACTCCCTCCACCACCGGCGTACCGTGGCTGCAGTGTGTACCATCTACAAGATGCACTGCAGCAACTCGCCAAGGCTTCTTCAACAGCACCTCTCAAACCCGCGACCTCTACCACCGAGAAGGACAAGAACAGCAGACTCATGGGAACACCATCACTTCCAAGATCCCCTCCAAGTCACACACCATCCTGACTTAGAAGTATTATCGCTGTTCCTTCATCGTCGCTGAGTCAATATCCTGGAACGCCCTCCCTAACAGCACTGTGGGAGTACCTTCACCACACGGACTACAGCAGTTCAAGAAGGTGGCTCACCACCACCTTCTCAAGGGCAAATCAGGATGGGCAATAAATGCTGGCCTTGCCTACGATGCCTACATCCCATGAACAAATTTAAAAAAAACAATTGCGAAGTGTGTGCTTGACTAAATCAAGCAATAGTTTTTCCAATATATTTTTGTACATTAAATATATGCACTATAAGGCTTACAGCTTAGAGAAATGCTGTCACATCAAAAATCTTCACACAAACAATAGTAAGACTAATACCTGACCGACCACCCGACATCAACCTCGGCACCGGCTTCGAACATGACAAAGGCACACCCAGCCCAGTCAACCCTGCAAAGTCCACCTCACTAATATCTGGAGACTTGTGCCAAAATTAGGAGAGCTGTCCACATACTAGTCAAGCAACAGCCTGACATAGTCATACTCACGGAATCATACCTTTCCGCCAATGTCCCAAACTCCTCCATCACCATCCCTGGGTATGTCCTGTGCCACCGGCAGGACAGGCCCAACAGAGGTGGCGGCACAGTGGTATATAGTCGGGAAGGAGTGGCCCTGGGAGTCCTCAACATTGAATCTGGACCCCATGAAGTCTCATGGCATCAGGTCAAACATGGGCAAGGAAACCTCCTGCTGATTACCACCTACTGCCATCCCTCAGCTGATGAATCAGTACTCCTCCATGTTGAACACCACTTGGAAGAAGCACTGAGGGTAGCAAGGGCACAGAATATACTCTGGGTGGGGGACTTCAATGTCCATCACCAAGAGTGGCTCAGTAGCACCACTACTGACCGAACTGGCCGAGTCCTGAAGCTGCCAGACTGGGCCTGCGGCAGGTGGTGAGAGAACCAACACGAGGGAAAAACCTGCTTGTCCTCATCCTCATCAATCTACCTGTCGCAGATGCATCTGTCCATGACAGTATTGGTAGCAGTGATCACCGCACAGTCCTTGTGGAGATGAAGTCCCGCCTTTACACTGAGGACACCCTCCATCGTGTTATGGCACTAACACCGTGTTAAATGGGATAGATTCAGAACAGATCTAGCAGCTTAAAACTGGGCATCCATGAGGCACTGTGGGCCATCAGCAGCAGCAGAATTGTATCCCACCACAATCTGTAGCCTCATGGCCCAGCATATTCCTCAATCTACCATTAACATCAAGCCAGGCAACCAACCCTGGTTCAATGAGAAGTGTAGAAGAGCATGCCAGGAGCAGCACCAGGCGTACCTAAAAATGAGGTGCCAACCTGGGGAAGCTGCAACACAGGACTACATGCATGCTAAACAACGGAAGCAGCATGCTATAGACAGAGCTAAACGATCCCACAATCAACGGATCAGATCAAAGCTCTGCAGTCCTGCCACATCCAGTCGTGAATGGTGGTGGACAATTAAACAACTGATGGGAGGAGGAAGCTCCATGAACATCCCCATCCTCGATGGCGGAGCCCAGCACTTGAGTGAAAGAGACAAGGCTGAAGCGTTTGCAACCATCTTCAGCCAGAAGTGCCGTGTGGATGATTCATCTCGGCCTCCTCCTGAGGTCACCACCATCACAGAAGCCAGTCTTCAGCCAATTCGATTCATTCCACGTGATATCAAGAAATGGCTGAGCGCACTGGATACAGCAAAGGCTATGGACCCCGACACTATCCCGGCTGTCGTGCTGAAGACTTGTGCTCCAGAACTAGCCACACCTCTAGCCAAGCTGTTTCACTAGCATCTACCCGACAATGGAAGACTGCCCAGGTATGTCCTGTCCACAAAAAGCAGGAAAAATCCAATCCAGCCAATTACCGCCCCATCAGTCTACTCTCAATCATCAGCAAAGTGATGGAAGGTGTCATTGACAATGCTATCAAGCAGCACTTACTCACCAATAACCTGTTCACTGATGCTCAGTTTGGGTCCCACTAGGACCATTCGGCTTCAGACCTCATTACAGCCTTGGTCCAAACATGGACAAAAGAGCAGAATTCCAGAGGTGTGGTGAGAGTGACTGCCCTTGACATTAAGGCAGCATTTGACTGAGTGTGGCATCAAGGAGCCCTGGTAAAATTGAAGTCAATGGGAATCAGGGGAAAAGCTCTCCACTGGCTGGGGTCATACCTAATACAAAGGAAGATGGTTGTGGTTGTTGGAGGCCAATCATCTCAGCCCCAGGACGTTGCAACAGGAGTTCCTCAGGGCAGTGTCCTAGGCCCAACCATCTTCAGCTGATTCATCAATGACCTTCCCTCCATCATAAGGTTAGAAGTGGGGATGTTCGCTGATGAATGCACAGTGTTCAGTTCCATTCGGAACTCCTCAGATAACGAAGCAGTCTATGCCCACATGCAGCAAGACCTGGACTACATTCAGGCTTGGGCTGATAAGTGGCAGGTAACATTCGCGCCACACAAGTGCCAGGCAATGACTATCACCAACAAGAGAGCGTCTAACTACCGCCCCTTGACATTCAACAGCATTACCATCATCTAATCCCCCAACATCAACATCCTGGGGGGTCACCATTGACCAGAAACTTAACTGGACCAGCCACATAAATACTGTGGCTACAAGAGCAGGTGAGACGCTAGGTATTCTGTGGCGAGTGTCTCACCTGACTCCCCAAAGCCTTTCCACCATCTACAAGGCTCAAGTAAGGAGTGTGATGGAATACTTTCTACCTGCCTGGATGAGTGAAGCTCCAACAACACTGAAGAAACTCTACACCATCGAGGACAAAGCAGCCCACTCGATTGGCACCCCATCTAGCACCTTAAACATTCACTCCCTCCACCACCGGCGTACCGTGGCTGCAGTGTGTATCATCTACAAGATGCACTGCAGCCTCTCGCCAAGGCTTCTTCGACAGCACCTCCCGAACCCGCGACCTCTTCCACCTAGAAGGACAAGGGCAGCAGGCGCATGGGAACGCCACCACCTCCAAGTTCCCCTCCAAGTCACACACCATCCTGACTTGGAAATATATCGCCGTTGCTTCATCATCGTTGGGTCAAAATCCTGGAACTTCCTCCCCAACAGCACTGTGGGAGTACCTTCACCACGCGGACTGCAGCGGTTCAAGAAGCTGGCTCACCACCACCTTCTCAAGGGCAATTAGGGATGGGCAATAAATGCTGGCCTTGCCAGCAACGCTCACATCCCATGAACGAAAAAAACAATATGATGCATACAAAATTTTTAGACCTTTTTAAGGTTTATCAACAATGACTAGGATACAATGATAAAAAGGGTTTTAAGATGTTGGCCCAGAAATTCAGCTCCCTGACTTCCCGCAGGTGCAAGGATCCCGCGCGCACCTACCTACCGCGCCTGCCGTTGACCTCTGGGCCCACGGGGACTTCAGCTCCTGGACCTCCCCCAACTGCCGGCGCGCAGTGCTTGTGTTTCCCAGGGGCGTAGTTAGTGCGATGCGTCCCCTGGGATCACGTGGGCCATGGAGAGGCAATGGCAGCAGACCATCTTTCATTCATAGATTTGACAGGAAGACCTGTCAAATCTATGAATTGAAATCGGCCCCAAAACAACACCTAAACTTCAAATAATTTTTTTTTTAAACCGTCACATTTTTAAAATAACTATAAGTTAAATAAATTAACTACTTTAAACAAAAATTTAAATTTTTGAAAAAATTAAAATACTTTTTAACAGTGCTAAAAATAAACTTACCTTTCTTTAAAGTATCTAAAAAAGATAAACCTGTTGAAAAAATGTTTAAATTGTAATTAATTAACCACTTACCTTGTTGAAAATGGGTCCTGCGCCTCCTTTTTAAAAGCGCAGGTTCTTCAATACTTACCCTCCCGGAGAAACCTGAAAAAAACCCTAAGTTCGCTGCGTGCACGCAGCCTCTACCGCGCACACGGTTCACCTCTGAATCGCTCCCTTCACGAGACCGGAAGTTCCGGTTTCCCGCGCATGCGCAGTGCATGCAGGAAACCGGCACTTCAGGAGGCCTTACGGGTGAGTACGCAGCGGGTACTCACCCGGCAAGTGCTGAATTTTTGGCCCATTATGCAATGTATGTCTTTTTCATTAAAGAGCTACAAATGATTGCATTATATTAAATAGTTGACTTAAAATGGTCTGCTTTTTAAATATTTAAAATAGCCTCACATCCTACAAGAAACAGTTCTGCAACTCAGACACTAGCAGTGCTCCAGTGCTTCACCTCTGAGTTAATCTTACTCCTGGATTTCCCCTACAACTCCCTTCACTTACTACAGGCCTGCCCAGTCACCTCTCCTTCCTGTTGCTCTCCTCTGTTGTGACCCGAACCCCTCTCTCTCAATCCCTCTCCTACAATCCTGGGCCTTATTCCTTTCCACAGCCCTGAACGTTTACCTCCACTTTCGCCTCTCCTCCCCCCATTGTGAATCTGTCCAGGGCCCTTTTTTGCTCTCTGACATGAATCTTGTCATTCATGTGGAAATGACTTATGAAATAATACTGGGCAGCCTGCTGGTGGCGCTGTCCAGGGAGAGTATAAATACTCGGGCATGGGCCCAGCTTGCTCAGGACATTCTTTAACAGGAACTAGTGAAGGACACAACTAGATCTCCATGTTGTAAAACAGTTGATTAAAGCTTTGTTTAATGCTTAGACCAAGTGCCTAGTAGTTTTCTTGCGTCACTCTCCATTCCCCATGGAATGCAGGCCAGTCTTGTCTCCATCATGATGATTCATCTCCTTTCATTCCTCAAAGTACAACTATTTACTGAAAGGCTGCACAAACCACACTTAGATGTCCTAGGATAATATTGTTCTTTTATTTCCAGACTTGAACAATTATTTGGTAATGTGAACAGAATGTTTATCCATCTACAACTACCAAGTCTCATAATTACATATTTAGTAGGGATCTATCATCTTCAAGGCAAAGTCTTCACAAGGGCTAAATTCATTTGATAAGGTATCACAGGATGCTTGTTACAAAAATTCAGGTGTATGGTTTAAGATAAATTCTAGCAGCATGGACAGAAATTTGGTTAACAGACAGGAAATAAAGCATAGCCTTGGGACTTTTTACAACGTTAAAGGTGCTATATAAATGCAAGTTGTTGTTGTTGTTGATGAGGGTTAATGAGTGTTGCTCAGGTTGGGCAATGACAAGCTATTTCTGAAGATAATTAACCCTAATGGAAAGCTGATAATGCAGCGACTGCGTGGAAGTATAGTAGCGTGCTGACCTTTTACCTCTGGCATCTGAGTCCAGCTTTGTCCTCAATATATATAGACGATTTGGACTTGAGAATAGGGCTCACATCAAAATTTGCTGACACCAAAAATTAGGAGGTTTGGCAATCAGTGAGGAGGATTAAAAATCTTCAAGAGGACACAAACAAGTTTGCAGATTAGGCAGATGCAATTTAATAAGACGTGTGAAGTAATACATTTTGGCAGGAAGAGCAAGGAACGGAAGTACAAAATAAATGCAAAGATACTAAAAGGTGTGGAGGAACAGGGAAATCTGGGAGTGCAAGTATAGAATTTCTTGGAAGTGTGAGTGCAGGTAGATGAAGTCAGAAAAAAGGCCTGTAGCATTTTGGGCAACACGGTGGCATAGTGGTTAGCACTGGTGCTTCACAGCGCCAGGGACCCGGGTTCGAATCTGACCTCGGGTAACTGTCTGTGTGGAGTTTGCACATTCTCCCCGTGTCTGCGTGGGTTTCCTCCGGGTGCTCCGGTTTCCTCCCACAGTCCAAAAATGTGCGGGTTAGGTTGATTTGGCTATGATAAATTGACCCTTAGTGTTAGGGGGGGGGATTAAATATGTGGGGATAGGATGGGATATGTTAGGGGGAATTAAATACGTGGGGTTACGGGGATAGGGTGGGATAGGTGCAGGCTCGATGTGGGGATTCTGTGTGAGAAAGCAGGGACAGGGTACTGGATTTGGATGATCAGCCATGATCGTATTGAATGGTGGAGCAGGCTCGACGGGCCGAATGGCCTACTCCTGCTCTATGTTTCTATAAATAGTATCATAGAAAACAAGAATAAAGGGGTAACGATAAATTTTGTACAATACAATGATTCGGCCACAGTTTGGGCACCACTTTTTAGAAAGGACATTCAAGCCATAGTGTACAGCATAGGTCCATAACATGTCCCATCTCCACCTCTGCCCCTACCCATCTGATGCTGAAACCCTCATTCATGCTTTTGTCATTTCCAGACTCGTCTATTCCAATGCCCCTCCATATCTCTGTAATCTCCTCCAGCCCTACAACCCTTCGAGATCTCTGCGCTTCTGGCCTCTTGCACATCCCCGATCTTCATCACTCCACCACTGGCGGCTGTACCTTCGGCTGCCTAGGCCTTAAGCTCTGGAATGCCCTCCTAAAACCTCTCCACCACGCTACCTCTCTCTACTCCTTTAACTCACTCCTTAAAACCTACCTCTTTGCACCTGTCCTAATAGCTCTTTATGTGACTCAGTGTCAAATATTGTCTGATAACGCCCCAATGAAGTGCCTTGGGACATTTTTCCTATGTTAAAGCCACGATGTAAATGCAAGTTGTTGTTATTGAAGACCTAACATTTGCTCATGAAATCCACGAAAATGTCGATTTCAGTTGACATAGGCGCCCTGATTTTAATTGGGGGCGTAAGTGCGACAGGTTTGCATGGTGCATGGTCCTGAAGCCGGGGCCATTTTAACTCCCGGGCCTCATCTAAGTGTTGGAACACTGACTCCTGCCTAAACCCAGCAGGAACGATGTGGAGGCTGGCGGACAGGAAGCGGGATTTCAGGCGGCTGAAGGCCGACGCCGGGGACCCGAGGGAATGATCCCTGGCTCTATGGTAAGGCATGGGAGGGGAAGGGGTTTTATGCTCGGGAAAGGGAAGTCCCAATGTTTCTTTTTTGACCAGAAGGAGCAGGAAAATCAGAGGGGGCGGGTGGCGGGGTGGGTGCATGGATTGCACCTCGGCCACCCCATTGACACTAAAGCCTAGCTGATGCCATATTCAGGCGGGCCGGTAATTGGGTCCGTCTAAAACAGGTTGCTTCTCTATTAAAATCAGGATCCCAAGCTGGTTGTAGGACCCCGATGCTAAATTCAGGTACAGATCACACAAGCTCCCCCTAGTTTGTACCAGGTCGTGTGCGGCTTAACCAGCGCTCCTTAAAGGGACCAAAGGGGGCTGCTCAAAAAACAGCCAGAAAACTTTTTATAAGTTATATTTTCGTGAAGCCAGATGGAGGAGGAGTGCTTCCCCTGGGTCCACAAAAATACCGCAGGCCGCTATCAGGCCAAGCTCGCCTCCCTCTCCTCCCCAGGACCTCCCTGCGGGTCGGATCGACATTGGTGCTTGCTGGAATTTATCAGGCTGCAACCGCAAGCTGCATCAGGACGCATGTTTGCCGCCCGTTTTGGGTACACATCAAATTACACCCCCTGTGTTCTGCCTATTAAATGTGAAACTATCAGCCGTATGAGAACTTTGCTTAACTGATTACCAAGCGTCTTGGATTACAGATGTCTCATTTTAAAAAGCAAATGATACATTTACTATTGTTTGTACAATTTGGGATCCATGGTGTAAAGATATATTACAGATTAGTTTAATTTGTGTTACATAGATACATAGATACATAGAAGATAGGAGCAGGAGTAGGCCATCCGGCCCTTCGAGCCTGCTCCGCCATTTAATGAGATCATGGCTGATCCTTCAATTCAGTATCCCGTCCCCGCCTTCTCTCCGTAACCCTTAACCCCTTTTGCCTGTAGAAATATATCTAATTCCCTCTTAAATATATTTAATGAGCTGGCGTACACTGCCCTCTGTGGCAATGAGTTCCACAGGTTCACCACTCTCTGAGTGAAGAAATTCCCCCTCATTTCTGTCCTAAATGGTTTAGCCCTTATCCTTAAATTATGTCCTCTAGTTCTGTTCTCACCCGCCAAGGGAAACATTCCTTCTGCATCTAATCTGTCTAGACCTGTCAGAATTTTATACACTTCTATGAGGTCCCCTCTCAATCTTCTAAACTCCAGTGTGTACATCCCTAAACTACATAGTCTCTCCTCATAGGTCAATCCCGCCATTCCTGGTATCAGCCTGGTGAATCGCCGCTGCACCCCCTCCATGGCAAGAACATCTTTCCTCAGATGAGGCGACCAAAACTGTACACAGTACTCGAGGTGTGGTCTCACCAGTGCCCTGTACAGCTGCAGCAAGGTATCCCTGTTCCTGTATTCCAACCCTTTTGCTATGAAGGCCAGCATACCGTTTGCCTTCTTGACCGCCTGTTGCACCTGCATGCTCGCCTTCAGTGACTGGTGTACAAGAACACCCAGGTCTCTCTGTACTTCCCCCTCTCCCAATTTATTGCCATTTAAATAATAATTTGCCCTCCCGTTCCTGCACCCAAGGTGGATAACTTCGCACTTGTCCACATTATAGTGCATCTGCCATTTATCCGCCCAATCACCCAGTCTGTCCAAATCGCTCTGGAGCTTCCTGGTCTCCTCCTCTGAGCCCACCCCCCCTCCTAGTTTAGTGTCGTCTGCAAATTTGGAAATGCTGCATTCGACTCCCTGATCCAGGTCATTAATATAAATTGTGAACAGCTGGGGACCCAGGACAGATCCCTGTGGTACCCCACTTGTTACTGCCTGCCATTCAGAAAATGAGCCGTTTATTCCAACTCTCTGTTTTCTATCTGACAGCCAGTTCTCTATCCACGTCAATACTTTCCCCTTTATCCCATGAGCTTCAATTTTCCATGCTAATCTTTTATGTGGGACCTTATCGAAGGCCTTTTGGAAGTCCAGGTACACCACATCTACTGGCTCTCCCCCATCTATTTTACCCGTTACTCCCTCAAAAAATTCCAATAGATTAGTCAAGCACGATTTACCCTTTGTAAATCCATGTTGACTCTGTCCTATCCTGTCCCCATTTGCTAAGTGCTCGGCTATTTCATCCTTAATGATGGACTCCAGCATTTTGCCCACAACTGATGTAAGGCTTACAGGTCTGTAATTACCTGCTTTTTCCCTACCCCCCTTTTTGAATAGTGGGGTAACGTTAGCTACCCTCCAATCCATGGGCACTGTTCCCGAGTCTAATGAATTCTGAAAAATCATGCTTAGTGCATCCGCTATCTCTAGGGCCACCTCCTTCAGTACCCTAGGATGCATGTTATCAGGCCCTGGGGATTTGTCCGCCTTCAATCCCTTTAGCTTCCTTAACACCATATCCTTAGAGATATTGATTTGCGTCAGTTCCTCCTTTGCCAATGTCCCTATTTTTCCCGATATCCCAGGGAGGTTTTTTGTGTCTTCCTTCGTAAAGACTGACCCAAAGTATGCATTTAGTTGGTCTGCCATTTCCTTATTTCCCATTATATATTCCCCCGTATCTGACTGCAATGGACCAACTTTGGTTTTCACCAGTCTTTTCCTCTTGATATACTTATAAAAGCTTTTGGAGTTAGTTTTTATATTTTCCGCCAGCTTGCTTTCGTAAGCTATTTTGCCCTTCTTGATTAAGCCCTTTGCCCTCCTTTGCTCTATCTTAAACTGTTCCCAATCTTCCGCTCTGGCGCGTTTTTTGGCTATTTTATACGCCCTATCTTTGGATTTTATGCTGTCTCTAATTTCCCCTGTTATCCACGGTTGAGTCACCTTTTTAGATTTCCTTTTATGCCAGATTGGTATAAACAATTTTTGCAATTTTGTCATTCTATCTTTAAATGCTTGCCATTAAGAGCAAGTTTTTTGAGAAGCATGTTTCCAGGCTTCAATTCTAATCAGTGTTCAGCTGTCAGGAGCCTCCCATTAAATGTGATTGAGGGATGCCAAATCAACACAGCTGAGTGCTCATTAGGATCGAGCCCTCAGATGGCATCAATCTATATTTTGATTGGCTCGCCAATCTTTTTCTCTATGAAATCAATAGTGTTTCCTGTGTCTGCAACTTTCCTATGACTGATTTCTAACTACACACAAAGCATACTTCCAACAGATCAATAATGAATTGACCAGAATTATATAAATACAAGTTAGTGTAATAATCTTATATCCCATTCATCAGTATTCACAGGGCTCTCCGAGATGTGACAAGCCATCTCAAAATGATTCAAATTAAAGTCTCAGGTTTGATTCCTGTTCTGTGCTGAGTAGGATACAGTCCGAGCCACAGCAACAATAGCGTCACTTACATCGGCTGCGGTGCCCCTAGGTTAGGGAAGAGGAAATATTAGCCAAAATTCCTGCTTCTGATTGCTTTACAACAACCCCTATTGGAAATGTGGATGCCAGGAGGGGAGAACATTTAAATAAAAGACTTCACAAAGATAGTGTGACCAACTCCTGTACAGTCCATTGATTGAATAAAAAAAATCTAAACTGTAGGCTGGACACCATTTGTTTTCCATTTATTTCTGTGGAATCATAGCATCATTGGTATCAGCAAAACTCTGGTATCCCTTTGTTGTCCAGGAGATAATATCGCTCCTCCCAATCTCCGGACATCCAAGGGTGGTGTAGTTCATGATTGGCCAATTTGAAATTTGCAGGCTTAGCTGCATACTACATCACCTCTGGTGACTTCTTTGAAATGTGCAATTAAACGAAAAACTGCAGCAGGAGATTCTTTCAAAGTCTAGTTTTTGGACTCGATGGTGAACCTAGCCAGCGACGTCCCATAATGCTGCTGATATTAGCTTTAGCCATAGAAGTGTTGGTGACTAGGTTATGATCATATATGAGAAGAATGAAGACAAAAAATCTTCAGCAAATTCAACGGACAGCTTAAGTTTTTATGGAATGGGAAGCAACAAGTGAGTGAGCTTGGGAGTGACTACAATTTCTTAAGTCCAGCAGAAGAAGTGAATGTCTTGGTTATCTAAATATTAAGTCCTACAACTATTAGTGGCTTGGATTCAAGGTGTGTTTTTCAGATTGTAAGAAAAGTGGTACTTCAGAAAGCTAAGTGTTAAGATTTGGGAAAGGATAAAAATATGAATATTCATGCACTGATCAAGACAAAATAGCAGAGATTGATCAACAAAGTTTGTCAATGTGAAACAATGGGCAGCAGCCCAAGGGTAATCAAGCAATCCTCTTCTCAGTGAAATAAAAACATAAAATGCTGAAAATACTCAGCAGGTCAGGCAGCATCTGTGGAGAGAGGAAGAGAGTTAACTTTTCAGGTCGATGACCTTTCGTCAGACCTCTTCTCAGTGTCTCAGTGACTCAGTGTTTGCCCTAACAAGCCTTTATCTATTACTGAAAATGGTCCTATCGCTGATGGTAACCATTATGAAGGAATTTTTTGAAAACTATAATAGTTGAAAGCAAAATCCTTATGTGATTGGTCCAGTAAAAATTGATTTTCTGACCAGGCGTAAGACTAGAGCCTCCATTTCCAGACAAAAAACTTCCAGATGAAATCCAACGGTATATTTGGAAAGAAAATCCACTCCCTTCTAAGTGGTGCATCATTGCCAACTCTAATCCTGTCCTCTTCAAAATCCACATACGTGCATTTTCCAGCAGAGATCATAGAGTAGAAGACAAGAGTTTTAGCTTCCCTTGCTCTTGGACAGTGAGGCCAATTGTAGCACCTTCCTACCATTCCCATCAATTGCTAACTGAGCTTGCCAAACACAACACAAATCAGGGATAACATTGGGACCTTCTTGATTGGTATGGCTGTGATGTAGTAACCCACTGAGCCATCTGGGTGTGATAATATTGATTTAACATTTAATCTTTTAATACTTATTCATTAAGTCATTCTTTTTCATTACTTCACCAGCCAGTGGCTTTTTTCTCAATATACTTAGGGGGAGAAATTCAGTATCGCCCCATTTGGGGCGCAATTATCGGCCGGGCGCAAAGATTAGCGCCTGGCGCTAATTATCGCCACCGACTGCAAACTTGACTTTTATCGCCCCTGGAGGTGATTGGAGTGCTAAATCAGGCGCTTCACACCTGTCTTAAGGCGCAAAGGCCGAGGAGCGAGGCGCTACCTCAGAGCGCTGGCGAAGCTCATGTGATGTCAGTCAGCAATGGAACACACACACAATGGCGTGGGCCAGTTCTTAAAGGGGAGGGTTGATCTTGCTTTCCATCCACATCCTGCTCATTGCAGCCTTGAATCTCGGCCTGGAAAGAGCTGTACATCAAATCTGCTGGAAAGAACAATGGAGAGTACCAGGGAAAGAGCTCAGAGTGCAGCCACCACAGTCTCTTCTAAATCGATACAAGGAAGGGCAAATCAAAATGAACCTGCAAAGTGCTGCTCAGTACCCAAAACTCCCTCACACAGCGTCGAATCTCTCCAGAAGTCTCTCTCTCTTTCTCTCAGAAAGCGTGGTTCAAAAATGTCACCAACAATAAAAGGCAGGAAGCGGTCGCCTTTAAATAGCGCTCCCCCAGTCCCTTCCTGACTGCAAAATGCTCCCCTCAACCTGTCGTTGCTAGCGGCAGGCGGTAAGGCAGGGGGCGCCATTCAATATCCGCTCCAGGGCGATACCGGGGCATTGCGCACTCGACTGACGTCACGATCTGCCGGCGCAGGAGATCGTGGCGGTAGTGTTTAGCGCCACCGCAAAATGTCTAGTTAATTTCGCGAGCGGCGCAAACATGGCCGCGCCCGGGCGCTAGATGATTTGCGCCCCATTAGCACCCTCTTAAGGCGCTAACGGGAGGCGCAACCAACTGATTTTTTCCCCCTTAAAGTTTTAAAAATATTCTTTTGGCTACAAGACTGCTCTGAGTCAATGGGGGAAAAATTTGGTAGCGACCATTTTGGGGCACTAACATCGCCTGGGCGCTAACTTTTAATTAGCGCCGGCGACCACGAAATTCAGTTTTAGCGCCCCAAGAGGGAGGTGGAGCGCTAATTCAAGCTTTCCACTTCCTTCTTAGAGCGCTAACCCCGAATATCGGGGCGGTGCGTTCTGCGGCGCTACGCACTGGGCCACGTAGCGCTGCCGTATGGAAGGTCTCCTCCCCTCATTAAAGGGGAGGGCCCAAGCCCACAACTCTGTGGGGCTCAACCTGGAACACCAGGGAGTGGGGTGCTGTGTCAGCAGCCCGGCACACAAGAGGAGTGCCAGATCACGGCACGGACCCCGCATTCAAAGACACAATGGGCCGCGACAAGTAAGTCAGATGATTTTTTTTCCCCACCCGCCACTTCCCCTTTACTTAGCGCCCTGCGAGCCTCCTGCCGCTCCGTTCCCGCCTCCTGAATCGGTCGCTGTCATCGTCCGGCGCAGATTCAGGGGCGCGGGACAATTTTGCAGGCGGGGCGAAAACGGGGCGCTGCGCACAGTGATGATGTCATCATCGCCTGTGGAGCGGGGCGCTACTGGTTACCACCGCCGCTAAACTCCCGCTGAATTTAGCGGGAGTCGTTAGCGGTGCTGCACCCGGGCGAAAAGTTGTTTGCGCCCATTAGCGCCCCCTGGAGGCGCTAACGGGAGGCGCTAAGGTACCCAATTTCTAACCCTTTCTCTTTAATGTTACAGAGCATTTCATAACATGTAAAATTGTTTCATCCCCTGAATCCACACACTCGCCCTCTGTACAGTAACTCTAAAGATGAAAACCCTGTTGATTCTTGCAGCACCTCTCTGCATGCAAACAGAAGGTATGGCAATTGTTTAGCAGTTGTTAAATCTCGCCATCAGTCAGTTTGCTGAAGGTGGTATATGATGTGGAGAAAGCTTAATATTGCATTTCTCACAGGTGAGCAACTAACTGAGACATAAAGCTAATATCTTGGTCACGCAGGATTTCTTCTGGAAACACAACCCATTTTAACACTTTGTTGATAATTGCTCGTGTGTGAGTGACACAAGTGATACCATCTCCAGTTACCTGTATGCCCATGCCACCATTATCAAGATATACGCCTACGCGCCCCGTCCCCCAACCCCCCGCCCCCCCTCCACTGCCCCAATTTCTTGGAGAAGCAATGGACCCACTATATCTATGTCCACCTTTTTAAAAGATTCACTAACAATGGGCGGGACAGTAAACTCAATTTAGTGTGAACCCCAGTTTATTGTTCTCTGACATTGTTCACATATTCTCCAACATACTACCACGTCCTTGAAAACATTCAGCCAATGTATAATGCTGTAGCAAATGATAGTTTGAATGCTTTAATCCCTGATGTCCAGTGAGTGGAATGCTGTGGGTTACTTTTACTTTTTTTTGAAACGCCTGTGCTACTAACTGTTGGAACACTTCAGGCTCCCTGCCGTCCTTTCATTTAGAAGTTCATTGGCGAACCAGTGATTCACCTCCTGGCTCAGCACAGCTTCACTATTGGCACACAGTCTTGGCCAGCTCTACTCGGTGTAAGCTCCCAAGCTCTCTGGTCGACTGCACCTTGCATGATCTTGTGCAAGGTGGTATTCTTCCTCTTCTCCAGAAGATTATGTCATGAGCAATCACAGCACAGTTCTCCTCATCAGGGGTGTTAGCTCTCCCTCTTTAGATTGGGACAGCCTTTGGTCATGTAAAGCGCAGTCAGCATCCACCTCATATAGCTGCATTCATTTTGTATCAGTTCGGTTGTGCTGTCCCGCCCTTTTCTGACTCTGACCTCTACATCAGGACATAAACCTTTTCCTAATAGTGAAGTGAAAGTTACTGCCCTTGACATCAAGGCAGTATTTCACCGAGTGTGGCACTCGGGAGCCCTAGTAAAACTGAAGTCAGTGGGGATCAGGAGCAATACTCTCTCATTTACAAGGATGACACCAGAACTGAGGGGTTATAATTATCAGGAAAGACTGAACAGGCTGGGGTTATTTTCTCTAGAAAAGAGAAGACTGAGGGGTGACCGAATAGAGGTCTTTAAAATTATGAAGGGGTCCAATAGGGTAGATGTAGAGAAGATGTTTCCACTTGTGAGAGAGTCCAAAACTAGGGGTCATAAATATAAGATAGTCACTAATAAATCCAATAAAGAATTCAGGAGAAACTTCTTTACCCAGAGAGTGGTTAGAATGTGGAACTTGCTACCACAAGGAGTAATTGAAACGAATAGCATAGATGCATTTAAGGGGAAGCTTGATAAGTACATGAGGGAGAAAGGAATAGAAGGATATGCTGATAGGTTTAGATGAATTAGGGTGGGAGGAGGCTCGTGTGGAGCATAGACACCAGCACAGACCAGTTGGCCCGAATGGCCTGTTTCAGTGCTGTAAATTTTATGTAATTCTCCAGTGGCTGGAGTTATACCTGGCACAAAAGAAGATGGTTGTGGTTGTTGGAGGCCGATCATCTCAGCCCCAGGCGATCTATCCATAATATATTAAAAGTTTGGCATCGTGTGTGTACTTCCTGTTTGTCACACTTACTTCCAGTGTTACAATTTGTTTGTATGCTTTTCTGTCATGCCTGGGTGTCACTTGGGTAGTACTGTTAACCTTAAGTTATGGATACTCACTATTACTTTTCAGTCATACCAGCTACTTATGTAAGATTTGTTTATACAGCTGCTGTGGGGGTGGGTGAAATACCAGTTACTTGCTGTTGAGTAGAAAAGCTGGGAAGACGGGTTTGGTACTTTTTATATATTAACCTGTTCTTAGCTGTCATCTGTATGAACACAGTCTTTATTTAACAGTAATTAGATGTTGTAGCTGTAAAGGGACATATACACACACGGTATAATAACCTTTAAAAAAGTACTTCCTCTGACTTATTATGAGCAGTGCCGTAGGACACTTGCTAACATATACAAGAAATAGAGGGCTTGAAAGTCCATGATCACGTTCCACCGCAGTAACACTATTGTTGGGGAACTTCCATGAGCTAGCCAGCTTGTACCCCTGCCGCTACTGTAATTCCCAGGGTCAGGATTTTTGAATAAAGTGGGTGGGTGTCCATGCCAGTATTGGTATAGCTAGGGCATCATCCAGATGGGGGGTAGGAATTAGTGACATTGGCCAGCTCCTGGTTCTGGTCAGAGGCTTTTAGGTGCAGAGAATTAACCTTTTGCCAAGAAATCTGCTTTTCTTAGTGCAGCCAATCACTTCCAAACTGGTTGCCTTAAGGAAACTTTCCTCTCCAGATCTGTTGGGCCCCACTTCCACCACCTGATAGTCCTATACACCGACTCCACGCAGGGAGCACCAGAGGCAGAACTGGCAGGAATTCCAACAGATTGCGTCATCCTCTCAGTTCCATTTCCTTCTCTGAACACAGCTGCAAAGGTGACAGTCACAAGAACTCCCACCCTTCCCCACCCTTCCTCACCTACCCCGCCCCCCACCCCCCAGCAGTGCATCAAACAGAAGGAAGTCCTTGATGATAGCAGATTCTGACACAAGTTTAAGCCCAACCCACCCCAGATAAGCCCCCAGTGTGCCAAAAACTCCTAGAAAATTGAAAGACTTGATTGGGAGTCTTGGTGGAAAGAGAAATCTGCAAAGGGAGTGCTGATTACTTACAATTTATGACAGTTCATCCCATACACAAGTGTAAAGTCGTCTCAACAACACCTAGCAATTTAAATAGCATTTTTAATGCAGTAAAATGTCCCAAGGCGCTTCACAGGAGCGTAATCAGACAAAAATTGACACCAAGCCAAGGAAGGACGGGTATCCAAACGCTAGATCAAAGAGATAGGTTTTAAGTAGCATCTTAAAGGTAGGAGAGGACGGTGGGGAGGCGAAGAGGTTTAGGGAGGGTATTTCAGAGCTTAGGGCCTAGACAGCTGAAGGCATGGTTGCTAATGTTAGAGTGTAGGGAGCGGAGAATGGACAAGAGACCAGAGTTGGAGGAATGCAGAGTACTCGGAGGGTTGTAGGGCTGGAGGAGGTTACAGAGATAGTGAGAGGCGAGGACATGGAGAGATCTGAACACAAGGGTGTAAATTTTAAATTTAAGGCGTGAGTGGACTGGAAGCCAATGTAGGTCAGCAAGCACTGGAGTGATGGGTGAATGGGACTTGGTGCGAGTTAGGATACGGAGCATTGGATGAGCTCAAGTTTATGGAGGGTGAAAGATGGGAGGCCGGCCAGGAGAGCATTGGAATAGTCAAGACTGGAGGTAACAAATAGATGGATTTTCTGCAGCAGATGGGCTGAGGCAGAGGCGGAGATGGGCGATATTACGAAGCTGGAAGTAGGCAGTCTTTATGCTGAAGGGGATATATGGTTGGAAGCTCAGCTCTGGATCAAATAGGATGCCAAGGTTGTGAACAGTTCGGTTCAACCTGAGACAGTGGCCAGGGAGGTGGATAGAATCCATGGCTAGGGAATGGAGTTTGTGGCAGAGGCCGAAGATAATGGCTTTGGTCTTTCCAATGTGTAATTGGAGGAAATTTTGGCTCATCCAAGTCTGGACATCAGACAAGGAGTCTGACAACACAGGGGCAGTGGAGAAGTTGAGACAGGTGGTGGTGAAGTAGAGCTGGGTACCATCAGCGTACCAGCAACGGTGCCAAGGATAGCTCCTTCTCATTGCAGGAAATTCACCGGCAATGGCTGGATAGGTGAGAGTGTGTTTTTGAAAAGAGTTCACGCAACATTTATTTAAGTTAAAAGAGAGTAAAGTGGTAATATTCCTATTTCTGTGAGGAGCCATCCCTCTAATCTCTAATCTAACCTTTCCCAGTAGTGCCTTGCACATTAGACAGCATTCAATTCATCACATTTCTTCGAATATTTTTTTTTAGTCTGTGACTTCATAATTTTATAGTATTATGCATTCAATACCTTCCAGTACATTTACCACAATTTAAATATAAACATTTGAACTGAACTCTGAATTGCTGTGAATTAGTATGCCATTTTCATTTTTTTTATGGGAAGCTCTGGGACAATGCTGTCAATGGGGTTTAGAATCCAAAAATACTTTGTTAAATATTTTAGATCTAGACCGTCTAAAGGTCTGTGCTCTCCTGGGGCTGATCCATCTACACTGGCCTCAGCAGGAGCTGAACTTGACGTGCTGCCTGCGTCACATCTCACAGTTGCACAGACAGAAATATGGAAACTCCATGTTAGATTGGATGAAGTGTCACTGGTTTTAATATCTGCAGTTAATCCTTTTGATGGCTTGAATTTATGTAAAAGTTTTTCAACGTATGTGTTAAATTTAATCTGAAGTGAAAATTTGGTTTATTTGACTGCACTTTTATTGGACTGAATCTGGAAATGCAGTGATGATTAGGTTGAATCCCTGAGAGGGAGAGAAGGATGAGGAGGAGAGCAACTTGCATTTAAACAGTGCCTTTAATCTAGTAAAACAGCTCAAGGTGCTTCATTGCGACATAAGGAAATGTAAATACTGAGGCAAAGAAGAAACGGTTTTGAGGGAAGACCAAAAGCGTAGTTAAAGAGGATTTATGGAAAGTCATAAATGAGAGGGCTGTCCCTATGATGAGAGATTGTGTAGATTGGGCCTATACTCTCTGGAGTTTAGAAGAATGAGAGGTGATCTCATTGAAACATACAAGATTCTGAAGGGGATTGACAGGGTAGACGTTGAGAGGTTGTTTCCCCTGGCTGGAGTGTCTGGAACTAGGGGTCATAGTCTCAGGATAAGGGGTCGGCCATTTAGACTGAGATGAGGAGGAATTTCTTCACTCAGAGGGTTGTGAATCTTTGGAATTCTCTGCTGAGTCTTTGAGTGTATTCAAGGCTGAGATAGATAGATTTTTGGACTCAAGGGGAATCAAGGGATAAGGAGATCGGGTGGGAAAGTGGAGTTGAGGTCGATGATCAGCCATGATCTTATTGAATGGCGGAGCAGGCTCGAGGGGCTGTATGGCCTACTCCCGCTCTTATTTCTTATGTTCTTATGTAAAGGAGAGAGAGGTAGAGGGGTTTAAGGAGGGAATTTCAGAGCAATGGATCTAGACTGTTAAATCCACAGCCACCAATGGTGGAGGGAAGGGAGTGAGGGATCCACAAGAGGCCGGAGTCAGAGGAATGAAGTGTTTGGAGGAGGTATGGGGTGGGGGTGTGGTTGTAAGGCTGGAGGAGGTTACAAAGATAGGAAAGGGCAAGGCCATGGAGAGATCTAATCACAACAATGAGAACTTTAGATTTGAGGCTTTAGGTGATCAGGACCCAATGTAGGTCTGCAAGAACAGGGGTGATGGGTGAGCAGGGATAGGATACAGGCAGCAAAGTTTTGGATCAGCTGAAATTTACAGAGGGTAGAGGATACTTGAAGAAGGACACTTGTAGGAAAAGATATGGGGAAAGGTCTACAGAGAAAGGGGTGATCTCTTTAAGTAAAGAGAGAAAGTAATGTTCCTGTAAGAAAAGAGAGAGACGGAATAGGAGGGAGTCTGTTAGATAAATAGAAAAAGAAGAGGGAGAGTAATTTATTTATGAGAGTGGGGTCCTTATAATAAGAGAGAAATCAAGGCGTAATCAAAAGTGGGCTGTCCTCTGTGAAAGGTTTAGTGTTCGGGCTTGGGCTGGGAAACATAGCGGATGGAGGTCCCATAGGTAAATAGAAAGACGGGGGAAATAGAATAAAATAGAGAGGGCATCATTGCAAAGAGGATATTCCCTGTAAGGAGAGGAAATAAATCAGGGAGTGAGAGATATTAATGGGACTGAAAGCCGATAAATCCCCAGGGCCTGATAATCTGCATCCCAGAGTACTAAAAGAGGTAGCCATGGAAATAGTGGATGCATTGGTTGTCATCTTCCAAAATTCTTTCGATTATGGAACAGTTCCTGCAGATTGGAGGGTGGCAAATGTAACCCCACTATTTAAAAAAGGAGGGAGAGAGAAAACAGGGAACTACAGACCGGTTAGCCTAACATCAGTAGTAGGGGAAATGCTAGAGTCTATTATAAAGGATGTGATAACAGGACACTTAGAAAATATCAACGGGATTAGACAAAGTCAACATGCATTTATGAAAGGGAAATCGTGTTTGACAAACCTACTGGAGTTTTTTGAGGATGTAACTGGTAGAATAGATAAGGGAGAACTAGTGGATGTGGTGTATTTGGATTTTCAGAAGGTTTTTGATAAAGTCCCACATAAGAGATTAGTGTGCAAAATTAAAGCACATGGGATTGGGGGTAATATACTGGCATGGATTGAAAATTGGTTAACAGACAGGAAACAGAGAGTAGGAATAAATGGGTCTTTTTCAGGGTGGCAGGCGGTGACTAGTGGGGTACCGCAGGGATCAGTGCTTGGGCCCCAGCTATTCACAATATATATCAATGATTTGGATGAGGGAACCAAATGTAATATTTCCACATTTGCTGACGACATGAAACTAGGTGGGATTGTGAGTTGTGAGGAGGATGCAAAGAGGCTTCAAGGCGATTTAGACAAGTTGAATGAGTGGGCAAGTACATGGCAGATGCAGTATAACGTGGATAAATGTGAAGTTATCCACTTCGGTAGGAAAAACAGAAAGGCAGAGTATTATTTAAATGGTGATAGATTGGGAAATGTTGATGTAACAAAGGGACCTGGGTGTCCTTGTACACCAGTCACTGAAAGCAAACATGCAGGTGCAGCAAGCAGTTAGGAAGGCAAATGGTATGTTGGCCTTCATTGCAAGAGGATTTGAGTACAGGAGCAAGGATGTCTTATTACAGTTATACAGGGCCTTGGTGAGACCACACCTGGAGTACTGTGTGCGGTTTTGGTCTCCTTACCTAAGAAAGGATATACTTGCCATAGAGGGAGTGCAGCGAAAGTTCACCAGACTGATTCCTGGGATGGCAAGACTGTCGTATGAGGAGAGATTGGGTCGACTAGGCCTGTACTCACTAGAGTTTAGAAGAATGAGAAGGGATCTCATTGAAACATATAAAATTCTGACAGGGCTAGACAGACTAGATGCAGGGAGGATGTTTCCCCTGGCTGGGGACTCCAGAACCAGGGGGTCACAGTCTCAGAATAAGGAGTTGGCCATCTAGGATTGAGATGAGAAGTTTCTTCACTGAGGGTAGTGAATCTTTGGAATTCTCTACCCCAGAGGGCTGTGGAGGTTCAGTCGTTGAGTATATTCAAGACAGAGATCGATAGATTTTTGGATATTAAGGGAATCAAGGGATATGGGGATAGTGCAGGAAAGTGGAGTTGAGGTAGAAGATCAGCCATGATCTTATTGAATGGCGGAGCAGGCTCGAAGGGCCAAATGGCCCACTCCTCCTCCTATTTCTTATGTTCTCATGAAAAGGTTGATGCAGTCATCAATGCCCCAAAGCCACAGAATGTGTCTGAGTTAAGATCTTTCCTTGGAATGGTCCAGTACTACACATGTTTCTTACCTGAGTTAGCGACCATGTTAGCTCCATTGCACGAGCTCCTTAAGAAGGATGTCCGTGGAAGTGGACGAAAGCGCAACAGGAAGCTTATGGCACTTGTAAGAGAAGTCTCTCTAGTGATGCTCTACTTGTGCACTACGACACAGAGCGTGAGCTTAAGTTAGCGTGTGATGCTTCCAGCTATGGTGTGGGAGCTGTCATAAACCACGTAATGGATGACGGCCAAGAGAAACCAATCGCGTTCGCATTGCAAACCCTCACAAAGAGGGAGAACGTGGTGTGGATGTAATGGGGGTGGAGTTGAAAGAACATGATCCATCTTACCATCTGGATCACGTTCTCGCTCTCATCCCCCCCCACTTTAGACCTGGATCACGTTCTTCCCCCATCCCCACTGTGCCCGCCGTGCTCTTTACCACCACCCCACCCACCCCCCCCCCACCCACCGAGTTCCTGACCTTCTCTCCCCGAGTTCCTGACCTCCTCACCCCTCCCCTCCTCCCTTTCTCTCCCCTCCCCTCCTCCCTCTCTCTCCCCCCTCCTCTTTCTCTCTCCCCCCTCTGATCCCCTCTCTCCAACCCTCCGATCCCCTCTCTCCCCCTCTGATCCCCTCTCTCTCTCCCCCACTCTCTCTCCCTCTCCCCCTCTCTGTCCCCCCCGATTCCCTCTCGTGCCCCCTCTAATCACCTCTCTCTCTCTCCCCCCTCTAATTCCCTCTCTCTTCCCCTCCGATCCCCTCTCTCTCTCCCCCTCCGATTCCCTCTCTCTCTCCCCCCTCCGATTCCCTCTCTCTCTTTCTCCCCCTCCCGTCTCTCTCTCCCCCTCCTCTCTCTCTCTCCTCCGATCCTCTCTCTCCCCCCCTCTGATCCCCTCTCTATCTCTCCCACTCTCTCTCTCCCTCTCTCTGTCCCCACTCCGATTCCCTCTCTCTCCCCCCTCCGATCCCCTCTCTCTCTTCCCTCTGATTCCCTCTCTCTCCCCCTCCGATCCCCTCTCTCCCCCCCTCCGATTCCCTATCTCTCTCCCCCTCAGATTCCCTCTCTCTTTCTCCCCCTCCAATCCCCATCTCTTCCCTCCCGTCTCTCTCTCCCCCCTCCTCTCTCTCTCCCCTTTCCCCTTCCGATCCTCTCTCTCCCCCCCCCCCCTCTGATTCCCCTTTCTATCTCTTCCCCTCTCTTTCCCACTCTCTCTCTGGCCCCCTCTGATTCCCTCTCGCTGTCCCCCCTCCGATCCCCTCTCTCTCTCCCCCCTCCAATTCACTCTCTCTCTCCCCCCTCCGATTCCCTCTCTCACCCTCCTCCGATCCCCCTCGCCCCCTACCCTCTCTCTCTTCCCCTTCTCTCTCTCTCCCCGATCCTCTCTCTCTCTTCCCCTCCGATCGTCTCTCTCTGCCCCCCAATCCCCTCTCTATCTCTCTCCCTCTCTCTCCCCCCTCTGATTCCCTCTCTCTCCCCCCCTCTATCTCTTCCCCTCTCTCTCCCCCTCTATCTCCCCCTCTGATTCGCCCTCTCTCTCTCCCCCCTCCAATCCTCTCTCTCCCCACTCCGGTCCCCACCCTCTCACCCCCTCTCTCTCTCCCCCCTCTCTCCCTCTCTCCCCTTCTGATCTCTCTCTCTCCCCCCTCCGATTCCCTCTCTCTCTCCCCCTCCAATTCCCTCTCTCTCTCTCCCCCCTCCGATTCCCCCTCTCTCTCCCTCCTCCGATCTCCCTCGCCCCTACCCTCTCTCTCTCCCCTTCTCTCTCTCTCCCCCCCGATCCTCTCTCTCTCTTCCCCTCCGATCGTCTCTCTCTGCCCCCAATCCCCTCTCTATCTCTTCCCCTCTCTCTCTCCCCCTCTGATTCTCCCTCTCTCTCTCCCCCCTCCAATTCTCTCTCTCTCCCCTCTGATCCCCTCTTCCCACTCCGGTCCCCTCTCTCTCACCCCCTCTCTCTCTCCCCCCCTCTCTCTCCCCTCTCTGATTCCCTTCCTCTCCCCCTCCAATTCTCTCTCTCCCTCTCCAACTCTCTCTCTCCCCCTCCGATTCCCTCTCTCTCTCCCCGTTTCTCTCTCTCTCCCCCTCTGATCCTCTCTCTCTGCCCTCTCCGATCCCCTCTACCCCTCCGATCCCCTCTCTCTGCCCCCTCCGATCCCCTCTCTCTGCCCCCTCCGATCCCCTCTCTCTCCCCCCTCCGATTCCCTCTCTCTTCCCCCTCCAATTCCCTCTCTCTTCCCCCTCCAATTCCCTCTCTCTCCCCCTCTGATCCCCTCTCTCTTCCCCCTTCGATCCCCTCTCTCTTCCCCCTCCGATTCCCTCTTTCTCTCCCCTTCGATTCCCTCTCTCTCCCCCCTCCGATTCTCTCTCTCTTCCCCCTCCGATCCCCTCTCTCTTCCCCCTCCGATTCCCTCTTTCTCTCCCCTTCGATTCCCTCTCTCTCCCCCCTCCGATTCTCTCTCTCTTCCCCCTCCGATCCCCTCTCTCTTCCCCCTCCGATCCCCTCTCTCTTCCCCCTCCGATCCCCTCTCTCTCCCCTCCGATTCCCTCTCTCCCCCCTCCGATCCCCTCTCTCTTCCCCCTCCGATCCCCTCTCTCTCCCCTCCGATTCCCTCTCTCCCCCCTCCGATCCCCTCTCTCTTCCCCCTCCGATCCCCTCTCTCTCCCCTCCGATTCCCTCTCTCCCCCCTCCAATTCCCTCTCTCTCCCCCCTCCGATTCCCTCTCTTCCCTGATTCTCTCTCTCCCTCTCATATTCCCTCTCTCTCCCCTCCAATTTTCTCTCTCTCCCCCTCTGATTCCTTCTCTCTCCCCTCTCCGATCCTCTCTCTCTCCCCCCTCCAATCCCCCCTCTCTCTCTTTGAAGGCCGCAAAAATGTTTGTGTAAATAATAACAGCGCTATTCTAGGCAATAGTCCTGGAGGCTCCTTTAGTATAGTCATTGATTTTTGAAAGGTAACCCAATGACCCTCGTAGCAGGCTCAGGCTCGAGCAGCAATGGCAGCAGCTCCAAGCTCGGCAATGTGGTTTGGCGGGCCCCACTTCCGGCTTCCTCATAAATCGTTGTGTGCATGCGCAGTACCAAACAGTTGTGCACGCGCAGAGGGAGTCAAAAAACGCCGTGCAAATAATCGCTCTGAAAAGAAAAGGAGGGGGGAATTAAAACAAGTTTATTTTTTAAACGACATTCTGGGAAATTCCATGTTTGTGAGTCACCAGTTCCTGAGGGTGTGCTCTCCAGTTGCAGTGACAGCCCTGGAAGGATTACTCATACATGGAGACAAAACAGCAGCAGGGATCCTGTGGAATTCCATTGTTTATCAACGGTTCTATCAGACTGCACAAAGAAAGGAAGAGGCGAAAAGTCAAAGGGAAAATCTGTCACATACATGCAAAGTACACATTACATGACAGCTGACAATGGTACGTGCAGTGTACAAGAGCCATACCCAATTATAGAGGGGAGGAACATTATTGATATGTGTGCTGTGCCTACCTGAGTAATTTAAACAAATTATTCTTGCCCCTCCATTGCCAACAAAAGGTGTCAGCCTTGGCTCAGTGGGTAGCACTCTCGCCCATGAGTCAGAAAGTTGTGGGTTCAAGTCCCAGTCCATTACTGAGGAAGTGCTGCATTGTCAAAAGTGCCATTTTTCGGCTGAGATGTTAAACCAAGGTCCTGTCTGCTTGTTCAAGTAGATGTAAACAATCCCATGGCACTATTCAAAGAGCAGGGGAGTTTTCCCAGTGTCTTGGTGAATGTTTATCCCTCAACCAACACCCAAAAAACAAATCAGCTGCTTCCTCCATTTCCCCTTGCCCAGCAAGCCAAGCCTCCTGCTCCTCCACGCTCTCGCTCTGAATCTGTGTTTTTCTCTAGTTTATATTCTATCGCCCCTCATACCCTCTCTGAGCTCATCTTGTCCAGGAGACCCACCACCTGCTCTCTTGACCCTATTCCCACTAAACGTCTGACCATGCAACTGTCCTTCCTGGCTACTGTTCTAGCTGACATTGTAAGTGGTTCCCTATCCTCAGGTACTTTCCCTCTCTTTCAAAACTGCCATTAACACGCTTGTAATGTATTGTCACATGGTTTAGTATGAGCATGCTCAGCTTGCTCTGGTCTAATAAACAAGATTGAGAGGTCGCACAACACCAGGTCAACAGTTTTATTTGAAATCACAAGCTTTCGGAGCTATCGATTGCTCCTTCCTCAGGTGAAGTAAATTAGATACAGAATCGCCAAAGCATATATAGATAGAGAACAAAGCATGTGTACCTTACAATTGCAGACCACTAAATTAAATCATCCTGACTATCTGCCGAGGTGTGATAAAGTTAATCAAGTCAGCCAGGAAGGTACCACATCAAAGACATAGCAAGATACAACTGAGACAATGAGGTGTAGTCGCAGGGCTTCTAACGTGTCAAAAGCTGCCGTCTGTATGTAAAACGAAAAGCTTTAAAATTTTTACTTTTTTACTGGGAAAATTTTTACTTTTTTACTGGGAATCACATCTGTGAACAAGCCAGCGACGACTCGAGTCCGGATCACGTCATGTATCGTGACATAAACAAGCACATGGACTAGCAACTCATCGTGTCTCTGTCCTTCATTTGTTCTACCCACATATATTACATTTTGGCATCGAGGGTGGGATCCCAAAGCCATTTTTAGGGATCATGAAGGACACAGTGTTCAACCTTCGAGTGGCTTAAGGTGGATTTGTGACACCTAAACTGAATTATTGCGATGTTTTACCGTTACTGCTCATGCAGAATCGTCTGTGCTTCGCCTTCGTGTGTATGTATACACAGCAACAGTGGTGTTGATTCTCACATGTATACACGTAGCGTGCTGAGTCACTGTTCAATGGGATCGGGACAATCATGGCCGCACCTACGGGATTCATCGGAAGCCTCGGCATGTATGACCGAGCTCGCGAACCATTCAGTTCTTACATTGAGCGGATGGAGATGTTTTTAAGGCCAATAACATTATTGAGACCGAAGGTGCAGATGAGAATGTTCAAACTCAAAATAAAGTAATTCGTGAATGGAAGAAAGCAATTTTTCTAACGGAGATCAGGCCAGATATCTACGGAATATTGACAAACCTACTCGCGCCAGGGAAAGCAAAGGATGCGTTGTTTAAAGACATTGTCGAGAAACTTGAGGACCATTTCGACCCAAAGCCGTTAGAAATAGCAGACAGCTGTAAGTTTGGTACCGGAAACCAAAAACAAAGTGAAACTATCAGTGAGTACAGTGTAGCTCTTAAGAACCTGTCTTTGCATTGTAACTTCGGCACATTTTTGGATCGTGCATTGCGAGGTATGTTTGTGTGTGGACTGGTGGATGAGCGAACACAATCCAAATTACTGAACACTCCGAACCTAACATTTGACATAGCATGCAAAATTGCCCTTTCTATGGAGATGGCGTCTAAGAATAGAATGCTAGGGAGCTCTGTCCAACTCAAGTGCAGCTGAGGTCTACAGTCACAAAGCCACCGCCAAACCTAAAGCTGTGAGACTGAGCCAAAAGCATGTCGGTGAGAGCAGTTCAGTGAATTGTTATCGCTGCAGTGGAAATCACTCGCCACAGTCCTGCCAATACAGAAATGTGAAGTGTTTTCACTGCCAGAAGCAAGGCCATATTTCAACAGCTTGCAGAGCTAGATCTAAAGCAGGAATTAAGAACCATTGCAAAGCAGCGACAACAAAAGGGAAGAGTTCACAATATTGAAGTGAACACACCTGATATTGAAGACTAGGCATCTACAGTATCTATGCCACTAGCGGCAACGCTAACAGTCATGAGAAAGACTTCCGTACAAAACTTTTGATCAATGAGCAATATATTGATATGTGTATCGACACAGCGGCAGACTGCTCTATCATGAGTAAGGACATATATGAGAGTAAGTTTAATCAAATACCACTTGCAAAGGGTACCGTAGAGTTAAAAACCTGCTCCGGAGAAATCCTAGAGACATGTGGACAAATGGAATGTTCAGTTCAGCACAATGGCCAGTCAGTAAAGCTGCCTATTATTACAACGAGCTACAACAACAGGCCAACTCTCATGGGCAAAGACTGGTTGAGAAAGTTAAAACTAGACTGGAAAAACATCTTCAATGTAGATGCTTCAAAGAAACGACTCAACGCAATGCTGAACAAGTATGAAAGCAAGTTCTCAGACAATTGTGAGGGCATCACTGGGTATGACGCGCATATCTGCATCAAGTCCAACGCGAAGCCTGTCTATTGTAAAGCAAGGCCGGTCCCCTATGCGTTGAAAAGTCAGGTGGAGGAAGAGCTAGCAAAGCTGAGAGAGAATGGAGTGCGAGTAAAAACTGACAAAAGTGAATGGGCTACCCCGATTGTGGTAGTGCCCAAAGCAGATAAAACTGTATGGGGTAAAAATTGAGTCGCGCCCCATTTGGGGCGCTAACCTCGCCGGGGCGCGACTTTTAGCGCCCCGAAAAAATTAGCGGCCCCGCGCCGGAACTTCAGTGGTTGCGCCCCAAGAGGGAAGCGGGGCGCAACTGGAAGCACCCCGCATCCCTCTTGGGGCGCTGCGAGTGAATATCCTGGCGCTATGTGCCGCAGCGCCACGCGCTGCGGCACGTCGCGCCGCGGTATTGCAGGCCTTCCTCCCCTTCTTAAAGGGGAGGGGCCTTGCGCAGCGCGAACCGGGGCCCAGCTGGGCTCCCAGGGATCGGGAGTGCCGGCAAAAGAGCCCGGCACTCAAGAGAAGTGCCGGGCTCTTGGAGCGCAGCCGGCACTTCACGCTGGGGGGGCTTCACGGGGGCCGGGGACAGCAACGGGGGCAGGTGCTGGCAGGCGGCCAGCAACAAAAATGGCCGCCTGCCACCTCCCCTTTAAATATCGCCGCCCCGGCCGCACGTACGCCCCCCTGAACCCGTCGGACATAGCGTCTGGCGGTAAATCAGGGGGCGCGACTGAAGATCACGGCCGGGGCGCGAGCGGGGCGCTGCGCACGGCGATGACGTCATCGCCGGCGGCGCAGCGCCACAGGGCGCTACCGGCTGCCGCCGCCGCTAACCTCCCACTAAATTTTTCGGGAGGCGTGGGCGGCGCTGCGCCCGGGCGTTAGCTGCTTTACGCCCCATTAGCGCCCATTTAAGGCGCTAACGGGAGGCGCAAGCAGCTGAATTTTTCCCCCTATGTTTGTGCGGTGACTACAAAGTTACTATCGACCAAGCAGTTGATGATGAGCAGCACCCGTTACCTACATCACAAGATTTGTATGCAGCACTCTCTGGGTCAAAGGTTTTCTCCAAGCTTGACTTGTCGCATGCTTACGCTCAGCTGAATGTTGACAAAGAGAGTCAACAGTATCTCACCATCAACACACACAAGGGACTGTACTCATACACCAAGCTGCCATATGGTGTAAAGTCCTCCCCAAAATCTTCCAGGCTACGATGGATAACATATTTCAAGGATTTCAAAATTGCTTATGCAATCAAGATGATGTGCTGATCGCAACAAGCAGCGGGAAGAAAATCTAGAAGTGTTAGATATAGTGCTTCAAAGGTTGAATGCCCACAATGAAAAGGAGCAAATGTGCTGTTGTGCAACCCGAGGTTGTGTACCTTGGTCTGAAAGTTGATGCAAAATGAAGGAAAAGCTTCTACAGACTGTAAAAGCTTCTATAGGTATGTAAAAAGGAAAAGATTAGTGAAAGTAAATGTGGGTCCCTTACAGGCTGAGATAGGAGAAATTATAATGGGGAATAAGGAAATGGCAGAAAAATTAAACAAATTCTTTGGGCTGGATTTTGTCAATGGGGACGTGATGGAGGCGGGACTCCCACTTTTTGGGTTGTAGTCCCGCCTCCATCGACTTGTGGCCAACCCACTGTATTTTCCCTTGATTGACCTTGTTAAGCCCGCCCAGCGGGTTTAGCAGGCCAATCAAGGATCCCTTGGATACATGTGACGTCAGCCATTGAGATTTCATCTGTCAAGAGCTTTTGACAGATGAAATTTCAGCGTTCGACAGCTCTGTGAAGCTGTCAAACACTGACAATATGATTTCTAACGTGAGTCCCTGTACTTAGACTCAGTTAGAAATCAATCCAGTACAGAAAGCAGAGACTGCAGCTTTTGACAGCTCCGCGGCCATTCTGCTTTCTGTGCCGGTGAGCTGAGGGACTCCCGAGAACTGAAGGAAGGAAGCCTGCAGGACAAAGTTAAGGTAAGTACAAGTTTTTAAAACACTTTACACACACCAAACACACTTAACTCTGCACTCATGCACCCATCACTCACCTGCACACTGGACATCTCGACCCCTCCAAGCCCTCCAGACCGACGGTCCGCCTCGCTAAATCGGCGTGGTTCGGACCTGTCGGGAAGCCCACACTTCAGGGCTAAAAATAGGGATTAGGCAAAAAACTACCTGTTAACTACCTGTTAACAGGCAGTTTATTGGCACTAATCCCCTTCCCGCCCGGGGAGGCGGGTCCCAGCACAGGTCGGGTACCCGCCTCCTGTGAAACTGGCATGGAGGCGGGTTGGGGGCGGGATGGGTTCGGGACCCCCGAATCTGCTATTTTCCCACCCCACCCGCCTCCAAACCCGCCTCCACGGGCCGGTGAAAATTGAGCCCGTTGTGTCTGTCTTCGTGGAAGAAGACGCAAAAAACTTCCTGGAAATAGTGGAAAACCAAGGCTCTAGCGAGAATGAGGAACTGAAAGAAATTAGTATTAGTAAAAAAATAGTACTGGAGAAATTAATGGGACTGAAAGTCAATAAATCCCCTGGACCTGATGGCCTACATCCTAGGGTTTTGAAAGAGGTGGCTATAGAGATAGTGGATGCATTGGTTGTCATTTTCCAAAATTCCATAGATTCTGGAACGGTTCCCGTGGATTGGAAGGTAGCAAATGTAACCCCACTATTTAAGAAAGGAGGAAGAGAGAAAACGGGGAACTACAGACCAGTTAGCCTGACATCAGTAGTAGGGAAAATGCTAGAATCTATTATTAAGGACGTGTTAACAGGGCACTTAGAAAATAATAACAGGATTGGGCAGAGTCAACACGGATTTATGAAAGGGAAATTGTGTTTGACAAATCTGTTAGAGTTTTTTGAGGTTGTAACTAACAGAATAGATAAGGGGAAACCATTGGATGTGTTGTATTTGGATTTTCAGAAGGCATTCGATAAGGTGCCACACAAGAGGTTATTAAACAAAATTAGGGCTCATGGGATTGGGGGTAATATACTAGCATGGATTGAGGATTGGTTAATGGACAGAAAACAGAGTAGGAATAAACGGGTCATTTTCGGGATGGCAATCTGTAACTAGTGGGGTACCGCAAGGATCAGTGCTTTGGTCTCAGCTATTCACAATCTACATCAATGATTTGGATGAGGGGACCAAATGTAATATATCCAAGTTTGCTGATGATACAAAGCTGGGTGGGAATGTAAGTTGTGAGGAGGATGCAAGGAGGCTTCAAGGGGATATAGACAGGCTAAGTGAGTGGGCAAGAACATGGCAAATGGAATATAATGTGGAGAAATGTGAAGTTATCCACTTTGGTAGGAAAAATAGAAAAGCAGAGTATTTTCTAAATGATGAGAGATTGGGAAATGTTGGTGTTCCACGGGACCTGGGTGTCCTTGTAAACAAATCACTGAAAGTTAACATGCAGGTACAGCAAGCAATTAGGAAAGCAAATGGTATGTTGGCCTTTATTACAAGAGGATTTGAGTATAAAAGTAAAGACGTCTTACTGCAATTATATAGGGCCCTGGTGAGACCACACCTGGAGTATTGTGTACAGTTTTGGTCTCCTTACCTAAGGAAGGATATACTTGCCATAGAGGGAGTGCAACGAAGGTTCACCAGACTGGTTCCTGGGATGGGGGGATTGTCCTATGAGGAGAGATTCAGTAGACTAGGCCTATATTCTCCAGAGTTTAGAAGAATGAGAGGTGATCTCATTAAAACATACAAAACTCTTACAGGGCTTGACAGGGTAGATGCAGGGAGGATGTTTCCCCTGGCTGGGGACTCCAGAACCAGGGGGTCACAGTCTCAGAATAAGGAGTTGGCCATCTAGGATTGAGATGCGAAGTTTCTTTACTGAGGGTAGTGAATCTTTGGAATTCTCTACCCCAGAGGGCTGTGGAGGTTCAGTCGTTGAGTATATTCAAGACAGAGATCGATAGATTTTTGGATATTAAGGGAATCAAGGGATATGGGGATAGTGCAGGAAAGTGGAGTTGAGGTAGAAGATCAGCCATGATCTTATTGAATGGCGGAGCAGGCTCAAAGGGCCAAATGGCCCACTCCTCCTCCTATTTCTTATGTTCTTATGACAAGGTTGATGCAGTCATCAATGCTCCAAAGCCACAGAATGTGTCTGAGTTAAGATCTTACCTTGGAATGGTCCAGTACTACACATGTTTCTTACCTGAGTTAGCGACCATGTTAGCTCAATTGCACGAGCTCCTTAAGAAGGATGTTCGTGGAAGTGGACGAAAGCGCAACAGGAAGCTTATGGCACTTATAAGAGAAGTCTCTCTAGTGATGCTCTACTTGTGCACTACGACACAGAGCGTGAGCTTAAGTTAGCATGTGATGCTTCCAGCTATGGTGTGGGAGCTGTCATAAACCACGTAATGGATGACAGCCAAGAGAAACCAATCGCGTTCGCATCGCAAACCCTCACAAAGAGCGAAAGAAACTATGCACAAATTGAAAAGGAAGCACTCGCCATAGTGTTTGGAATCAAGAAATTCCAACAGTTCCTGATCGTCAGAAAGTTTACTCTGATAACCGATCATAAACCACTCCTAGCAATATTGGGGCCCAAATCTGCCATCCCTGCAATGGCCGCATCAAGAATGCAACACTGGGCAGTGTTGTTGTCACAATATGACTACACGATTGAATATCGCACTTCAAAGCAAAATGCAATTGCAGATGCCTTGTCCAGGTTGTCACATGAGGACTCGTGTTGGGAGTGAAGGTGCTATTTTCACGGTAGGTGCAGTTGACAAAGACTTTCCCGTGAATGCAACTGAGATTGCAGATGAGACTCAAAAGGACTCAGTACTGAAATGAGTCGATGAAAACACCTTGAATGGATGGACTGATCAGTGTATGGACACAGAATTGAAACCATTCCGTAACCATCGTACTGAATTGTCTTGTAAGCAAGGTTGTATCAAGTGGGGAAACAGAGTGGTGGTACCTACTTCTTTGAGAGATAGAATTCTGGCCGAACTTCATACTGACCATCCAGGGATCGTCAGTATGAAATCAATTGCAAGAAGCTTTGTTTACTGGCCTGGACTGGACAGTGATCTTGAACCACTTGATCATGAACACATACATGAGTTTGACTCAGTTCAAACTTCAGTAACTGAAGTACCAGGTTCACACAAGTCTGAGATAGAAATAGGATCATCTTTGAGTTCAGAACCAAAACAAAACTGCCCGAAAATTGGTTCAACATCCAAACCTTCAGTAAGGAGATCAGGAAGGCTCCACAAACCTGTTATTAAACTGGATTTGTCGTTTATTTGTAGGATTTGTAATTCATTTAAAAGAAAAAATGCCAGGAGTTTTTGTTGAGGTACGTGTAATGCTGGGAAAGGTGGGATTATAGTTTTTTGCTATTCGAGAGGGGAATGCATACATTTTTTTTAAGGGGAAAGCAGTGTAATGGTTTATTATGAGCATGCTCAGTTCGCTCTGGCCTAATAAACAAGGTTCACACAAGTCTGAGATAGAAATAGGATCATCTTTGAGTTCAGAACCAAAACAAAACTGCCCGAAAATTCACCTCATTGTCTCAGTTGTATCTTGCTATGTCTTTTGATGTGGTACCTTCCTGGCTGACTTAATTAACTTTATCACACCTCGGCAGATAGTCAGGATGATTTAATTTATTGGTCTGCAATTGTAAAGTACACATGCTTTTTTTTCCATCTATATATGCTCTGACGATTCTGTATCCAATTTACTTCACCTGAGGAAGGAGCGATAGTTCCGAAAGCTTGTGATTTCAAATAAAACTGTTGGACTATAACCTGGTGTTGTGCGACCTCTCAATTTTGTCCACCCCAGTCCAACACCGGCATCTCCGCATCATGACTAATAAACAAGCACATGGACTAGCAACTCATCGTGTCTCTGTCCTTCATTTGTTCTCCCCACATTACAACGCTCCTCAAAAAATCCACCCTCGTCTCAAACTACCACTTACCCTCACCTCCGAATCAAAAGGTTGTTGGTTCAAGTCCCACTCCAGAGGCTTGAGCACAAAAATCTAGGCTGATACTCCAGTGCAGTACTGAGGGAGTGCTGCACTGTCGGAGGTGCTGTCTTTTGGATCAGACGTTAAACCGAGGCCCTGTCTACTCTCTCAGGTGGATGTAAAAGAGTCAATGGCACTATTTCGAAGAAGAGCAGGGGAGTTATCTCCAGTGTCCTGGCAAATATTTATCCCTCAATCAACATCACTAAAACAGATTATCTGGTTATTATCACATTGCTGTTTGTGGGAGCTTGCTGTGCGCAAAATTGGCTGCTGCGTTTCCTACATTACAACAGTGACTACACTTCAAAAAGTACTTCATTGGCTGTAAAGCGCTTTGGGACGTCCAGTGGTTGTGAAAGGCGCGATATAAGTGCAAGTCTTTTTTTTTCCTCTCCAAGTTTGTTGAACCTGTTGTCGCCTTCCAAATCTGTGACCATCTTTCCTGCAACTTCATTTTTGAATCTCACCAGTCAGGTTTCTATCCTTGCCACAGCACTGGCATGGCTCTAACCATAGTCACAAATGACCTCCTCTGTGACTGTGACCATGGTGTATTATCACTCCTCGGCCTCCTCCACCTCTCTGCATCCTTTGTTAATTGTTGATCACATCATCCTCCTCCAACGTCTTTTC
The DNA here is from genome assembly GCA_030390025.1 of Squalus acanthias. NCBI lineage: Eukaryota > Metazoa > Chordata > Chondrichthyes > Squaliformes > Squalidae > Squalus > Squalus acanthias. Next base: position 168,152,831 of record CM059427.1, on the reverse strand, counting down.
TCCATTGGCCAGCTGAGTGGGATTGCCCTCAAGTAGTTCCACTGCTTCCTGTGCAATTGCAGCAAACCATGTCCAGAAAAGGCTTCTCTTTCTGTCCCCACACTGTTACCTCTCGGGTTCCCCAAGAATCTATCCTTGGCCCCCTCGTCTTCCTCATTTACATGCTGCACTTGCGACATCATCTGCAGACATGGGGATCAGCTTCCACATGTACCCTAATGACAACCTGCTCGACCACATCTAGTAAATCTCTCAACCCATCCATTCACCCCCACCATTGGTAGTCGTGCCTTCAGCCGTCTAGATCCCACACTCTTCAATTCCCACCCTAAATCCTTCCTCCTCTCCACAGCCCTCTCCTCCTTTAAGACCCTCCTTAAAACCCGCCTCTTTGACCAAGCTTTTGGTCACCCTTCCTAATATCTCCTGTATTGGATCAGCGTTCATTTTTGTCTGATTACCCGGGATGGAATTTCTTGTGGTGGGGGGGGGGGGGGGGGGGGGGGGTATCCTGGAAGTTGCAGCTGAAGTTGTGCCCATTCCCGTGCCCTTTCTGTCACTCCTGCTTCCTCCAGGCCCCACAACAACAAAAAGTTTAAAAACCTACCACTTTTGGCCTCTTCTGGCCCCAGGCCCTTTTCCGGCGAGCTTCACCTTACAGGAAAAAGCCGCAACAGCTTCCCCACTCAGGCCAGCGGAAGCTGATCATTCATTTTTAAAGAAGGAACCCGCCAGTTTCCGGCGGGTGACCTTGCTGCCTGTTAAAATTGAAGACTGCGGGAAGGGAGCGTGACGTCAGTGGGCCTCGGCGGGTCAGTCTCCCGGACCATTTTAACTGCCTGCCTGATTTCCACCAGGTGGGCAGGGTTAACATTTCCCCTTAAAGGACAAACATGATGGTCAAACCTGTAATGCAGATATTTTAATGAAAACTTTGAAGGGTGATTTGTCAGGTCAAAATGAGATTCCTGGTGGCTGTGGGGAGAGATTGTACGAGTGAGGGGTATTTTGGAGCAGTCATTTTAATTTAAAAAAGAATCAATAAAAAGCTATAATTGAATTCTGTTTCTCTATGTATTATTAACCAAGTAAATTGGAAGTCCATTTCATAGAAATATTGTTTATAAAATATAAAATTGTAACACAATATTTTTTCCTGTCACTATTAGTGACATATAGTTTATAAATGGTTCAGTCTCAAAGATTTGATTCTTTGCATCTGAAAGTTAATTAAAAACAAAGGTTACCATTATGCCTTGTAGAACAAGCAATCACGCTGTCACCGCATGCATTGATGTATCTCCTGTTGATATAGGCACTGTGGAAACAACAACAACAACAACAACTTGTATTCATATAGCGCCTTTAACGAAGTAAAATGTTCCAAGGTGCTTCACAGGAGCATTACAAAACAAAATTTGACACCGAGCCACATAAGGAGGTATTAGGGCAGTTCACCAAAAGCTTGGTCAAAGAGGTAGGTTTTAAGGAACATCTTAAAGGAGGAAAGAGAGATCATAGAATCATAGAATCATAAAAGTTACAGCACGGAAGGAAGTCATTTCGGCCCATCGTGTCCGCGCCGGCCAACAAAGAGCTATCCAGCCTAATCCCACTTCCCAGCTCTTGGTCCATAGCCCTGCCGGTTAGAGCATCCCAAGTGCACATCCAAGTACTTCTTAAATGTGGTTAGGGTTCCTGTCTCTACCACCCTTTCAGGCAGTGAGTTCCAGACCCCCACAACCCTCTGGGTGAAGAAATTTCCCCTCAAATCCCCTCTAAACCTTCCACCAATTACTTTAAATCTGTACCCCCTGGTTTTTGACCCCTCTGCTAAGGGAAATAGGTCCTTTCTATTCACTTTATCTATGCCCCTCATAATTTTATACACCTCAATAAGGTCTCCCCTCAGCCTCCTCTGTTCCAAGGAAAACAGACCCAGCCTATCCAGTCTTTCCTCATAGCTAAGATTCTCTACTCCCGGCAACATCCTTGTAAATCTCCTCTGTACCCTCTCTAGTGCAATCACATCTTTCCTGTAATGTGGTGACCAGAACTGCATGCAGTACTCTAGCTGAGGCCTAACTAGTGTTTTATACAGTTGAAGCATAACCCCCCTGCTCTTGTATTCTATGCCACGGCTAATAAAGGCAAGCATTCCGTATGCCTTCTTAACCACCTTATCTACTTGACCTGCTACCTTCAGGGATCTGTGGACATGCACTCCAAGGTCCCTTTGACCATACTTTGACCAGTTAAATTTGACCATAGCATTGTTGAATTTGATCATAGCATGGTTAAATTTGATCATAGCATGGTTGAATTTGATCATAGCATGGTTGAATTTGATCATAGCATGGTTGAATTTCAAATTCAGTTGAAGGGTGAGAAAGTTGTATCTCAAACCAGTGTCCTGATCTTAAACAAAGGCAATTACAGTGGCATGAGGGCAGAACTGGCTAAAGTGGACTGGAAAAATAAATTAAAGGGTAAGACAGTTGAATTGCAGTGGCGGACATTTAAGGAGATATTTCATAACTCTCAACAAAAATATATTCCAGTGAGAAAGAAAGATTTTAAGAGAAGGGAGCACCATCCGTGGCTAACTAAGGAAGTAAAGGATGGTATCAAATTGAAAATGAAGGCATACAATGTTGCCAAGATTGGTGGGAGACCAGAGGATTGGGAATTTTTAAAAACCAGCAAAGGATGACTAAAAAAATAATAAAGAGAGAGAAGATGAATTGTGAGAGTAAACTGGCAAGAAACATTAAAACAGATAGTAAGAGCTTCTACAGGTATATAAAAAGGAAGAGGGTAGCTAAAGTAAACGTTGGTCCCTTAGAGGATGGGGAATTAATAATGCGGAACGGGGAAATGGCAGAGACTCTGAACAAATATTTTGTATCTGTCTTGATGGTAGAAGACACTAACAACATCCCAAAAATGGATAATCAAGGGGCCACAGGGAGGGGGGAACTGAAGACAATCACTATCACTAAGGAAATAGTACTTGGTAAAATAATGGGACTAAAAGATGACAAGTCCCCTGGACCAGATGGCCTGCATCCCAGGGTCTTAAAAGAAGTGGCTGCAGAGATAGTGGATGCGTTGGTTGTAATCTACCAAAATTCCCTGGACTCTGGAGAGGTCCCAGCAGATTGGAAAACCGCAAATGTAACACTCCTATTTAAGAAAGGAGGGAGACAGAAAGCAGGAAACTATAGACCAGATACTCCATCTGCCAAATGTTTGCCCACTCACTTAGCCTGTCTATATCCCTTTGCAGGTTCTTTGAGTCCTCTGCACAACTTGCTTTCCCACCCATCTTTGTATCCAAGTCATTAATGTAGATTGTAAATAGTTGAGGCCCCAGCACCGATCCCTGTGGCACCCCACTAGTTACCGTTTGCCAACCGGAAAATTACCCATTTATCCCGACTTTCTGCTTTCTGTTAGTTAGCCAATTCTCTATCCATGCTAATATATTACCCCCAATTCTGTGAGCTCTTATCTTATGCAGTAACCTTTTATGTGGCACCTTATCGAATGCCTTCTGGAAATCCAAATACACCACATCCACTGGTTCACCTTTGTCCACCCTGCTCGTTACCTCCTCAAAAAACACCAGCAAGTTTGTTAAACATGATTTCCCTTTCATAAAACCATGCTGACTCTGCTTGACTGCATTATGATTTTCCAAATGCCCTGCTACTGCTTCCTTAATGAAGGACTCCAGCATTTTCCCAACGACAGATGTTAGGCTAACTGGTCTATAGTTTCCTGCTTTCTGTCTCCCTCCTTTCTTAAATAGGGGTGTTACATTTGCGGTTTTCCAATCTGCTGGGACCTCTCCAGAGTCCAGGGAATTTTGGTATATTGCAACCAATGTGGGAAAGAGGTTATACACTTTGGCAGGAAAAATAAAAAAGCAAATTATTATTTAAATGAAGAGAGATTACAAAATGCTACAGTTCAGAGGAACCTGGGGGTCCTTGTACATGAAACACAAAAAGTTAGCATGCAGGTACAGCAAGTAATCAAAAAGGCAAATGGAATGTTGGCCTTTATTTCAAAGGGGTTGGAGTATAAAAGCAGGGAAGCTCTGCTACAACTGTACAAGGTATTGGTGAGACCACACCTTGAGTACTGCGTACAGTTTTGGTCTCCTTATTTAAGGAAGGATATACTTGCAATGGAGTCAGTTCAGAGATGATTCACTAGGTTAATTCCAGAGATGAGGGGGTTGACTTATGAGGAAAGGTTGAGCAGGCTGGGCCTATACTCATTGGAATTTAGAAGAATGAGAGGTGATCTTATTGAAACATATAAGATACTGAGGGGGCATGACAAGGTGAATGCAGAGAGGATGTTTCCCCTTGTGGGGAAATCTAGAACGTGGGGGCACAATTTTAGAATAAAGGGTCGCCCTTTTAGAACTGAGATGAGGAGGAATTTCTTCTCTCAGAGGGTCGTAAATCTGTGGAATTCTCTGCCCCAGAGAGCTATGGAGGCGGGGTCATTAAATACATTGAAGGTGGAGATAGACAAATTTTTGCAAGATAAGGAAGTGAAGGGTTATGGGGATCTTATTGAATGGCGGAGCAGGCTCGAGGGGCCAAGTGGTCTATTTCTGCTCCTATTTCTTATGTTCTTATGTTCTTATAATTATCAAGTAGTTTACAGGTACTTAAGAGCCTTTTTTCACTTACTTTTTAAATTTCCCTGCATGGCCACGGGATTCACACAGTTCAGGAACCACATCTGTCAACATGAGGTGGGAGTTCCATGGCCATTGCTCCAGCTGATTACTTGACAGCATGGAAAACAAACCAAAATAAAAACATGTTAATTACTTCAACTAACAGATTGATGGAGATTCTGTTCGACTTGAAAAGCTACTGGTAAATGTTAATTCAGAAATTCCTGAAGGGATGTGAGTACTGAAGGCTCCCATCCTACCCTCGATGGTGAGGGAAATATATTTTTCACTGGTCATTCTCGTCTGTTGCCTTCCAACTCAACAGTAATTGCAGTGAATTGATCTGCACTATAAAAAATGACATATACCATTTAAATAAATTTTTGTGTTGTTTCTGGACAGGTTTTTCTCACAGTATACTGTGACTGTCCAGTTACACATTAAATCAAGTTATCAACCATAACAATTTCATTCTCATCACTCATTCCACTGGTTCAATTTGCTTTCAGTCCCTGAATATAACTAATATAATTTTTCAGTCTGAGACTTTGGGGGTGAATTTCTGCGGAGGTTCTCTCACTTGTTCATTGTTAACTTCAACGGAAAAGCTGCAGAAATTCCAGAATCACAGAAGCACCACCTACACTGTTTGTCAGGGATTCCGCAGCTCTTCCGCTGAACTTGCATAAAATTGTAAATCCACCCCTTTGCAATTACATTTAAAATCTGCTTAATTTTATATATTACCTATACAGACATATCTTTTATTTGTACCTGTTACTGATACAAAAGTCTAAATTTGTGACTAAAGCACCAATAACTTCCCAATTAATGTACTTTTAAATTATGTTCTTGATCGTATTTGTAGATGGGATCATATTTACTTAATGATAATATTATTTAAATATTTCTTTGTCACTCATATATAACTTTTATTATATTATTGTAAAGATTCAACACCCACTTTGTTAGATTAAACGTCAAATGTAATGTGGCCACGGTGAAAACGTGTCATGAATGACGTCACCAGACCCGCTTCATCTAATTGGGCCGGGTAACGCACTGAGCAGGCTTAATAGGCCCCATTAAGATAAGTTCATTTTCAGCAGCGGGATGGAGCCAGCTGTGGGGTCAGGACCTGCCACGGACACCGTCTGCACTGGACCCGCCCAGGTAGGCAAAATTCTGGCCAATGGCTTTGGTCTTCCCAATATTTAGTTGGAGGAAATTGCTGCTCATCCAGAACTGGATGTCGGACAAGCAGTCTGACAATTTAGAGACAGTGGTGGGGTTGAGAGAGGTGGTGGTGAGGTAGAACTGGGTGTCGTCAGCGTACATGTGGAAACTGTGTTGTTTTGGATGATGTCGCCGAGGGGCAGCATTTAGATGAGAAATAGCAGGGGGGCAAAGAAAGATCCTTGGGTAACACCAGAAATAATGGTGTGGGAGCGGGAAGAGAAGCCATTGCAGGTGATTCTCTGGCTACGATTAGATAGATAAGAATGGAACCAGGTGAGTGCAGTCCCACCCAGCTGGATGACAATGGAAAGGTGTTGGAGGAGGATGGAGTGGTCAACCGTGTCAAAGGCTGCAGACAGGTCAAGAAGGACGAGGAGGGATAGTTTACCTTTGTCACAGTCACAACAAATGCATTAGCATATTTGAAAGGCAGATTATCACTATTTCCAGAAAATAGAGGGAGGAAAAAAAAAATCACTGAATATCACGTGAGCAACGCAATAATATTCTCATAATACAAATTAGGTCACCGTGTCTCCGTTGATCGACAATAGCAGTCGGCTGTGGCTATGTGGGTAGCACTCTCACCTCAGAGTTAGAAAGATGTGGGTTCAAATCCCACTCCAGAGACTTGAGCACAAAATCTAGGCTGACACTCCAGTGCAGTACTGAGGGAGTACTGCACAGTCAGAGGTGCTGTCTTTTGGATGAGACGTTAAACCGAGGCTGCCCTCTCAGGTGGACCCCATGGCACTATTTCAAAGAAGAGTAGGGGAGTTCTCCCCAGTGTCCTTGTCAATAATTAACCCTCAACCACCACTAAAACAGATTATCTGGTGATTTATCACATTGCTGTTTGTGGGACCTTGCTGTATGCAAATTGGCTGCCGTGTTTCCTACATTGCAACAGTGACTACACTTCAAAAACTACTTCATTGGCTGTAAAGCTAAGGTCATGAAAGGTACTTTGCAAATGCAAGGCTTTCTTATCAACATTATTCCAATACTTTTCTAGTGGTGTTCATACCCCTTTAAAAAGTTTTCAGCAATCGTTGCATTACTAGCCATCTTGTCCACCCACTGCAGTACAACTTTGATGTATATCAACAATGATATCTACAAAATCATATGGATCAGTTTACATGATAGCAATATTTGATTACATCAAAAATCAATGTCTGATGTCATTGCTGAAAGGATGTTTGACAATTCCACCAATGAACGTCACTGCACATGTAAATTTCCCAAATACAAGTGTGAACAGATTGCCCAGAGTGCAGGTATGAAAAACAACAGTAGCCAGACCTGTCGGAAACTGAAAAATGGGGAATCAAGGCAGGATCAGCATTAATATGCTAAAGAAATTGCTAATCATAGTCAGAGGAAGGCAATCAGCCTCTTTTCATTATCATACGGTGGAGGACCTGGGCTAATATTTCCAAGGAATGAGCATATCTTCCCATAAGTATATAAACCCCTTTCAATAAAGGGATTCCACTACACCCTGGAACAGAGCCATCATCAGTTAGTAGAAGGAAAAGATTCATCTAGAAGCAGAATGGAGAATCAATTCCAGAGCTATAAAACAATGAAAAATTGTTTATAAGGTACATCATGAGATGAAGCAGATAGATTCCTTATTCAGAGATTACGAGGGGAGATCAACTAGAAAAGCTCACTGCAACCTTCAATATACACAGACACATTTTAAGGCCAAACAATGTCCAGGATCAAGTAATATAAACTTGCAACTTTTCCACACATTACAGAAAAAGATAATCACCTTTGAGCAAGGCAAGAAAGGCTTCTTTTCAACAGCATCGTGTACTCATCCTCCCCATAAGGAGAGCCCAGTAGCTCCAACTATTCAGTCTCTAAGTGGTAAGTGAATGAAGAATCAATTTTCACTCCGCATTCTATTATCGCAGTTGTCTTGCAAATTTGCCATGAATTTCATAATTCAGTACTATTGCTCCCCTTTGATGTTGGTCAGCCAAATAAATAGAATCCTGTTGAATTCTTCACTTCATGTGCCAACCTTGTAAATCAGGGACATTCTCTCATCTCCCTTCTGTTGCCACAATTTTCTTGCCCTCATTTATGGAGGAGCATCAGGTAGAGTATATAAATCAAGACTGTCCACGTAACCTTGGATTACAGGATTCCGAAGTGAGCCACATGAAGCCAGATCTACCAATTGGCTCAATATTCATATATGATCAGGGAACATTCAGGGAACAATTAGAACATTCCCTAGTAATATTCAGTTCAGATGTGGAAATGGCAGGCCCAGTGCATAGTTGAATCCAATGGAATCTAACCCGCAACACCAGATACATCTATACCAAGCCAGGATGTTGTGGACTTGACTTTCTAACCACACAATGGGTGAAAATAGCAGCAAGCTATTTGCTATAGTTCCCATACACACATCTGAAAATATCAGTTTTCAATTTAACAGCTGCATTGCAAAGGGCAATAAAACTCATGTTTGCAGATCCCTGTAACAATGCTGTAAACATGCTAACCATCACTCAACTTGCTGAGTAACACAAATTAGCCTTTCATTCATCATATTCTATAACTTGAACTTTGCCTGGGAAATTAACCCTAAGAATGAGTAAAATCCACCTCTGACATAGTCAAAGCACAACTTCATCTTAGGCACATAAATGCAACAAGGAAATAATCAATAATCAGAGCAAGAAAGATGAATGAGTGGAAGTTAAAGGTAATTGCATGGCTGTTAAGCTTAGCCAAAGCTGTAAACAAACTCACCCCCTGCCTGGTTGGCCTCTGGAATCTTTCAGCACTACCTTCTAATATATTCCTCACTAATGCAGGTCATCCATTACTCGAGAACATGTCTCTTGTCTGTTCCACCTGAACTATGTGGTCCCAGGCTAATATACCATAGAACTCAGCTGCAACGACCCTTGGATGTTCCTATAATGGCCATATTGCTTGGAGTATGCACAAGGTCTCTTTGTAGCACCCTAAATAAGGAAAGTTGAGAATAAGGCTATGCAAATTACCCCATCCCTGGGATTTGGGACAGGGTCTCCAGCCTACCTGTCGATTATCCCTCCATGTTATCTTCCTCATTCTCTTCGTGTGGGCCTGCAGGTCCACGGTTCTCCTCGTGATCCAACTGCATGTTTACTCCTCATTGGATGGCAAAATTGTGCAGCATGCAGTGGATGGTGTTGATTTCGGAGACTTTGGCTGGACTGCAGAGCAGCACCCCACCTAAGTAATCCAACCAACAGAATTGTAGCTATAGTGTTCCTAAGCTATGCTCCATAATAACTCAGGTATTTGTGCTCTGCTGTTCTGCGAGTGCTTTCAACTGGGGTCCTGAGCCCTGGTCTGACAATAGCCATCTGTTCACAGAATCACCACAGTGCAGATAGAGGCCATTTCGGCCCATCGAGCCTGCACTGACACATATCCCACCCTATCCCCGTAACCCCACGTATTTAATCCCCCTAACACTAAGGGTCAATTTATCATAGCCAAATCAACCTAACCCGCACATCTTTGGACTGTGGGAGGAAACCGGAGCACCCGGAGGAAACCCACGCAGACACGGGGAGAATGTGCAAACTCCACACAGACAGTCACCCGAGGCCGGATTCGAACCTGGGTCTCTGGCGCTGTGAGGCAACAGTGCTAACTACTATGCCACCGTGTTCCCTTTCTCTAAAAACCTCCAAATAATGCAGGCAGCGTGAACTGCTGAGTAATAAAAACATCATGGGTACTCTCTGGATAATGGACAATGTGCAAGTTCTCATTTCTGTGTTCAGAAGCCATCTGAGCATCTCCCCTCCAGCTTGTGTATTTATTCGGGCTGATGTGTGCAGCCCTGATGGTCATGTGGGTTGCATTTATAATGCCTTGGATTATTGAGAAGCCTACCGGGTGGTAAAAAATGATGTGTCCTCTCCAGTTGGTGCCTCTTCTCTACTGCAAAAGTGATACAGGTATTTCCCCTGCTAAACATAATATTAGACACTTGCTTGATTCAGGTGTGAACTATAGATTGGCTTTTCTGGCTGAGGTCCCAAGCGGTGGCCTGGAAGGATCCTGTTGCATAGAAGTGTAATGCCGTAGTGACTGTCACAGCTATGTGAAGAGCCATCCCAGTTATTCAGGCTGCCTGAAGTCAGCCTGCAGCAGATGGCATAGCTCCGCCTCTCCTCTGCAGTGAAACAGAGGCAATGAAAACTGATCGCATCTGACATTTACAGGTAGAACAGGCATGGTCCATAATGACCTCTCCTTGGGTATGAACAATAGAGCACATACCGCCCAAAGTGTCACTGCATATGAGATATTGCCCCTTGTGAATTTATCCTTCATCCAATTCGTGCAGCACCAATTGCCAAGAGTGCTGGAATGTGTTGCTTAGGAAACTGAAGGATTTAGCCACAATGATCTAATGCAGAAGACTAAAAAAGCATGTCAGATCTTAAACACAGAAGTAGACAAATGGTGGTAATGAAAAAAACTTTGGTTTACATTTTTCACTAAAGCAGGCCAGTTCTGTTCAGCTGTGCTAAGCCCAGTGTCTGTGGGCAAGCTTCACGCTATGGGTGGTTCTTCTTCTTTGCCTTTGGACACTGAGACCAGCAGTAGTGAGATCGGTTAACTCAGGAATCAAATCTGGGACCGTTCTGTTCTATGTGACTCCATGCCACATTGCATGATGCATTTACCCACTGCACCTCCAATTTTCCGATTCCTCTGCACTTAGATTAGACAATCTACTCTATGGTGTGTTCTCCAGCTTTACTGATTGGTTGTTATCTCGCTGATTAATGTGATGAAAATTTGCTTTATGTAAAATGTCTTTATGTAAACCTTTTTTACATTTGTAAACATATGACAGGGCTATATACAGTAAACTCTTGTTTAAACGGCACTTAATCATCCGGAATACTTTAATAACCGGCAAAATAGATAACCGCTAATCTTGCCGAATCCATCCAGCACTCGTTTTGCCGAGTCCGAGTCTCCCGCGGTGGCCGAGTTAGTCGGTGGTTTTTATTTTTGTTTGTGTTAAAAATTGCCTTGGTAGGTATACCTCTCTGTTATCCAGAATTTTTCATCAACCGGCACCATCCTGGTCCCATAGGTGCCGGATACGAAAGAGGTTACTGTAATTCATGTCCAAATGCATCATTGATTTGAACTGGAGAGTGCATGTATATGGATATTGGGTGATATACAACGAACTTGGCTGTACTGTACCTTCTCTTTCCTTATCCCCCCCTCCCACTGAATAGCTGACTGACAATCACTTTCTAGATTGATACCCTCGGTGGTCACTAGGGTGAAGTAATGGCGAGCTGCCAACCCACCTTTGTCCCACCTGTTGTGGACGTGCTTCCAAGCCTTCTAGGCCACACGCTCTGGAATTCCCTCCTGAAACACCTCAGCCTTTCCGTCACAGTCTCCTCCTTTAAGACTTCCTCAAAACCCACCTGTTTGACAAAGATTTTGGTAACCCGATAGGATTGCTAACCCTCCTGGATTGTCTGGGAGTTTCCCAGAATGGAAGTAAGATCTCCCAGGCATTGCTGCAAGCAATCCAGGAGAAAATGCAGAAGCATGTTCGTGCTGTCATGTGTGGTGGCGATGCTTTGAATGACCTCTAACCTATATTGTTTTCCCGTTGTTAAGCAACCCGTGTTACTGGGCAAACGGTGGCATTATGAGCGGAGCCAACGGTTGTGCTTTGTTGTACTTTAATAGAATGCAGATTAGCTCACAGCTTCTCTTCTGGCAATTGGCTGAAAAAGTTTTCAAAAACTACCCAACAAGACAGAAAGACCAAACTGCCTCCACCCTATTCCTCGAAGACAATAAAGTTTTCATTAGTGGATTATGATTGGTTGGAATGACTTGGCAACAGCAGCAAGTTTCTACTCTGATTAGCTTTTTTTCCCTCCCTGTGACAGGTGGATTTCCACAGTCGGATGTGTGAGTGAGCAGGTCCCAGACCATCTGCTGCTACATATTGACTGCATTGTATATCTGAGTGTTGAGAGGTTGTACCCATGAGAAGCTAGAGCTTGAGATTTGTATTATTATTGTATTTAAGATTTGTTTAAAGAGAGGTATGGGCACACTTGTTGATATAGCATTAACTGCTGACACAGTACTTGCTCTAGAGTTTCAGGTGAAGGTGATGATGTTCCAAAGGCTGTTTTGCATGCATGGGACTTCTCGCTGTATCAGTTTGAAAAATTTCTCCTTCACAGCTCAAGCTAAGGTGCTGCAGGGAGTCAGGCTGAAGCCTCCTGTGCATTCCCTTTGCACTAGTGTGCAAATGTTCTGAAAGGTTTGAGAACCAATACAATAGTCCCAGAACTGTGGAGCAAGAACAATGTCCAATAGAGCTGTCCACACCTGGTCAGTGACGGGCAGCAACAGACTGGCTGCTCAGTGCAATAACATTTGCAAACTGTGGTCAAACACCACGTGATCAAACGCCACGTTATTAATCATCACATGATCAAACCTCCAGGAATACATCCAACCAGAGTTGGTAAGCCCTATAAGTTATAACCCCTCCTAATCTTTCTGTCTTTGGTTTGGCATCTCGTTATCCCTGTCCAAACTAAAAACAAGTGTGTGAGAATAAAGATTTAGATCATAATTTGGAGGTTTGGGCCAATATCTTACGGTACCCACTGGTATCGAAAAGCTTCCAGTGAGCTGGTAGACACCATGGCCCCGACATTAATGAGAAGGAGGGGAGGGTGTGGAGGAGGCCGAAAACAGCCTTGAAGTTCCAGGGGGAGCACTCTTGCTCCTCCTGGTCCACAAGGAGTGCTGCAAAAGGCACTTACTTTGTGGAGCCAGCAGCTCCCGCCTCCCTTTCACTGGCGGGTTTCCGGACCCCTGGGAAACTGGGCAGCAACAGTCCATTTTAAATCGAGCTCCCAATTACACTGTGGGAGCCTGATCTAAATATGTTAATTAAGTGTCCCGCCTCTCCACGGTGGGACACTCGGACGCCCCGATATCCGCTGCTGTAAAAAAGGCAGCAGGCGTGTTGGTGTATGTTGGCGTGTATAGTTGGCATTTTGGGGATGCGTTCCCTGTATTTAATTCTTTAACCCCACAACCCTCTCCTGCTCATCCTGGGTGGGTTAAAATCGAGGCCCATGTGTTTGTATTCTGTGTTGTATCAGAGATCAAAGCATGCGCAAGCAGTCAGAGACACTTCCTGGTTATCATACGCATTCACGGACCAGTACACTTTGGATTTCACCAGGCATAGAAGCTGATCCACCCAGAGGTCTTTCGATCTACTCACATTGTGTACCAGGTGACCAAAGATGCACGTAGTCAGTGTAAAGAGTAACCAGAAATTGAGCAGCAGCCCATTTAAATAGCAGAGAACTGCAGGAACAATGGTTTCATCTTGGCTGCAAAAGGGACCTACATCTAGGAAATCCATGAAGTGGCTCAAACAACTATTCGATGACAGTGTGCTGCACTGCATTCTCCACCTTAAGTTCCCAGTACTGCATGGAAGGCTCTCTGAACACAAAGTCTACCACTGGGAATGCTCATCTATGCTGAATGGTGAAATGTTCTGCCAGGAAGTATCCTGATGAAGACGAAGACGAGGAAGTGCAAAGAATACAGTGCAGAGTTGGAATTGCCTGGAAGGAATTTCTGAGAGATGGCTCAAGTTGTAAGCGGGGTTGTATGTTCTCACCTCTGTTCAAATTGGAGCTGCTCGTCAGTATGAGTCTCTGAACACCCAGGCGGAATCACTTCACAGCCTTGAGCCATTTCGATACAGCGAATAGAGTCAGAGCTGAGAGTGGATCGTATTTCTCAGATGGCATCAGCAGCAAGACGGACCTGTTACCAGGACATGCGAGCAGCGAAGACTCTGGCGACAGCCAGTTCATGCAGCCACCATCTAGCACGTTCTTGACTCCAGTGACCTTTGCAGCAAGAGCTCATCTCTCCTTCACCCACAAGCTGGTGAAAGGCAAGCACTGGTAGGGTTTCCATACGAGTGGCTCAGAAATTAGCGCTGCTTCCTTAGTTGAGAGAGAGCCCCTCTGGGAATAGATCAAGAACTGCTGTAAGAAAACATTGGTTACCAATTGTTAGCTCAAACTGAATTTTTAAAATTTATATTTGTAATTAGTATTGAAATATTTATGCATTGGCTGAGAGTTATTCTCTATTGTATACGTCAGTTGATGGTAAAGGTTGAATGTCTGCCTCAATATCTCACAGCCATGATGGTTACTATGAGTAAAGGGAGCCAGAGCATCATTTGGGGTAATAAGCATTAACGATAGCCAAGTAGTGAAGGCACTACCCTGGTGAGGCCACATCAGTGAGCACATCAGAAGAAGTTGGAATAAAAACTGAAAATACTGGAAAACACTCAGTAGGTCAGGCAGCATCTGTGAAGAGAAAAACAGAGTTAACATTTCAGGTTGATGACCTTTCATCAGAAGTGTGGTTTCTGCTTTGTGCAATGCCTTCTGGGATAAACGGGTATTAGAAGTGATTTTTTTTCTCATACTTGTTTTTCCAAATTTTCTCCTCTTCCCCTGAGAACACTAATTAATTTGACTCCTTCTTAGTCCAGGTACATTGAAGCAAATTAGAATGCTCCCACCACTGCTCTAGCCAAGACTCAGTGCAGAATGTTTTTGCTTTCAATATTTTCTCTTTAAAGCTGTTTTGTTCCTTCACTGGCTTGGCTGCACTGACTAAACTGCACCATCCAAGTAATTGCACTTCCTGCTATAGCCGCAGTCTCCTTCAATCTGTTTTCAATAGATGACTCACCCTCTTGTTACAGCCAATCCGAATTGCTTTAAACCTGTTACTAGGGCATCTTATGATCTGAGCTGATCTTTGGTCCACAACAATTTGCACCTTGCAAACTGCATATTCTCCTCGGCAAACTTGACTTTTTAAAATCGATTTAAATATATCAGGTCAGCAACGCTGAAGTGCTGCATTGACAACACTGGGTGGTTTGTTAATTCTTTGATTTTTTTTCACACTATTATTTTAATGCGTGCAAGTCACTGGGGGTAGAAGGGAGTGAGAAAACTGTACTGTCATTTGACTCTCAGTAGTCCGAGAGTCCAGTTCCAGTAGACAAATAAGTTTTGTACCATGGCCCTGATTGACTAGTAAGTAGACTCGTGTATATAGTGTCCA
Organism: Squalus acanthias; assembly: GCA_030390025.1. Lineage (NCBI taxonomy): Eukaryota > Metazoa > Chordata > Chondrichthyes > Squaliformes > Squalidae > Squalus > Squalus acanthias. Next base: position 168,137,671 of record CM059427.1, on the reverse strand, counting down.
AACTCAATTCAGACAGGACCCTATAGGCAGCAGAGAGAGATTTACATCCCATCGCAGTGGGATGGAATTGATTGCAGATCCTCCAGGTGAAAATTAGAAATTAGAAATGTCGGTGTGCTGACCCACAGCACCTCTTTATACAGCTAATGAGATTTTTACATTTTCTTTGATATTCATTACATAAACCAAAGTTATTTTGGTAGAAGTTCTCCAAGGCATATCACTTTCCAATTGTCAGTAAACAGATACATTAATTATCATTTAATGACATGAACATTCCTTTGAGGTAAATTCCTCAAGGTAGAAGCTATGATATTATTACAATTTTTCTTTCTAATTTAGTGCTCTCCTCTCCTGAAGGCAGCACTTCACTCAGGGGTACGGTTATACAAGTGTCATAAGCTTATTGGTACCTTGCCCGTGCAGCCATTGTTCATGTGTGAGCCTAGTCAGTGAGTGTAGGCAGGCTACTTGATCATTACTTAAAGTTGCAGCCAAGCCAAATCCTGTCTATTACATACATATATAAACACACACACACACACACACACACACACACACTTTGTAGCAGGGATCACTGGATAATGATCAGTAACTTTTTATAGAGCCAGGAAATTGTGTTCTTTTCCCAACACACTATTGAATCCTGGGTCACTGGATAATTATCAGTAACCCTAACTAATTTTTCTCCTCTTTAGCCCAGAGATCCTGAGGCCAATTATTGCCACTCTGGCTGGGATCAGGTAACAGCACAGCTAAGGATTGAAGCTTGGATCTTCCTGCTCTGGTTGTCTCAGTTCTATACTATGCATTGTATTACCCCTTAATCTATCAGGTTACAGATAACGGCACTGAATCTTTCACCATTTTAATCGATGTAAACAAGTCTTTTCATTGTCAAGGTAGTCCTGATTTCAGATAGTGAGTTTTAAGGACTTGCAAAATACTGCTGTTTCAAGAGTGATATCTAAATACCCAGGATCCAATGGTGTGTTGGGAAAAGAACGCAATTTTCCTGGCTCTATAAAAAGTTATAGAATAGAATCATAGAATGGTTACAGCACAGAAGGAGGCCATTCGGCCCGTCAAGCCCGTGCCGGCTCTCTGCAAAAGCACTCCACATAGTCCCACTCCTCTGCCCTTTCCCCGTACCCCTGCAAAATTTTTTCCCTTCAGGTTTTGTTGTGTTGTGATTAATGCAAGAGAAGACACTGGAAAGCAGAGAATGTGGTATGCACACACGTAGCACCATCAAAAAGACAAAGGATGCGGCCATGACCATGACCGAGTATAAATGACCAGGATCAAGAAGGTAGAGAACAGTATGTCGAGAGGAAATGCAGAACTGTCAACCGTCACTCACTCAGAGTGACATAGACTTGGTTTGAGTCAGATCGAGTGACGATATTTCTTCTTCATCGTCACTCTCCTCTCCCTCTTCTTGCACCACTGGCTGGCCAGATTGTATTTCTTGGGTCTCTGAAATGTGAAAGGCACAAGGGTAGGGTTGTGATGGGGGGAGGGGGGAAAGCAAGAGATGCATACTTACACTATGTGCAGCTTGTAAATCAGAAGAGTTGTGGGATGAGGGGGAAGTGGGATGTGGAAGGAGGATTACTGATGAGGATACTGGCATCTTGTATTCTTTCAGCCCTGCCGCTGGCCATGGGCTCAGTGATGCCCCTCCCAATTACGGTCAGTTCTGTCTGCTCCATGGGTGTCAGCTTATGCAGGTGCGCCTGACCCCCGCCAGTTAGGTCCTGCTGGCACCGGTTGTGAGACACTTTTCCTGCAAGAGAAAGGGAAGTGTGTCAGTGAGTGTAATGCAATGTGTTTGGGTGATATACCCGTCATGGTTGAATAGCTGACAGTGTGTGCAAGCTGTGAGATGTGGGTATGAGGCTTGCAGCAGTGGTAAGTGTGTGAGGGTGAGGTGAAGCAATGAATGTGAGGTATGAGTCATGTTTGGTAGAGATTGTTGATAGGTGAGTGATGGGGGTGTAGTACATTGAGCAGTGTGTGAGGCTTGTGGTGCAGATGGTGGGATATGGCATTTGAAGATGAATTCACTGACCTTGACATAAGAACATAAGAAATAGGAGCAGGAGTAGGCCATTCGGCCCCTCAAACCTGCCCCGCCATTCAATAAGATCATGGCTGATCTGATCTTGGCCTCAACGCCACTTTCCCGTCCGCTCCCCATAACCGTTGACTCCCCTGTAGCTCAAATATCTGTCTCTCTCCGCCTTGAATATATGCAATAACTCAGCCTCCACAGCGCTCTGGGGTAGAGAATTCCAAAGATTCACAACTCTCAGAGAAGAAATTCCTCCTCATCTCCATTTTAAATGGGCGACCCCTTATCCTGAAACTGTGCCCCGGCGTTCTAGATTCCCCCATGAGGGGAGACACCCTTCCTGCATCTACCCTGTCAAGCCCCCTCAGAATCTTATATGTTTCAATAAGATCACCTCTCATTCTTCTAAACTCCAATGAGTATAGGCCCAACCTGCTCAACCTTTCCTCATAAGACAACCCCTTCATCTCAGGAATTAACTGAGTGAACCTTCTCTGAACTGCCTCCAATGCAAGTATATCTCTCCTTAAATAAGGAGAACAAAACTGCACGCAGTACTCCAGGTGTGGTCTCACCAGCGCCCTGTACAGTTGTAGCAAGACTTCCTTACTTTTATACTCCATCCCTCTTGCAATAAGGGCCAACATTCCATTTGCCTTCCTAATTACTTGCTGTACCTGCATGCTAACTTTTTGTGTTTCATGTATGAGGACCCCCAGATCCCTCTGTAACGCAGCATTATGTAGTCTCTCTCCATTTAAATAATAAGTTGCTTTTTTATTTTTCCTACCAAAGTGGATAACCTCACATTTTCCCACATTATACTCCATCTGCCAAATTTTTGCCCACTCACTTAACCTATCTATATCCCTTTGCAGACTCTTTGGGGTAAAAATTCAGTCGGTTGCGCCTCCCGTTAGCGCCTTAAGAGGGCGCTAATGGGGCGCAAAGCCGCTAACACCCGGGCGCAGCGATGTTTGCGCCGCTCGGGAACTTAACTAGAGATTGTGCGGCGGCGCTAAACTTTACCGCTGCGACCACCTGCGCGCGCAGATTGTGACGTCATTCCATGGTGCAACGCCCTTGTGGCGCCCCGGAGCGGAAATTGAGTGGCGCCCCCTGCCTTACCGCCTGGCGCATCCAACGACCAGAAGACTGGAACGCTATCAATCGCTGTGGGGCTGGGGGGGGCGCTATTTAAAGGGGGCCTCTTCCTGTCTTTTATTGTTGGTGGCATTTTTGAACTACGCATTCTGAGAGAGAGAGGGAGAGACTTCTGGAGAGATTCAACGTTGTGTGAAGGAGTTTTGGGTACTGAGCAGCACTTTGCAGGTTCATTTTGATTTGCCATTCCTTGTATCGATTTAGCAGAGACTGTGGGAGCTGCACTCTGAGCTCTTTGCCTGGTACTCTCCATTGTTCTTTCCAGCACATTTGATGTGCAAGTCTCTCCAGGCCGAGATTCAAGGCTGCAATGAACAGGATGTGGATGGAAAGCAAGATTAACCATCCCCTTTAAGAACTGGCCCGTGCCATTGTGTGTGTGTTCCATTGCTGACTGACATTACATGAGCTTCGCCAGCACTCGGAGTTAGCGCCTCACTCCTTGGCCTTTGCGCCTTAAGACAGGTGTGCAGCGCCTGATTTAGCGCTCCACTCACCTCCCGGGGCGGTAAAAGTGAAGTTTCCAGTCAGTGCCGATAATTAGCGCCAGGCGCTAATATTTGCGTCCAGACGATATTTGCGCCCCAAATGGGGCGCGACCTAATTTTTCCCCCTTTGTGTCCTCCTCACAACTTGCTTTCCCACCTATCTTTGTATCATCAGCAAATTTGGCTACAGTACACATGCTCCCTTCATTCAAGTCATTAATATAGATTGTAAGTAGTTGAGGCCCCAGCACTGATCCCTGTGGTACCCCACTAGTTACAGTTTGCCAACCGGAAAATGACCCATTTATCCCGACTCTTTGTTTTCTGCTGGTTAGCCAATCCTCTATCCAACCTAATATATTACCCACAACCCTGTGCTTGTGCAGTAACCTTTTATGTGGCACCTTATCGAATGCCTTCGGTAAATCCAAATACACTACATCTACTGGTTCCCCTTTATCCACCCTGCTTGTTACATCCTCAAAGAACTCTCGTAAATTTGACGAACACGATTTCCCTTTCATAAAACCATGTTGACTCTGCTTGATTGTATTATGATTTTCTAAATGTCCTGCTATTACTTCCTTAATAATGGATTCCAGCATTTCCCAATGACAGATGTTAGGCTAACTGGCCTATAGTTTCCTGCTTTTTGCGTCCCTCCTTTCTTGAATAGGGGCTTACATTTGTGGTTTTCCAATCCGCTGGGACCTCTCCAGAATCCAGGGAGTTTTGGTAGATTACAACCAATGCATCCATTATCTCTGCAGCCACTTCTTTTAAGACTCTAGGATGTAGGCCATCAGGTCCAGGGGACTTGTCAGCCTTTAGTCCTATTAGTTTGCCTAGTACTTTTTCTCTAGTGATAGTCATTGTTTTAAGTTCCTCCCTCCCTATAGCCCCTTGATTATCAATTATTATTGGGATGCTTTTAGTGTCTTCTACCATGAAGACCGATACAAAATATTTGTTCAAAGTCTCTGCCATTTCCCTGATTCCCATTATTAATTCCCCAGTCCCATCCTCTAAGGGACCAATGTTTACTTTAGCTACTCTCTTCCTTTTTATATACCTGTAGAAGCTCTTACTATCTGTTTTTATATTTTTTGCTAGTTTACTTTCATAATCTATCTTCTCCCTCTTTATTATTATTTTTTTAGTCATCCTTTGCTGGTTTCTAAAAATTTCCCAATCCTCTGGCCTGCCACTAATCTTTGCAACATTATATGCCTTTTCTTTCAATTTGATACCATCGTTAACTTCTTTATTTAGCCACGGATGGTTCATCCTTCTTGTAGAGTCTTTCTTTCTCACTGGAATAAACCTTTGCTGAGAGTTATGAAATATCTCCTTAAATGTCTGCCACTGCTTATCTGCCGTCTTACCCTTTAATCTATTTTCCCAGTCTACTTTAGCCAACTCTTTCTTCATACCTTTGTAATTGTCATTATTTAAGTTTAGGACATTAGTTTCAGACCCAAGTTTCTCACCCTCAAACTGAATTTGAAATTCTCTCATGCTGTGATCACTCTTCCCTAGAGGATTCTTTACTATGAGGTTATTAATTAATCCTATCTCATTACACATTACCAGAGCTAAAATAGCCTTCTCCCTGGTTGGTTCCACAACATAGTGTTCTAAGAGTGTTTACTCACTCGTGTGAGGTCATTAAACTTCTTCCTGCATTGTGATCAACACTTGGAATAGACTTCCAGATAGCGTGGTGGAGCCGAAAACACTGGAATTATTTAAGAAACAATTAGATGCAACAATGGGGGGGTGGGGGGGGGGGTGAGAGGTTGCAGGGGGAAGAGTGCAGGTTCGTTCTGGATGAATGAATTTAAATGGGGCAAATGGCCTTCTCATTGTCAGTATCTTGTGAAAACAGCTTTGAAAATGAAGAAATGAGAGTAGCAAGGCACCTCAGAAAAAGAGAGATATTGTTCCTCAGGCTTGCGTTAGCTTTGTTAGAAAAGTGTACGAGGTCAATGACAGAGGCCAAAGTGGGAATGGAAGGGGCAGTTAAAATGGTGAGCCACAGGCAGCTTGAGGTCTCACTTGCAGACAGATGGATTCCCCTCATTTGGATTTGATCTCCCCAGTGTAGAGGAAACTGCACTGTGAACAGAAAGTACAAAATACTACATTAGAGAAGTATATGTAAATATCTGTCTCGAATGGAAGGTTTGTTTGGGGCCCTGGACAACAATGTGGGAGAAGGTGACGAGGCAGGTGTTGCCTCTCCTGTGCTCGCGCAGGTTATTTTTCTGTATTGAAGGGCACACACCCAAAACATCCTCTGTCCGTCCTCTCCACAAATGCGGGTTTACCTGCCGAGCATTTCCAGCTTGGTCTGTTTTTGTTTCAGATTGACAGCAGCTACAATATTTTGCTTAGTAAATGCTGCTGCATCTTGTGCGCGACCATCTCCTGCAAGAAAGAGAGCGTTCTAGTAACAGCCTTGTGAGGTCTTTAGAGAATATGCCTGTCATGGTGGAATAGTTCATATGTTGTGTGGAACATGTGAAGTGTGGAGAAGTGAGGGTTGCAATAGTGGTGAGAGTAGGAAGTGAAGTGTGTGCGTATGAGGAGAAGGAATTGTGGTACAGTGATTGCAGGAGAGTGAAAGGAAGCAACAGAGGGGAGTGTTGTGAATAGTATGGCTACAGGTGGTGCAAATGTGAGAGGTAGGATTCTTACCTTGACAACTCTGGTGAGGTCATTGAACGTTTTTCTGCATTACAGCCATGTCCTGGGGGCTAAGCTCCTGGTATTGATTGCCTCAGGGAGCTTTTCCCATTGGTGGCAGAAGTGTTGCCTGGAGAACTTTCTGCCCTTCGGGGGAATAGGAACCCCCTCCTCCTGTCTGGACCCGGGCCTCCAAAACTGCATCCAAGAATCTGGGTGCTCTCTCCGTACGGCTTCCAGCCATTTTGTCCCTTTGAGAATGTTTCCCTGCTGTCTGCAGCCAGAGTGCATCTCCCCTTTAAGTGGAGCTGACTGCCTTTAAGTGGCACCAGACAAGCCTGATTTCCTGCTCCCCAAACAGGTTCACAGCCAATAAATAGCATGGGTAGCGCTGACTGCAATCCTGATGATGATAAGGAGCTGGCAGCTCCACTTAAATAGGCTTGTGCAATGCACACCACCCATTTTCAGGCACGATTGAATTTCTAAGCAAATGATTTTACCTATGCCAAAAGTGGACTCATAGAAAGTTACAGCAAGGAAGGAGGCCATTTCGGCCCATCGTGTCTGCGCCGGCCAACAAAGAGCTATCCAGCCTAATCCCACTTCCCAGCTCTTGGTCCGTAGCCCTGCCGGTTAGAGCATCCCAAGTGCACATCCAAGTACTTCTTAAATGTGGTTAAGGTTCCTACCACCCTTTCAGGCAGTGAGTTCCAGACGCCCACAACCCTCTGGGTGAAGAAATTTCCCCTCAAATCCCCTCTAAACCTTCCCCCAATTACTTTAAATCTGTGCCCCCTGGTTTTTGACCCCTCTGCTAAGGGAAATAGGTCCTTTCTATCTACTTTATCTATGCCCCTCATAATTTTATACACCTCAATAAGGTCTCCCCTCAGCCTCCTCTGTTCCAAAGAAAACAGACCCAGCCTATCCAGTCTTTCCTCATAGCTAAGATTCTCTACTCCCGGCAACATCCTTGTAAATCTCCTCTGTACCCTCTCTAGTGCAATCACATCTTTCCTGTAATGTGGTGACCAGAACTGCATGCAGTACTCTAGCTGAGGCCTACTAGCGTTTTTATACAGTTGAAGCATAACCCCCCTGCTCTTGTATTCTATGCCATGGCTAATAAAGGCAAGCATTCCGTATGCCTTCTTAACCACCTTATCTACTTGGCCTGCTACCTTCAGGGATCTGTGGACATGCACTCCAAGGTCCCTTTGTTTCTCTACACTACTCAGTGTCTTACCATTTAATGTGTATTCCCTTTCCTTGTCAGCCTTCCCCAAATGCATTACCTCACACTTCTCCGGATTGAATTCCATTTGCCACTGTTCTGCCCACCTGACCAATTTATTGATATCTTCCTGCAGTCTACAGCTTCCTTCTTCAGTATCAACCACACAGCCGATTTTAGTATCATCTGCAAACTTCTTAATCATACCCCCTATATTCAAGTCAAGATCGTTGATATATACCATAAAAAGCAAGGGACCTAGTACTGAGCCCTGCGGAACCCCACTGGAAACAGCCTTCCAGTCACAAAAACACCCATCAACCGTTACCCTCTGCTTCCTGTCTCCAAGCCAGTTTTGAATCCAACTTGACACTTTGCCCTGGATCCCATGGGCTTTTAACTTCGTGACCAGTCTGCCATGTGGAACCTTATCAAAAGCCTTGCTAAAGTCCATATACACTACATCAAACGCACTACCCTCATCTACCCTCCTTGTTACCTCCTCAAAAAATTCAATCAAGTTTGTCAGACACGACCTTCCCTTAACAAGTCCGTGCTGACTATCCTTGATTAATCTGTGTCTTTCTAAATGAAGATTTATCCTGTCCTTCAGAATTCTTTCTAATAATTTTCCCACCACCGAGGTTAGGCTAACTGGCCTGTAATTACTTGGTCTATCCTTTTCTCCCTTTTTAAACAAGGGTACCAATTAGCAGTCCTCCATTCCTCCGGCACTACACCTGAAGCCAGAGAGGATTGGAAAATGATGGTCAGGGTCTCTGCTATTTCCTCTTTTGCTTCACTTAACAGCCTGGGATACATTTCATCCGGGCCTGGGGATTTATCCACTTTTAAAGCTGTTAAACCCCTTAATACTTCCTCTCTCACTATGTTTATTTCATCTAATATTTCACACTCCTCCCCCCCGATAGCAATGTCTGCTTCGCCCGTCTCCTTTGTGAAAACAGACGCAAAGTATTCATTAAGAACCCTACCGACATCTCCCGCCTCCACACACAGATTATCCTCATGATCTCTAATAGGCCCTACCCTTTCTTCAGTTATCCTCTTACTCTTAATATATTTATAAAACATCTTTGGGTTTTCCTTGATTTTACTTGCCAAGAATTTTTCATGCTCTCTCTTTGCTTTCCTAATATCCTTTTTAATTGCACCCCTGCATTTTCTGTACTCCTCTAAAGATTCTGGAGTATTTAGCCCTCGTTATCTGTCATACGCTTCCCTTTTTTTCTTTATCCTACCCTGCATGTCTCTAGACATCCAGGGGGCTCTAGATTTGTTAGTCCCACCTTTTTTCTTTAAGGGCACATGTTTGGTCTGAAGCCTTCGGATCTCCTCCTTGAATGCCTCCCACTGCTCTGACACCGATTTACCTTCAAGTAGCTGTTTCCAGTCCACTATGGCTAAATCCCCTCTGAGCTTAGCAAAATTTGCTTTTCCCCAATTTAGAATTTTTATTCCTGGTCTATCCTTGTGCTTTTCCATAACTACCTTAAATCTAACAGAATTATGGTCACTAGCACCAAAATGCTCCCCCACTGATATGCCTTCTACCTGCCCAGCTTCATTCCCTAAAACTACGTCCAGAACCGCCCCCTCCCTTGTTGGGCTTGCTACATACTAGCTAAAAAAGTTCTCCTGGATGCATTTTAGGAATTCCGCACCTTCTATACCCTTCACACTAATTTTATCCCAGTTAATATTGGGGTAGTTGAAATCCCCTACTATTACTGCCCTATAGTTTTTGCACTTCTCAGAAATTTGTCTACATATTTGTTCTTCTACCTCCCTCTCACTGTTTGGGGGTCTGTAGTACACTCCCAGCAGTGTGATCGCCCCTTTTTTGTTTTTCAATTCAACCCATATGGCCTCGTTTGATGATCCCTCCAACATATCATCCCTCCTCACAGCTGTAATAGTTTCTTTAATCAATACCACGACCCCCCTCCCTTTTTACCTCCCTCTCTATCCCGTCTGAAAATTTTGTAACCAGGAATGTTGAGCTGCCATACCTGCCCCTCTTTCAGCCATGTCTATGTAATAGCTGTGAGAAGTCGCACAACACCAGGTTATAGTCCAACAGTTTTATTTGAAATCACAAGCTTTCGGAGCACTGCTCCTTCGTCAGGTGAAGTGAAGAGATACATATAGGCACAGCATATATAGTCAGAGAACACAGCCAGATTTCAAATAAAACTGTTGGACTATAACCTGGTGTTGTGCGACTTCTCACATTTGTCCACCCCAGTCCAACACCGGCATCTCCACATCATATGTAATAGCTATAATATCATAGTCCCAAGTATCTACCTGTGCCCTCAGCTCATCTGCCTTGTTCGCTATACTCCTTGCATTGAAGTATATACCATTTAGGACAGGCAAACCTCCTTGTTGACTACTATCTAGCCCTTGATTCCTCTGTCCTTCCAATTTACTTTCTACGTTTTTGTTTTCCAATTCCAGTTTTTCTTCCCTCCCTATTGACTCTATACTTAGGCTCCCATCCCCCTGCCAAGCTAGTTTAAACCCTCCCCAACAGCACTAGCAAACCCTCCCACGAGGATATTGGTCCCGTTCCCGTTGAGGTGCAACCCGTCTGGCTTGTAGAGGTCCCACCTCCCCCAGAAATGGTTCCAATTCCTAAGGAATCTAAAGCCCTCCCTCCTACACCATCTCTCCAGCCACGCATTCATCTGCTCTATCTTCCTATTTCTGAACTCACTAGCACGTGGCACTGGTAGTAATCCGGAGATTACTACCTTTGAGGTCCTGCTTTTTAACCTCTTTCCTAGCTCCCTAAACTCTGCCTGCAGGACCTCATCCCTCTTCCTACCTATGTCGTTGGTACCGATATGGACCACGACCTCTGGCTGTTCACCCTCCCCCCTCAGAATGCCCTGCAGCCGTTCAGTGACATCCTTGACCCTGGAACCAGGGAGGCAACATACCATCATGGAGTCACGTCTGCGGCCGCAGAAACGCCTGTCTGCTCCCCTAACTATTGAATCTCCTATCACTATTGCTCTCCCTCTCCTCTTTCCCCCCCCCCCCCCCCCCCCGCCTGTGCAGCTGAGCCTTCCATGGTGCTGTGGATTTGGCTCTGGCTGCACTCCCCAGAGGAACCATCACCCTCACCAGTACTCAGCACCGAATACTGGTTGGTGAGCAAGATGGGCTCAGGGGACTCCTGCACTACCTGCCTGGTCCTCCTCTTCTGTCTGATGGTCACCCATTCCCTCTCTGCCTGCACACTCTTAAGCTGCAGGGTGACTACCTCCCGAAACGTGCTCTCCACGTAGCTCTCAGCCTTGCGGATGCACCGCAGTGACTGCAGCCGCCGCTCAAGCTCCGTAACCCGGACATGTGGTCGTCCAGACCACGGGAGGTGTCCAGGACTTCCCACATGGCACAGGATGTGCATTTCACGGGTGTGAGCTGCCCTGCCATACCTCTAATTAACCTCTAATTTACTAAACTAGCTGGAATAAACTTAAGAACTTTAAGAAAGCTAAGTAAAAACACTTACCAGATACTCACCAATCAGCTCCCTCCCATTGTGCCGACGTCACTTTTGACTTCTGACGTCACTCTTTGAAAATTCTGTTGGTACCGCCGCCGCCGCCTCGCTGCTCCTCCCAGGTCCGCACTGCCGCCGCCGCCGCTGTGGGGCCTACCTGAGCCTTAGGCTCTCTTTATACCGCCGCTGCCGCCTCACCACTCCTCCCAGGTCCGCACTGCCGCTGCTGCTGCTGACCCATGGAAACATGGGTCAGACCCATTAGAAGGGACAGGGTCTGTAGTCCTTTGATTGAGAGCTATGTGGCCAGAAGCCTATGAGTGTGGGTTTATCTAGATCTGCCTGAGCCCAGCTAGTCAGTCTAATTCCAGCTGGGAGAGTGAGCTTTTCCAACTCCATGGTAGTGTTCTGCCATGTAAGAAATGAGTGACTGTATTCAAGGTTCAATTTTAAGAGAGATAATTTGGGAGAAGCATTCATGCTGCGTTTGATATATTGTGCGTAACAACATTTGTAAACTATTGTAATTATATAGTTTATACTGAATGTTGTTAATTTACTAGAATAAATAAAATTGCCTGTAGGTTTATAGCCTGAGCCTTAGTCTGATAGAGTGAATATTTAATTACATGGCAGCACGTGACACATTCCAATAAGCCAGAGTAAAGTGGATCTCAGTATTGTTTACTGAGATATTTGGCAAGTAAAGGTACACTCCAGTTTCTAAAGGATGTGAGGTCACTTAAAGGAGTTGGACCCCCTGTGACCCACCTCATTGTCTTAGCTGTACTCTGATGTGTCTTTGATGTTATGCCTCCCTGACGGATTGTATCTCTGCAGACACATTGTTCTCTGTCTCTATATACTGTGTAATCGATTTGTATTCCCTCACTGTACCTGTACCTGAAGAAGGAGCAGAGCTCCGAAAGCTCGTAATTTCAAATAAAACTGTTGGACTATAACCTGGTGTTGTGCGACTTCTCACTTAAAGGAGTAGCCAGTGATACTCAACCAGAGTAGAATATCTAGCAAAACACCCAAAAATGTAACAGTCACTCCTTACTAAATTAAACAGCTAAGCTATAAATAAAATCAAGAAATAAGTTGTATTTATATACCATCGTATCACATCCCAAAGTCTTTCACAACCATTTTGAAGTGTAGGGGTTGTGGTTATGTTGGTAAATGCATTTGCATGAAGTAGTTTGCATTCTTTGTCATTCTATTACTCCTGCTACTTATAAATCGCTCTGCAGGTATTTTTCCAAAGTTGAGAGAGTCGAAGGAAGAGAGAAGACCAGAACAAAAAGAAAAAGCTAGTGGAAAGAAACAGCTCAATAAAGGTACAGAGAAATAATGAGGTTTGAAATAGAGCAGTGAATGAGGAAAGGGAGAGAAAGAAAGAGAGGCCGCGAAATTCGGCACCTTAGCGCCGGCAGTTAAGGCCGGTTTGGAGAAAGAAATGGCGGCTGCCTCACTTCCACCCACTTCCGGCACGGCCCGCGCTGGTCGCCATCTTTGTGAGGGCGATAGTGCAGGCGGGATGTGCATGTGACAGCGGTATGTAGAGTAGACAGATCGTGACGTCAGTCAGTGTTTAACGCTGATTTGACACACAACCCGCCATTTGACGTCGCCACTCCATTCAACGCCCTCTCCTAAACATGCACAGCTGAACGTGCATTTAGCTGCACAAGGGACCCCCTACCAGCGCTACTTAAAGTGAGCCAACTTGCAGGTATGTTGAATATTTCTCTTGGACTGGCTCTTGCAGAGTTTATATGAATACTGACTTGCTGGAAAACATTTAGAATGTTGTTAAAGTGTGCAGGGAGTGCTGTTGGACATTGGGAAGGCTGCTACTGGACTTCATTGTCTTCTCTCTAAACAGAGAGAAGCAGGAGGAGTGCCCATGTGGCTTTGTCAGGATATCAAGCTTCCCCATGGTACAGGGCACCATCGACTGCACACATGTGGCTTTGTGGGTCCCGCATTTCAATGCTGAGATGTACCATAACCGCAAAGGCTACCACACACTTAATTTGGTGTGCGACCATGTGTGCAGTTGGTGTGCGACCATGCCCAGCACATCATGATGGTGAATGCCCGGTATCCTGGCAGCAGTCATGATGCCTTCATCCTGCACCAGTCCGCTGTGCCAGCAATCTTCCAGCCATCACGTCGAACCCGAGGGTGGCTGCTCGGTGACAAGGGCTATCCACTCTACACTTGGTTGATGACTCCCCTTCGCAACCTCACCACTCGTGGCTTGCAATCATATAATGATAGCCATGCTGCCACGAGGAACCTCATTGAGCAGACCATCGGGGTGCTCAAGCAATGGTTCCGCTGCCTTGACTGCTCGGGAGGAGCCCTCCAGTACACACCAGAGCAGGTGTCCCATTTCGTGGTGGTCTGCTGCATCCTCCACAACCTGGCCATCATGAGGGTGCAGCCCTCGTCACCACAGGTTCTGCAACCACCTCAGGAGGAGAAAGAGAAAGAGGAAGAGGGAGCCTGCAAATCCCCATTCCAGACAGGCTGTCCATGAGCGCATCATCAGACTCTGCTCCCCTGAATGAAACTCCATTGCTCAACACTTCCCCACCTTACCATCCCTCTGTCACGTAACATCACAGCGTCTGGTTGGCCACAATGCTGAAATGAAAGCCACCATAAAACAAACATGCCAAACATAATTTATAAATGATTAATTCCAATATTACATTACAAAGTCAACTAATCACCCTTGCGCATTCCCTTAGTATTTAGTGTGCCTTTGCCTATTCTATTGCTCCTATGAAGTGTTACCCCAGTGGCTCCAGCATGGCTGGTGGAAGGCTGCTGCCTTTCAGTGGGCAGCACTGCAGATGGCCTTGCAGGACAACCTCGAGCAGCTCTGGACCTAGAAGGCTCAGCTGTAGACTGCACCACTTTGGCATAGGCGGCAGCAGTCTGGGCTGGTTGGCTGACAGGCAACTGCAATGGCACTGGCGGAGTGGCAGTGGTGGAAGTGGTGGAAGTACAAATGCTGCCATCCTGAGAGAAGACTCCGTAAGGTCCACGGAGCTACTGCCACTCCCCCGCGGCAGCGCCTCAGCATTTCAGCAAACCCAGCCACGATGGCAGCAGTCTGAGCCTGCTTGGCAGAAGTCTGAGCTTCCACTGCAGTACTCAGATGTTGGGTCGCTTCCGCTTGTGCTGCAATGGAAGTTGCGACATCGCCCTTCACACCCAACATCATAGTTGGGTCCACAAGTGCTCTAATGGAGTTGTCCATCACTTCCATCCTGGAAATCATGAGCTCCAAGCTCCGCACACAGACTTGTACAAGGTTGGAGCTGGACTCCTCCATGCTCCTCGACAGTGACAAGAGGCTCTCTGCAGGCCTGGCATTGCACCAAGCATTTCTGTGCACATGCCCAGCACCCTTCTTCTGAATCCAGCCCCATCAAAGTCCTCTGCAGCAAAACTCGTGTGCAACCTCGCCCTCCGGGGAGCTGGCACCTGCGCTACCCTTTCCCCGGCCTGGCTGCAGCCCACTCATGCCCAGTGACTCGCCATGTGCAGATCCCGCCTCTACATTACCCTCTACATTTTGCGCAGTGCCATTTTCTGAGCTGGTGCCTGGGAGTGTCAGATGGAGTGACAGTGTCTCTTCTTCTCCATCACTCTCCTCCTCTACTTCTTCCTGCACAGGCTGGGCTGGTGGCAGTTCTTGGGTATCTGAAAGGAGAAAGGCACAAGGGTCAGGTTGTGGTGGTGCGGTGGGGGGGGGGGGGGGGTGTTGGGAAGCAAGATGTGCATGCTTACACCACCAGCAGCTTGTAAGTGAGCAGAGACTGTGAGATGAGGGAGAAGTGGGTTCTGTGAAGAAGGATTAGGTATGAGCATACTGTCATCATCAATGCTTTCAGCCTCTTCGATCGTCATGGCCTCAGTGACGGCCCCTCCAATTATCTCTAGCACTGTCTCCTCCAACTGGATCAGGTTCTGCAGCCGTCTGTTAGCTCTTGCTGGCGCCGGTTATGTGCCACCTTGGTCTGCAAGAGAAAGGGAAGTGTGTCAGTGAGTGTGGTGCAATGTGTTTGGGTGATGTGCCTATCATGATTGAATAGCTGGCTTTGTGTGCAAAGTGTGAGATGTGGGTGTGAGGCTTGCAACAGTGGTAAGTGTGTGAGGGTGAGATGAAGCTATGATTGTGTGGTGAGTTGTGATTGCTCGAGATTGTTGGTAGGTGAGTGATGGGAGTGTGATGAATTGAGCAGTGTGTGAGGCTAGTGGTGCAGTTGGTGGGAGATGGCATTTGAAATTGCATTCACTCACCTTGACCACTCATGTGAGGTCATTAAACTTCTTCCGACACTGGATCCAGGTCCTCTGGGAAAGACTGATGGCACTGACCGCTTCAGCTATCTTCTCCCTCTGCCTTTGTACAGTGTGAATGGAAGGGCTCCTGGCCGGCTGTGGGTAGAGGACCTGTCAGCTCCTCTCGATCCCCTGCACCAAGGCCTCCAGTGCTGCATCTGAGAACCGAGGTGCCCTTTCTCTGCCCTGTTGTGACGTTGCTAACTTCCCCTTTGCTTCGGTCCAGTCAGAATGAGGTACTCCTTTCACAAAGCACCTCTCCTTTAAGAAGTGCAGACAGCAACTCTGCAGGCAACCTTTAAATACAGAGCAGATGCCCCATGACATTGGGCCCCCTGTTGCGCGCTGAGCCAACCAGCAGCGCGTTTACCGCTAGGCTCAGTGCTGCAATCATGTTAATGAGCAGGCAGCACAAATTTCGTGTGATGCTTGCATTACTTTGAGTGGGCGCGGGCAGATCGCGCATCACGATCCCCGTGCCGGTTTCCGGGCCTTATCCAATTTAGCCCCCAGAGAGCATTGATAAGGTTGAAAAATAATTTCCCAAAAAGTGGAGAGAGTTGTCGACATGGGCATTTTTCACCTAACGCACCCGGCCGAAGAACTAACGGGATCGGGTGCAACGCTGGTTTTACACCAGGCCAGATTTAACTCTCCATTGAAGTCAGTGGAGGGGAATATTGTGCTGGAACGGAAGAGCAGTGTTCCACCCGATCCCAGGGGTTTCTAGCCCGACGAGTTGTAGAAAGAGACTGAAACATAAACATGTACGTAAAAAACCCATCCAGAGAGCAAGAGAGTTAACAAGTACAAATCCTGAATCTGAATCACACAATACTGAGGGTGTAGCTTTTCTACAAAAAAAAGAGCAGAATTTACAAGATTAATAACTTCCTAATCTGATCTTTATTACTACTGTCCTTGAAAATATCTCATCTCAACAAAACTTGTTAACAAACGAACATGTGCTTATTTAAGATTTGACAAGGATCTCTACAAGGAATACAGATACCACACACACTAGATTTGAGGGAGGTTAAAGGACAAGAAAATAAAATTAATCATTTATTTTATGGGAGCCCTGCCAATTTTGTTTCCCTTGAGAGAGGGAGGTTTTTTTTTAAATTTTGCTTTAATCTTTACTAAAGAAAAAATGAGAGACATCCTTATAGTTTTAGTAACTCAGAACATCTTGCCATGCTTTTTTCACATTAATTCCGTAACTGAGGTATTCAGAACCTGAAATATATAGAAATATTTCACCATCGATTTCAGAAAATAATAAAGCAGAAACTTCCAAAAGATGATCCATGGCTAAATAAATGTTGTTTGAGTGTTTGTAAGGAGAATAGAAAGAAGGATGAGAGCTATTATTTTAGAACTTATGAATATCATTATTCAGTGTTAGGGAATCAAATATATTTTAAGATTGGAATTCAGACTCCACTATTAAAAATTAACTGAGCAAATCTGTTGTTTTATGAGCCTCCTCTGTGTACCTTGTGTAGGCACATTCTTCTTATTCCATCTTTCTTTGCATTTCTACTTTTCAGGTGTCTCTCTCTTTGTATCTCTTCCTTCTTTAAAAAAAAATCCCTCCCTACATTTGTGTTTCTTTTTTTCTTCTACCCCCTTTTCCTTTTTCCATATTTCCTCGTTTCTGTGTGCACAGCTCTCTTGGGTTGAATTTCTGCAGGGGTTCCGACTAACTCTGGCAGAAGAAATCCCAAAGAAATGCCTTTAACGTAGAAAAGCATCCCATAAGAACATAAGAACATAAGAAATAGGAGCAGGAGTAGGCCAATCGGCCCCTCGAGCCTGCTCCGCCATTCAATAAGATCATGGCTGATCTGATCCTAACCGCCAATCTACTATCTATCACAGAACCATCTCCTGCATCTAACAGAATTGCACACACGAAATAGGAGCAGAATCAGGCTACACGGTCCCTGGGCCCGCTCCACTACCCACAGGGCCATGACCGATCCGAACCTAGACTCATGTCCAAATTCCTGCCCGCTCCCCGTAACCCTTAATGCCCTTTACTTCTAGGAAACTGTCTATTTCTGTTTTAAATTTAATTAATGTTGTAGCTTCTACAGCTTTTTGTGGCAGCATATTCCATTGACCTACCACCCTCTGAGTGAAGTAGTTCCTCCTCATCTCAGTTTTGAAAGAGCAGTCCCTTATTCTAAGACTATGTCCCCTAGTTCTAGTCTCACCCGTCATCGGGAACATCCTCCCCGCATCCACCCGATCCAACCCCTTCACAATCTTATATGTTTCAATAAGATCGCCTCTCATTCTTCTGAACTCCAATGAGTAGAGTCCCAATCTACCCAACCTCTCCTCATATGACCACCCCCTCATCCCCGGGATTAACCGAGTGAACCTTTTTTGCACTGCCTCGAGAGCAAGGATGTCTTTCCTTAAGTAAGGACACCAAAACTGTATGCAGTATTCCAGGTGCGGTCTCACCAATACCTTGTACAACTGAAGCAATACCTCCCTATTTTTATATTCTATCCCCCTAGCAATGAAAGCCAACATTCCATTTGCCTTCTTAATCACTTGCTGCACCTGCATACTAACCTTTTGAGTTTCGTGCACCAGGACCCCCAGATCCCTTTGCACTTCAGTACTCTCCAGTTTCTTGCCATTAAGATAATAAATTGCTCTAGGATTTTTCCTGCCAAAGTGCATCACCTCACACTTTCCAGTGTTGTATTCCATCTGCCAAATCTCTGCCCACTTACTTAGCCTGTCTATGTCCCCTTGCAGGTTTTTTATGTCCTCCTCACTCACTACTTTCCCTCCCATCTTTGTATCATCTGCAAATTTTGATATGTTACACTTGGTCCCTTCCTCCAAATCGTTAATATAGATTGTAAAGAGTTGGGGACCCAGCACTGACCCCTGTGGAACACCACTAGTTACTGATTGCCAGTCTGAGAATGAACCATTTATCCCAACTCTTTGCTTTCTGTTAGATAGCCAATCCTCTATCCATGCCAGAATATTACCCCCAATCCCGTGAATTTTCTTACCTTAAGCAATAATCTTTTGTGTGGCACCTTGTCAAATGCCTTTTGGAAGTCTAAATACACTACGTCCACTGGTTCCCCTTTATCCACTCTATATGTTACTTCCTCAAAGAACTCCAGCAAATTTGTCAAACATGACTTCCCCTTCGTAAAACCATGCTGACTTTGTCCTATTAAATTATGATTATCCAAATGTCCTGTTACTGTTTCCTTAATAATGGACTCCAAAATTTTACCTACCACAGATGTTAGGCTAACCGGTCTATAGTTACCAGCCTTCTGTCTACTGCCCTTTTTAAATAAGGGTGTTACATTAGCAGTTTTCCAGTCTGCCGGGACCTTAGCGGAATCCAGGGAGTTTTGAAAAATTATTACCAATGCATCTACAATCCCTACCGCCACTTCCTTCAAGACTCTAGGATGTAAGCCATCAGGTCCAGGTGATTTATCCACCTTGAGTCCCATTATTTTACCAAGTACCACTTCCTTAGTGATTTTGATCGTGTTTAGCTCCTCTCCCCCTATAGCCCCCTGTTTGTCCAGTGTTGGGATATTCTTAGTGTCCTCTACTGTAAAGACTGATACAAAATATTCATTCAGTGTTTTTGCCATCTCCATATTTCCCACCATTAATTTCCTGGTCTCATCCTCTAAGGGACCAACATTTACTTTAGCCACCCTTTTTCTTTTTATATAACTATAAAAACTCTTACTATCTGTTTTTATATTTTTTGCTAATTTACTTTCATAATCTATCTTCCCTTTCTTAATCAATCTTTTTGTTATTTTTTGCTGCCTTTTAAAGTTTTCCCAATCCTCTGTCCTCCCACTAGATTTCGCTACCTTATATGCCCTTGTTTTTAGTCGAATACTATCCTTAATTTCTTTACTTAGCCACGGATGACTGTCCTTTCTTTTACACCCTTTTCTTTTCAGTGGAATATATTTTTTTTGGAAGTTGTAAAATAACTCCTTGAATGTACACCACTGATCATGTGTCGTCTTACCCTTTAATCTATTTTCCCAATCCACTCTACTCAATTCTGCTCGCATACCTTCATAGTCACCTTTATTCAAGCTTAGCACGCTTGTTTGAGATCCAACCTTCTCACCCTCTAATTGAATATGGAATTCAACCATGTTATGGTCACTCATTCCAAGGGGATCCTTTACTAGGACATTTTTAATTAATCCTGTCTCGTTACACAGGACCAGATCTAAGGTTGCTTGCCCCCTGGTCGGTTCAGTTACATACTGCTCAAGAAACCCATCCCTAATACACTCAATGAACTCATCCTCAAGGCAGCCCTGCCCCATTTGATTTGTCCAATTAATATGATAGTTAAAATCCCCCATAATTATAGATGTTCCCTTATTACATGCCTCAACTATTTCCTGATTGATACTCCGTCCAACAGAGTTGCAACTGTTCGGAGGCCTATAGATTACGCCCACTAGTGTTTTTTTCCCCTTATTATTCCTTATCTCCACCCAAACTGTTTCATTATCATGATTTTTTGACCCAATATCATTACTCTGTATTACAGTGATTCCTTCCTTTATTAACATAGCCACCCCACCTCCCCTTCCTTCCTGCCTGTCCTTCCTGATCGTTAAATAACCTGGTATGTTTAATTCCCAGGCATTGTCACCCTGCAGCCATGTTTCTGTAATGGCCACAATATCATAACCATATGTAGTTATTTGTGCCATTAACTCGTCTATTTTGTTACGAATGCTACGTGCATTCAGATAGAGAACTTTCAAATATGCTTTGTGGCACTTAGTTCCTGCTTTTTCACTTTTTACCACTTTACCTTTTACTCCACACACTCTGTCCCTTCCTGCCACGCTCTGATTTGTGATTCCCCTACTGCTACCTATGTCTATGACCCTCTCTGTTGTCATTTTTATTTTTTGCTCTCTTGAAACCTCCCACCCACTAATTAGTTTAAAGCCCTCTCCACAGCCCTAGTTATTCGATTCGCCAGGACACTAGTCCCAGCACTGGCCAAGTGAAGTCCGTCCCAACGGAACAGCTCTCTCCTGCCCCAGTACTGGTGCCAGTGTCCCAAGAAGCAAAACCCATTTTTCCCACACCAGTCTTTGAGCCACGCATTCAACTCCCTGATTTTATTTACCCTAGCCAAATTTGCTCGTGGCTCAGGTAGTAATCCAGAGATTATTACCCTCGAGGTTCTGCTTTTTAATTTGGCCCCTAGCTGCTCAAACTCCCTCAGCAGAACCTCTTTCCTTGTCCTATCTATGTCATTGGTACCAACATGGACCACGACAACTGGATCCTCCCCCTCCCACTCCAAGTTTCTCTCCAGCCCAGAGGAGATGTCCTTAACCCTGGCACCGGGCAGGCAACACAGCCTTCGGGACTCTCGCTCTTGGCTGCAAAGAACCCTATCTATCCCCCTAATGATACTATCCCCTACCACTACAACATTTCTTTTTACTCCCCCCACTTGAATGGCCCCCCTTACCACGGTGCTGTGGCCAGGTTGCTCATCCTCCCTGCAGTCCCCGCTCCTATCCACACAGGGAGTAAGAACCTCGAACCTAATGTCCCCCCCATTGTAGCATCCAATTATTTCTTAAATGATTCCAGAGTTTTTGTTCCACTATATCTGGGATTCTATTCTATACATTGATCACTTTGTGCAAAGAATTTCCTGATATAGGTCCTGAAATGACCTTTTAATAATTTGAACCCATGTCCGCTTATTCTACAATCGTAGTTTCATTTAAAGTAATATAGTGACAAAGATCACATTTTGTAAACAAACATTTTTCATGTAAAGTTGTAACAGATTATGCACCAATAATTAAGTAATTAAACCAAAGTCATTTTTCATGCACTAGTACAGGTAATTGGTAAAGAAAGTCCCCCACCATAGAGGCACAAACAGCAAGACATGCGTAACAAGCAACAGCAAACGGTACCACCATTCAACTAAGTACACTACCCCTAAAATCAGTAACAGAACATTATAGTATACATACACATTGAGCCTAACACCAGCACACACTCATTTGGTCAATAATGATGTAATTTATCATAATTTATGATTATTACTTGGATCAACATTAATCAGAACATGGGAAATGTTTGTGTGAAAAAGTGATTCCTGATTTCACTCCTGAATGATCTAGCTCTAATTTTAAGATTGTGCCCCCTTGTTCTGGATTCTCCCAATCCCTTTAACATTTGAAACACCTCAACCTTCTAAAGTGTTTGCAACCTGTCCTCATAATCAAACCATTTAAGCCCCGGTAACATTCTGGTGAATCTACGCTGTAACCCCACCAACACCAATATATCCTTCCTAAGGTGCGGTGCCCAAAACTGAACACAGTACTCTAGATGGAGTCTGACCAAGGCTTTGTACATCTGAAGCATAAATTCCTCCCCTTTGTATTCCAGACCCCGGAGATAACAGCTAATATTTCATTAGCCTTTTTGATTACTTCTGTGAATTGTGTACATGGACACCCAAATCCCTTTCCTCTCATCTTTAAGAAAATATTCCAATTTGTCATTTTTGAATCAAAGTGGATGACCTCACACTTCCCCACTTTGAACTCCATTGGCTACAAATTTGCCCACTCACTTAATCTGTCGATGCTCTACAACCCTCCTACATCCCTGCGCTCCTCCCATTCTGGCCTCTTGTACATCCCCAATTTTCATTGCTCCACCATTGGTGGCAATACCTTCAGCTACCTAGGATCATAGAATGGTTACAGCACAGAAGGAGGCCATTCGGCCAGTTGAGCCCGTGCCGGCTCTCTGCAACAGCACTTCAGCTACTCCCACTCCCCCGCCCTTTTCCCGCAGCCCTGCAATTTTTTTCCCTTCAGGTACTTATCCAATTCCCTTTTGAAAGCCATGATTGAATCTGCCTGCACCACCCTTTCAGGCAGTGCATTCCAGATCCTAACCACTCGCTGCGTAAAAAAGTTTTTCATCATGTCGCCTTTGGTTCTTCTGCCAATCACCTTAAATCTGTGTCTTCTGGTTCTCGACCCTTCTGCCAATGGGAACAGTTTCTCTCTATCTACTCTGTCTAGACCCCTCATGATTTTGAACACTTCTATCAAATCTCCTCTCAACCTTCTCTGCTCTAAGGAGAACAACCCCAGCTTCTCCAGTCTATCCATGTAACTGAAGTCCTTCATCCCTGGAACCATTCTTGTAAATCTTTTCTGCACCCTCTCTAAAGCCTTCACATCCTTCCTAAAGTGCGGTGCCCAGAATTGGACATAATACTCCAGTTGAGGCCGAACCAGTGTTTTATAAAGGTTCATCATAACTTCCTTGCTTTTGTACTCTATGCCTTTATTTATGAAGCCCAGGATCCCATATGCTTTTCAAACTTCTTTCTCAATCTGCCCTGCCACCTTCAATGATTTGTGCACATATATCCCCAGGTCTCTCTGTTCATGCACCCCTTTTAGAATTGTACCCTTTAGTTTATATTGCCTTTTCTTCGTTCTTCCTACCAAAATGTATCACTTTGCACTTTTCTGTGTTAAATTTCATCTGCCACGTGTCCGCCCATTCCACCAGCCTGTCTATATTCTCTTGAAGTCTATCACTATCCTCCTCACTGTTCACTATACTTCCAAGTTTTGTGTCATCTGCACATTTTAAAATTGTGCCCTGTACAACCAAGTCCAAGTCCAAGTCATTAATATATACTGTATCAAGAAAAGCAGTGGTCCTAGAACTGACCCCTGGAGAACACCACTGTGCACCTTCCTCCAGTCCGATAAACAACCATTCACCACTACTCTCTGTTTCCTGTCACTCAGCCAATTTCATATCCATGCTGCCACTGTCCCTTTTATTCCATGGGCTTCAACTTTGCTGACAAGCCTATTATCTGGCACTTTATCAAACGCCTTTTGGAAGTCCATGTACACCACATCAACCGCATTGCCCTCATCAACCTTCTCTGTTACCTTATCAAAAAACTCAAACAAGTTAATTAAACACGATTTACCTTTAACAAATCCGTGCTGGCTTTCCTTAATTAATCCACACTTGTCCAAGTGACTGTTAATTTTGTCCCGGATTATCGTTTCTAAAAGCTTCCCCACTACCGAGGTTAAACTGACTGGCCTGTAGTTGCTGAATTTATCTGTACACCCTTTTTTGAACAAGGGTGTAACATTTGCAATTCTCCAGTCCTCTGGCACCACCCCCATATCTAAGGAAGATTGGAAGATTATGGCCAGTACCTCCACAATTTCCATTTTTACTTCCCTCAGCATCCTAGGATGCATCCCATCCGGTCCTGGTGACTTATCTACTTTAAGTACAGCCAGCCTTTCTAGTACCTCCTCTGTATCAATTTTTATCCCATCCAGTATCTCAACTACCTTCTCTTTCACTATGATTTTGGTAGCATCTTTTTCCTTGGTAAAGACAGATAAAGTACTCATTTAGTACCTCAGCTAAGCCCTCTGCCTCCATGTGTAGGTCTGCATTTTGGTCCCTAATCGGCCCCATCCCTCCTCTTACTACCCGTTTTATTTATATGCCTATAGAAGATTTTTGGATTCCCTTTTCTGTTAGCTGCCAAACTATTCTCATACTCTCTCCTTTGCCCCTCTCATTTCCTTTCTCACTTCCCTCTGAACTTTCTATATTCAGCCTGGTTCCCACTTGTATTCTCAACCTGACATCTGTCATACACCCCCTTCTTCTGCTTCATCTTACTCTATCTCTTGTGTCATCCGGGGAGCTCTGACTTTGGTTGTCCTGCCTTTCCTCCTCGTGGGAATGTACCTCAACTGTACCCGAACCACCTCCCCTTTAAAGGCAGCCCATTGTTCAATTATATTTTTGCCTGCCAATCTTTGATTCCAGTTTACCTGGGCCAGATCCATTCTCGACCTATTGAAATTGGCCTTCCTCCAATTAAGTATTTTTACTCTAGATTGCTCCCTGTCCTTTTCCGTAGCTCATCTAAACCTATGATCACTGTTCCCTAAATGTTCCCCTACTGACACCTGCTCCATTTGACCCACCTCATTCCCCAGAACCAGGTCCAGCAATGCCTCCTTCCTCATTGGGCCAGAAACGTACTAATCAAGAAAATTCTCCTGAATACACTTCAGAAATTCTTCCCTCTCTCTGCCCTTTACACTATTACTATCCCAGTCTATTTTAGGGTAGTTGAAGTCCCCCAATATCACTACTCTATAGTTCTTGCACCTCTCTGCAAATATGCTCCTCTATAACCTTCCCAATAGTTGTTGGCCTGTAGAATACACTTAGTCGTGTAATGGTACCTCTATTGTTTCTTAACTCTAACCAAATAGATTCTGTCCTTGACCCCTCCAGGACATCCTCTCTCTCCAGCACTGTAATATTCTCCTTAATCAATACTGCCACCCCACCTCCTTTCTTTCCTTCCCTATCTTTCCTGAACACCTTATATCCAGGAATATTTAGTACCCAATCCTGTCCTTTTTTGAGCCAGCTGCTGCTCAAGCTCCAAAACCTGGAGTTTGAGCTCCTCCAGCTGATGACACTTCCTGCACATGTGGTTGTCCAGGACACGGGAAGCATCTTGGAGTTCCCACATGGCACATGATGTGCATTTCACGGGACTGAGGTGCCATGCCATGTCTCTACTTAATAGACTATTAATTAACTTAACAGAAATAAACTCAAGACTTTAAAAACAAAACAATCACCAGCTACTCACCAATCAACTCCTTCCTTTGTGTTGATGTCACTTTAGTTTTTTTTTGCCTCATTCCTGGATGCTCACACTCCCTCTGGGCTCCGGGCCTACTTTTATCTGCGGTCGCTCCTCTCGCTCTCCCACAGGTCCGCTCTCGTGCCTATTAACGTAGAGTCCTTGGGTTCTGTGGCTCCACTCCTCCTTTTCAGGTAGACGTCTCAACCGCCTTCTTCCTCTACACCATTTCATGCTCTCACCAAATTCCTCCACTCCGATTGCGTTCTCCAAGCTCTGTCTCCAAGCTTTGTATTTTTGCAAACTAGTGCCTAATATATACTTTTTGAGAGTCAAACAAGTTACAACTGCTTAATCAGCTTCTAGTCCACAGTGTCAGCTGTGGCTCAGTTGGTAGCACACTCGCCTCTGAGTCAGAAGGTAGTGGGTTCAAGTCTCACTCCAGGGATTTGAGCAGTGCTGAGGGAGTGCTGCACTGTCAGATGAGACGTTAAACCGAGGCCCCGACTGCTCTCTCAGGTGGACGTAAAAGATCCCATGGCACTATTTTGAAGAAGAGCAGGGGAGTTATTCCCAGTGTCCTGGCCAATATTTATCCCTCAACCAACATAACAAAAACAGATTATCTGGTCATTAGCACATTGCTGTTTGTGGGACCTTGCTGTGTGCAAATTGGCTGCCGCGTTTTTTTCCCATTATTTGTTTATGGGATGTGGGCGTCATTGGCAAGGCCAGCATTTATTGCCCATCCCTAGTTGCCCTTGAGAAGGTGGTGGTGAGCCGCCTTCTTGAACCGCTGCAGTCCATGTGGTGAAGGTACTCCCACAGTGCTGTTAGGGAGGGAGTTCCAGGATTTTGACCCAGCGACGATGAAGGATCGGCGATATATTTCTAAGTCAGGATGGTGTGTGACTTGGAGGGAAACTTGGAGGTGGTGGTGTTCCCATGCGCCTGCTGCCCTTGTCCTTCTAGGTGGAAGAGGTCGCGGGATTGGGAGTTGCTGCTGAAGAAGCCTTGGCGAGTTGCTGCAGTGCATCTTGTAGATGGTGCACACTGCAGCCACAGTACGCCGGTGGTGGAGGGAGTGAATGTTTAAAGGTGGTGGATGGGGTGCCAATCAAGCGGGCTGCTTTGTCTTGGATGGTGTCGAGCTTCTGGAGTGTTGTTAGAGCTGCACTCATCCAGGCAAGTGGACTGTATTCCATCACACTCCTTACTTGTGCCTTGTAGATGGTGGAACGGCTTTGGGGAGTCAGGAGGTGAGACACTCGCTGCAGAATACCTAGCCTCTGACCTGCTCTTGTTGCCACAGCATTTATGTGGCTGGTCCAGTTAAGTTTCTAGTCAATGGTGACCCCCAGGATGTTGATGGTGGGGGATTCGGCGATGGTAATGCCGTTGAATGTCAAGGGGAGGTGGTTAGACTCTCGCTTGTTGGAGATAGTCATTGCCTGGCACTTCTGTGGCGCGAATGTTACCTGCCACTTATCAGCCCAAGCCTGAATGTCGTCCAGGTCTTGTTGCATGTGGGCATGGACAGCTTCATTATCTGAGGAGTTCTGAATGGCACTGAACACTGTGCAGTCATCAGCGAACATCCCCATTTCTGACCTTATGTTGGAGGGAAGGTCATTGATGAAGCAGTTGAAGATGGATGGGCCTAGGACACTGCGCTGAGGAACTCCTGCAGCGATGTCCTGGGGCTGTGATGATTGACCTTCAACCACCACAACCATCTTCCTTTGTGCTAGGTATGACTCCAGCCAGTGGAGCATTTTCCCCCCGATTCCCATTCACTTCAGTTTTACTAGGGCTCCTTGATGCCACACTTGGTCAAATGCTGCCTTGATGTCAAGGGAAGTCACTCTCACCTCACCTCTGGAATTCAGCTCCTTTTGTCCATGTTTGGACCAAGGCTGTAATGAGGTTGGGAGCCGAGTGGTCTTGGCGGAACCCAAACTTGACCTCAGTGAGCAGGTTATTGGCGAGTAAGTGCCACTTGATAGCACTGTCGATGACACCTTCCATCACTTTGCTGATGATTGAGAGTAGACTGATGGGGCGGTAATTGGACAGGACATACCTGGCCAGTTTTCCACATTGTCGGATAGATGCCAGTGTTGTAGCTGTACTGGAACATCTTGGCTAGAGGCGTGGCTAGTTCTGGAGCACAAGTCTTCAGCACGACAGCTGGGATGTTGTCGGGGCCCATAGCCTTTGCTGTATCCAGTGCGCTCAGCTGTTTCTTGATATCACATGGAGTGAATCGAATTGGCTGAAGACTGGCTTCTGTGATGGTGGGGACCTCAGGAGTAGGCGTTTTCCACATTAGAACAGTGACTCCACTTCAAAAGTACTTAATTGGCTGTAAAGCGCTTTGAGACGTCCGGTGGTCGTGAAAGGCGCTATATAAATGCAAGTCTTTCTTTCTTTTACCACCTAATCAAGCAACCACTTACAGCTGATAGCTGTGACCATGCAGTTTCTTTTATGGTACAAGACAAAGCCAAATTCCAATCTGATGATTACCTACCTAACTTACCTTATACCTACCAGTGAATTCCTCCTCTCCACCGATTCCTGCTCTCACCAAATTCCTTGACTCTGCTTGCGATCCACTCCGATTGCATTCTCCCAGCTCTGTCTCCAAACTCTGTGCTCAAGCTCAGATCCGAAGTTCTGGAATTCCGTCCCTAAACCTCTCTACCTCTCTTTCCTCCTTTAAGTCGTTCCTTAAAACCTCTCTCTTTGACTAAGCTTTTGGTCACCTGTCCTAATACCTCTTATGTGGCTCGGTGTCAAATTTTATCTGATTGAGCTCCTGTGAAGCAACCTCCTGCTCCCATCTTACAGCTTACTGTGCCTCCTAACTTAGTGTCATCTGCAAATTTGAATATACAACTCTTTATTCCTTCATCCTACTTATTAATATATGTGGTGAAAAATTGAGGTCCCAATACAGATCCCTGGGGAAAACCACTTGTCAAATCTCACCAATCAGAGAATGTTCCCTTTATACCTACTCTGTGTCTCCTACCTCCCAACCAATTACCAATCTATGTCACAAGGTTATCTCCAATTCCATGCACTTTCATTTTGGCTAATAATCTCTTTGCGGGACCTTCTGGTAGTCTATATAGACAACATCCATAGATACTCTCCAATCCACCATAATAGTGACCTCCTCAAAAAATTATAATAGATTAGTCAGGCATGTCTTACACTTCTCAAATCTATGCCGACTCTCTTTGATCAGCTCATACTTGTCCAAGTGTTCAATCACTCTGTCCCTCTGATAGATTCCAGTAACTTCCCAACAACTGATGTTAAACTGACAGGTCTATCATTTAATGGTTTCTCCCTCCCTCCTTGCTTCAATAATGGATTGACATTTGCAATTTTCTAATCCTAAGGCACAATAGAGTGCTTTAGAAAATTATGGCTAATGCATCTGTAATGTCCTGACCTATTTCTTTTAATGCTCTGGGGTGAAAATCATCAGGCCCTGGTGATTTGTCTATCACGATGGCATTACCATCGTTGAATCCCCACCATCAACATCTTGGGGGTCACCATTGACCAGAAGCTTAACTGGACCAGCCACATAAATACTGTGGCGCCAAGATATGATATCCAAAAGATTTTACCTCCTGATTTGTTTTAGGTTCTACTGTACTGCTGGTATTTTGTACTATTCCTCTGCTGTGAAAATGGATACAAAGTATTTATTTAACTAATCTGCCAATTCCTTACTGTCCATTATGCATCTGTCTTTAATGGGCCCACATTCAACCTTAGCACGCTCTTTCTCTTAATATATTTATAAAAGCTTTTCCTGTTAGCTTTGATATCTCTTCTAAGTTTTGTTTCGCATTCCTTTTTGCACCTCTTATTACTTTCTTTGTATTCCTTTGTTGCTTTTTATAGGTTGCCCAGTCCGCGGAATTTCCACTTTTCGTTGCATTTGTGTAAGCCTTTTCTTTTAGCTTGATACTGTCTCTTACCTCAATTGTTGACCATTGTTGCTTAACCGCACAAGTGGAGCTTTTGCTTTTGAGGGTTTTGTAATGTACCGAATACTTCTTTGATTACTTCCTACCATTTGTCTGTAGGCTTACCCATTAACAGTTCAACAAAGTTTACTGTGGTCAAATCATTTCTCTTTTAGTTACAGATCTTGACTACCGATTCCTCCTTTGATCATCCGGGTTCATTTCTCTCACACCAATTAAACAGAGGACATAGATACATAGATACATAGAAGATAGGAGCAGGAGTAGGCCATCCGGCCCTTCGAGCCTGCTCCGCCATTTAATGAGATCATGGCTGATCCTCCAATTCAGTATCCCGTCCCCGCCTTCTCTCCGTAACCCTTAACCCCTTTTGCCTGCAGAAATATATCTAATTCCCTCTTAAATATATTTAATGAGCTGGCGTACACTGCCCTCTGTGGCAATGAGTTCCACAGGTTCACCACCCTCTGAGTGAAGAAATTCCCCCTCATTTCTGCACCAAAATGAATTTTAAAATTTGATTGTTTGAAACTCTTGCCAAATGCTGGGCATTCACCCTACCTGTCCAACCCTCTAAGATGAAACATGATCGCACAGATTGTTCTGTGCTGTCAGAATCTTGTTAAACTGGTGAGAAACCTGATTTTGGGAATGATATGAATGTATTTTAGTGCTATAAATAGGACATGCCATTATGGCTAACAAAGTTCAAAACTTCCTTCAGCTCCAAAAATAGAATCATTATAAACACTTTGTCCATTCAACCAGCTTAAAATAGAATCACTTCTTGACTTAATTTTGTTTTGGTAACTTAGCACGGAAAATAAATGCATTTAAAGTTTAAAAAAACCACAGTACTTATAAATCCCTGTGCTCATTCCATGTGGTGTAAAAACTACGAAGAATCATTTACTGAGTAACAGCCTTGAACAAATTGGCCTGGAAATTCGTGGAGTCTCACTATGCTGGCGTAAGTGCAGCAGAGCAAAACCCCAGCCTTGCTCAAGGCCTAATCCCCATCCAAAATTCTGGGGATGGGGTCAGAGTGGTCAGCCAGCACCTTAAAGTGTCGGCTGCCCTGCCTTAGAGTCAAGAGTCATAACGGCACAGAGGAGGCCATTCAGCCCATCGAGTCCGTGCCGGCTCTCTGTAGAGCATTCCAGTCAGTCCTATTCCCCCGCTCTATTCCCGTAGCCCTGCAAGTTTATTTCCCTCAAGTGCCTATCCAGTCTCCCCTTGAAAACATTGTCTCCGCTTCCACCACTTCCGTCGGCAGCGAGTTCCAGGTCTTCACCATTTGCTGTGTAAAAAAGTTTTTCCTCACATCCCCCCTGTATCTCTTGCCCAAAACCTTAAATCTGTGTCCCCTAGTCCTTGTACCATCAACCAGTGGGAACAGCCTTTCCCCGTCTAGTCTATCTAAACCCGTCATAATCTTGTACACCTCTATCAAATCACCCCTCAACCTCCTTTGCTCTAATGAAAATAAATCCAGCTTCGCAAACCTGTCCTTGTAGCTAAGATCCCCCATCCCTGGAACCATTCTGGTAAATCTCCTGTGCACCCTCTCAAGTGCCTTCACATCCTTCCTAAAGTGTGGTGACCAGAACTGGACGCAATACTCCAGTTGTGGCCTAACCAGCGCTTTATAAAGATTCAGCATAACCTCTCTACTTTTGTACTCAATACCTCTATTTATGAAACCCAAGATCCCATGTGCTTTGCTAACCACCCTCTCAATATGTCCTGCCACCTTCAGGGACCTATGCACATTAACTCCCAGGTCCCTCTGTCCCTGCACACTCTTCAAAACTGTGCCATTAAGTGTATATTGCCTCTCCCTGTTCCTTCTGCCAAAATGCGTCACCTCACACTTCTCTGTATTAAATTCCATCTGCCACGTGTCTGCCCATTCTGCTAGCCTTTCTATGTCCTGTTGCAGTCGATTGGTATCATCCTTCATGTTTGCCACACCCCCAAGTCGGCAAATTTAGAAATTCTACTCTGTATTCCAATATCCAGGCCATTTATATATATCAAAAAAAGCAGTGGCCCCAGCACTAACCCTTGGGGAACACCACTGTCTATCATCCTCCAGTCTGAAAAACAGCCATTTACCACAACTGGCTGTTTTCTATCCTTAAGCCAATTCCTCATCCAAGCTGCCACCCACCCACCTATTCCATGAGCCTCAATTTTGTTAACCAGCCTTCTATGTGGTACTTTGTCAAAAGCCTTCCTAAAATCCATGTAGACAACATCCATTGCATTCCCTTCATCAATCCTCTCTGTTACTTCATCAAAAAATTCAATTAGATTAGTCAAACATGATCTGCCTTTTACAAATCCGTGTTGGCTCTCCTTAATTAGCTTAAACTTCTCCAAGTGCCCGTTAATTTTTTCCTTGATTATTGTTTCTAAAACTTTACCCACCACTGATGTTAAACTGACCGGCCTGTAGTTACTAGGATTGTCCTTACACCCTTTCTTGAACAATGGTGTCACATTTGCCACAGTCCTGCCACGTCCAGTCGTGAATGGTGGTGGACAATAAAGCAATTAATGGGAGGAGGAGGCTCCATGAATATTCCCATCCTCAATCATGACGGAGCCAAACGCGCGAGTGCAAAAGACGGGGCTGGGGCGTTTGCAATCATCTTCGGCCGGGGGTGCCGAGTGGGTGGTCCGTGTCGGCCTCCTCCTGGGGTCCCCACCATCGCAGAGGCCGGTCTTCGGCCGGTTTGGTTCGCTCCGCGTGATGTCGGGGGGCGGCTGGGCGCACTGGATGCAGCGGGGGCTGCGGGCCCTGACAACATCCCGGCTGTCGTGAGGGCTTGTGCTCCGGATCTGGCCGTGCCTCTGGCTGGGCTGTTCCAGTGCAGCTGCAGCGCTGGCGTTTGCCTGATAGTGTGGAGGGCTGCCCACATGTGTCCAGCCCACGGGGGGCGGGACGGGTCCGGTCCGGCCGATTGCCGCACCATCGGTCTGTTCTCGATCGTCGGCGGGGTGCTGGGGGGTGTGGTCGGCAGTGCTGTCGGGCGGCACTTGCTCACCAGTGGCTTGCTCGCCGGTGCTCAGTTTGGGTTCCGCCGGGACCGCTCAGCTCCAGACCTCATTGCGGCCTTGGTCCGAGCGTGGACGGGGGAGCAGGGTTCCAGAGGTGGGGTAGAGTGACTGCCCTTGACGTTGGGGCGGCATTTGGCCGGGTGTGGCATCAAGGAACCCCGGTGGGGTTGGGGTCAGTGGGAATCGGGGAGGACTCTCCACTGGCTGGAGTCATGCCTGGCGCAGGGGAGGATGGCTGTGGTTGTTGGGAGGTCGATGGTCTTTGCCCCGGAACATCGCTGCAGGAGTTCCTCAGGAATATGTTTAGGGAGGAGATAGACAGATTTTTGAACAATAAGGGAGTGATGGGTTGTGGGGTGCAGGCAGGGAAGTGGAGCTGAGCCCAAGATCAGATCGGCCATGGTCCCATTGGATGGCGGGGTAGGCTCGAGGGGCCAAATGGCCTGCTCCTGCTCCTATTTCTTATGTTCTTATGTTCTAATCCTCAGGCACCTCCCCTGCATCTCGGGAAGATTGGAAAATTATGGTAAGCCCTTCCGCTATCTCATTCCCCAATTCCCTTAGCAATCTGGGATGCAAGCCATCTGGACCAGGCGACTTATCCACTCTAAGTATACCCAGCCATTCTAGTACATCCTGTCTATTAATTTTCACTTCCATTGCTTCTATCTTTTCCACTGCTACCGATATTTTGTCAGCATCCACCTCCTTGGTAAACACCGATACAAAGTACTCATTGAATATTCTAGCCTTGTCCTGCACCTCTAAGCATATAACACCTTCTTTGTCATTAATAGGCCCCACCCCACCTCTTACTACCCGCTTACTGTTTACATGCCGGTAGAAGATTTTTGGGTTCCCTTTTATGTTAACCGCCATTCTACTCTCATATTCTCTCTTTGCCAATCTTATTTTCATCTTCACTTCCCCTCTCAACTTATTGTATTTGGTCTGGTTCTCCCTTGAAGAATTCACCTGACGTGCATCATACACCCTCTTTTTTTGTTTCATCATCTTCTCTATCTCCCTCGTCATCCAAGGAACCCTTGCTTTGGTTCCCTTACCCTTCCATCTTGTTGGAATGTACCTAGCCTGTACTTGGAACATCTCCTCCTTAAAGATCTCCCATTGTTCCGTTACAGTTTTTCCTGTCAGTCTTTGGTTCCATTTTACCCTGGCTAGATCCTTTCACATCCCATTGAAGTTAGCCCTATTCCAGTTTAGAAGTTCCACTCTAGATTGTTCCTTGCTCCTCTTCATTGCTAATCTAAATCTTCTGATACGATGATCACTTGTACCCAAGTGTTCTCCCACAGACACATGGTCGACCTGGCCCACCTCATTCCCCAGCACCAGATCCAGAAATGCCTCCTTCCTAGTTGGGCCAAGAACATACTGGTCAAGGAAATTCTCCTGAACACATTACAGAAATTCCTCCCCCTTCTTTCGCATTATCCCAATTGATATTTGGGTAATTAAAGACCCCCAATATCACCACTCTATAGCTCTTGCATATCTCTGCGATTTCCCTGCAGATTTGCTCCTCTACCTCCCTCTCACTATTTGCAGGCCTATAGAATACCCCCAATAGCGTGATCATACCCTTTTTGCTCCTCAATTCTAACCAAAAGGATTCTATCCTTGTCCCCTCAAGAACATCCTCCCTTTCCAACACTACAATGTCTTCCTTAATCAGCACTGCCACCCCACCTCCCTTTTTTCCTTCCCTATATTTTCTGAACACCTTGTACCCTTGAATATTAAGTGCCCAATCCTCACCGTTTTTAAGCCATGTTTCCGTTATTGCCACAACATCATATTGCCACACAGCCAATTGTGCTTGTAGCTCACCAACCTTATTCACCATACTTTGTGCGTTTACGTACATGCATTCGAAACCCATTTTTGAATTTTTCGTAGTCTTTCTTAGTCTGCTCCTATCTAATATGTTACTACTTCCGCCTCTAGTACTACTTTCTTCTCTAGTACTATCCAACACACTCACCTTATTCCTCTTTTCTACTCCTATATGCTGGTGCCCACCCCCCTGCCAAGCTAGTTTAAACCCTCCCCAACAGCACTAGCAAACCTCCCCGCGAGAATATTGGTCTCAGCTCTATTGGGCCTTGAGCCCATCTGCTCTTGTAAGCCCAAATAACTGAAGAGAAAAATATTTCTTTTAATTCTCAGGTCCCACTGGAGCCACTCCATCTAAAGGAACCAATCGGTGCCATCCAGCATCACTTACTTTACTCTAGTGAAGACCTGGAACTAAGGGAAGAAATTGCAGGAACTTTGGTACATATCTTCCAGAAATCACTGAAAACTGGAGAGGTGTCTGGGGGCTGGAGAAAGGCAGATGTTCCTATTTTTTAAAAAAAGTTTGAAAAAGTTACCCAGGAAACTACAGACCAGTGAGGTAAAGTTATGTAAAACCCTCATTAAAGATCATGGAGATTCTGGATAGAAATAAAATTATAAAAGATGACCAATATGGGTTCACATAGGGGAGGACTTGCCAATCTTATTTACTGGTTTTCTTTGAGGGAGTGACAAATGATAAAGTTAAGATAGTGGATGTGGTGTACTTGGATTTCAGTAAGGCCTTTGATACAGTTTCTCTGGAAAGATTGGTACTGAAAATGAAGAAAGTGGGAATCAGCGGCAATATTTTACAATGGTTATGTAATTGGTTGACCGATAGTACCCAGAGGTTGGTGGTACAGGGAATGTCATCAGCCTGGGAGAATGTTATAGTGGGGTCCCACAGGGGTCTGTTTTGGGACTTCTTTTGTTTAATATTTTCATAAATGATCTGGAGCTAGGAGACACAAACACAGTGGCTAAACTTGCATTTGATAATGAAGGTGGCAGACTGCAAAGCTCAAAAAGATAAGCTGCCGGAGGATTTGAATATACTTTGGAATTGGACAGACAGGTGGCAAATAAAATTCAATGTAGAGAAATGCAAAGTGCTTCACATGGGGACAAAGATCCAGGAAGGGACTATTATGTAAATGGAAAGAAAATAATGTGTGCAGAAAATGAAAGAGATCTGGGGGTCTTGGTTGAGAATAAATTGAAACTATCTCAACAATGCTCGGTGGCAGTGAGTAAATCAAATCAGATGTTGGGATGTATTAAAAAGCTGCCACTTTATAAATCATTAGTGAGACCGCACTTAGAATATTGTGTACAGTTCGGGTCACTGGAATACAACAATAATATTGCAGCTATTGAAAGGATACAGAAGATTGAGGTGATGGAGGGATTGGATTATGATGAGCGATTATGTAACTTGGGCATGTTCTCGCTGGAAAAGAGAAGGTTGAGCGGTGATATGATTGCTGTTTTTAGGATTCTAAAGGGTCTAGATAATATAGACCATGACAAGCTGTTTCACCTTGTCCAGAACAGTAGAACCAGATGACATGGCCTGTGCTTGAAGGGGGATAGATTCAAAACTAATCTACGAAAATATTTCAGTGAGCGAGTGGTAAATCTACAGAACTGGCTCCCTGGGGAAATGGTGGAAGCAGATTGTGTTGATATTTTCACGTGCAAATTAGATAGATTTCTTTCAGAAAATAGTATTTTAGGATACAGCATATGAGACAGAACATGTGGAAAGGGTAGCATGCTTGGGAGGAACACATCACTTTGGACCTATGGTTCCCAACACTGGCAGGTTTTCCTCGCCTCATGTCTGGGTCTGTTCTACACTAATTGATAGAGATTAATTGCCGTGATTAGTCACTAATTCTGTGATTGTTGTATCATGTGACCACCAGGATGGTAGAAGGCGAACTAGATGGACCTTGGTCTTTTTTCATCACAAGTTCGAGCAAGACTTCTTCGCTGCACAGGACCTCCAACCAACGCTGTACACCAGATACATCGACGACATCTTCTTCCTTTGGACCCACGGCGAAGGATCACTGAAAGGACTACACGATAGCATCAACAGGTTCCATCCCACCATCAAACTCACCATGGACTACTCCTCAGAATCGGTTTCATTCTTGGACACACGAATCTCCATCAAAGACGGACGCCTCAGCACTTCACTCTACCGCAAGCCCACGGACAACCTCACGATGCTCCACTTCTCCAGCTTCCACCCTAACCACGTTAAAGAAGCCATCCCCTATGGACAAGCCCTGCGAATACACAGGATCTGCTCAGACGAGGAGGAACGCGATGGACACCTACGGACACTGAAAGACGCTCTCGTAAGAACGGGATATGACGCTCGACTCGTCGATCGACAGTTCCGACGGGCCACAGCGAAAAACCGCATAGACCTCCTCAGAAGACGAACACGGGACACAACCAACAGAGTACCCTACGTCGTCCAGTACTTCCCCGGAGCGGAAAAAACTACGCCATCTTCTTCGCAGCCTTCAACATGTCATCGATGACGACGAACACCTTGCTAAGGCCATCCCCACGCCTCCACTACTCGCCTTCAAGCAGCTGCCTAACCTCAAAAGTACCATCGTTCGCAGCAGATTACCCATCTTTCAGGAGAACAGCAACCAAGACACCACACAACCCTGCCACGGCAACCTCTGCAAGACATGCCAAATCATGGACACAGATACCATCATCACACGTGAGGACACTACCCACCAGGTACACGGTACATACTCATGTGACTCGGCCAACGTTGTCTACCTGATACGTTGCAGTAAAGGATGCTCCAGAGCATGGTACATCGGCGAGACCATGCAGACACTGAGACAACGTATGAACGGACACCGCGCAACAATCGCCAGGCAGGAGGGTTGCCTCCCAGTCGGGGAACACTTCAGCAGCCAGGGGCATTCAGCCTCGGATCTGCGGGTAAGCGTTCTCCAAGGCGGCCTTCGAGATACACGACAGCGCAAAATCATAGAGCAGAAACTGATAGCCAAGTTCCGCACTCATGAGGATGGCCTCAATCGCGATATCGGGTTCATGTCACGATACAGAACGTGACTTGACATCATGGCCGGTCTTCCCAGGTGTTTTTTTTGGGTTTTTTTTGGTGTTTTTTTTTAAAAAGGCTAACACAAGAACACAAATTGACAGGATATGCAGCCAGCAGGTGGTTTGACACGTTGGACCCCCTGGGACACATCTCATTGTCTTGGCTGTGCTCTTTGTTGTAGCGAATAATGTGAATAGATTTTGTCTGGGTTTAAATTGTGAATTCTGGGAGATTCTCTCATTGCTAACTTACCTGACGAAGGAGCGACAGCTCCGAAAGCTTGTAAAATTAAATAAATCTGTTGGACTATAACCTGGTGTTGTGCGACTTCTCATTTTTTTTCATCTAGCCATTCCTATGTTCTTATGCACCTTGAGGAGGTTCCTGCAATGAGGTGGATGCAGTACAAGATGTGGTACTAAGCTGTACAGAATCAGAAAGCTGCCAACGTCGATCCTTGGTCCCTTCTGAGTCAGTCGATCTTAGGGAGGGTGGTGAGAAGGCTGCTACACCTGGCTTCACCAGCACTGGGCCAGAGAGAGAAGAATTCAGCCAGAGCTCCCATTCCTCATGCTACACATGACTGCTGGGAAACGTGCAGGAGTGGCTATCAGGTGAGGACAGGATCAGGCTCGGTTGTGGTGCCCTCCACAGTGAAGCAACTTGCTGAAAACTCCCTTTTTAAAGCCATGCATGAAGAATAGCCATTTGGTGAGGTACCAGACAAGCTACATACAAACAGGGATCCACATCCCAGCGTGACTCAGTGCCTTCGGGAGAGGAAGAAAGAAAGCAGGAGAAAATTGGTGGGAGTAAAAGAAAAGAATCACTGCAGGGAGGAACGATTTTCAACTCGAATGACAAGGGGAGTATGGAATGTCTCTGTAAACCACAAAGAAGGTAGGACTTTATTTGAGCCCTCCTTGAATAAACGTCATCATACAATGCTTCACAGACTAGGGAGCAGCAGCTAGTTCAGGAGCAAAAATCACTTGTGGCTGCTTTTGTCTCCCAATACAGCCCTGGAGCAATTCCTGCATCACCGCTCTCTGCAAACAATGAACTGTCTCTCTACCTCAGCAGCTAGGCTGACTCATACAAGACATTTGTAAGCTGAGGATACCATTCAGGTAAGATGCAACGCTTTGAGATATTTATTATTTCTAAAATGTTATTGTGCATTTTTAATATGCAAGACGTTAAAGCTATTTTGTAAAAAAAATAGTATTTCTTGATGTCAACACTCGAGAGCTAGAAAGGGGAAAAAAAATCATCCAGAGTTCCTGCTTCTATTTGCTATCCAATGGCTCCTACTGAAATGTGTCTATGTGTGGACAGGGTCAGGCTCAGCGGTAATGCCTCCATGGTCAAATAGCCTGGCAGCCCTCCCTATCTGGCACCACACATGAAGACTGGCGACCTGGTCAAGGTATCAGAGTACCACTGACTTGAGAAGCTATCTTTAGTTTTCAAATGACAAAATACAGTCTGAAGGATGGTGGTTAATGCTTCATTTATATTTTTCGATAATGAACTATTTTTGTTTGCTGCCTGCTGTGGAGAAAGGATGAAGCAAAAAGCCCCTCGTTGTAATCTTGCGAATCAATTTTGCTGAAGTTTGCCATTGATTCAGTTTTGTTCAAAAGTTGCAGAACTTTGTATGAAATGGTGGTA
Organism: Squalus acanthias; assembly: GCA_030390025.1. Lineage (NCBI taxonomy): Eukaryota > Metazoa > Chordata > Chondrichthyes > Squaliformes > Squalidae > Squalus > Squalus acanthias. Next base: position 168,098,620 of record CM059427.1, on the reverse strand, counting down.
ACCCATGTTCAGTAGAACGTAAATACAGTGCCGGTCGTCTTGTTTTGGGGGTGGGGATTCACATTGTAATCCCGAATGCTTTTCCCCATCTCAGCTACACTGCTGTGGGGAGGTCCCAAGCAGAAGCTAGCTGCTTCCTCATTAGGGGAGAGGAAAAATCAGAGAGCAAGCAATCCCTGGAGAAAGCAGGAGGGTTGGAGAGAAAATAAAAAGATTTGTACCCTGACAAAAAAAACTTAAATGTGGAAGTACCGTGGAAATCTTGTTATTACAAACTTTGTAATAATTACTGTCACAACAGCACATTTCCTTTGATTCCAGCTGCAGCTCTATTACCATCAGTGGAGGAACTGAAATCTGAATGAGATAAACTCAACTAGTTTCTATGGGGTAGTTTGCAAGAATTAGCTTTGTCTGTATTCTGTAAACATCATTTAAAATATCTACTGTTTCAGGGAACAGGATCTTGTGCTGCAAGAACTGAATAAATCCCTTGTGCCACGACTGCTGTGCTAAGGAGAACAGACTGGGGACAAACTAGGGACAGATGTAACAGCCCAATGTTGGGGTCAGCTGTGGCTCAGTTGGAAGCACTCTTGCTTCTGAGTCAGAAGCTTGTGGGGTCAAGTATCCCTCCAGGGACTTGAGCACAAAAATAATCTAGGCTGATACTCAGTGGAGTACTGAGGGAGTGCTACTGAAAGAGTGCTGCACTGTCGGAGGTGGCGTCTTTCAGATGAGATATTAAACCGAGTTCCCATCTGCCCTCTCAGGTGGACGTAAAAGATCCCGTGGCACTATTTCGAAGAAGAGCAGAGAAGTTCTCTGCGGTTTCCTGGGCAATACTTATCCCTCAACCAACACCTAAAAAGAGATTATCTGATCATTACCTCATTGCTGTTTGTGGGATCTTGCTGTGTGAAAATTTGCTGCTGCATTTCCTACATTCCAACAATGACTACACTTCAAAAAGTACTTAATTGGTTGTGAAGCACGTTGAGCTATATAAATTCAAATTCAAATCCGTGCAGGCATGAGGCACTGTGGACCATCAGCAGCAACAGAATTGTATATTACCACAATCTGTAACCTCACAGCCTGGCACATTCTGCACTCCTCCATCACCTTAAAGCCAGGAAACAGACCCTGGTTCAATGGTGTGTGTAGAAAGGCATACCAGGAGCATCACCAGGCGTGCCTCAGAATGAAGCTACAACATAGGGCTACCATAACAGCAGGCTATAGACAGAGCTAAGCGGTACCACAACGAACAGATCAGAGCCCTGTAACCCTACCATATTCAGCCAAGAATGGTGATGGACAATCAAACAATCACTGGAAGGAGGAACATCCCCTTTCTCCAGTGTGGTGGGGCCTAGTATGTGAATGCAAGAGACTGAGCTGAAGTGTTTGCAAACATCTTCAGCCAAAAGTACCATGTTCCAATTCTACTCAGCCTCCTCCTGAAGTCTCCAACATGGCCGTGTCCAGCTAATTCGGTTTGCTCCACACGATGTTAAGAAGTGACTAAGTGCACTGGACATAGTGAAAGCCATGGGTCCTGAAAATATCTTAGCTGTAGTGTTGAAGATTTGCACACCAGAACTAGCTGCCCCCTTAGTTAAGCCATGTCATTTTAGCTATGACACTAGTATCTACCTGATATTATGGAAAATTACCCAGGTATGTCCTATTCACAAAAAGCAGGGAAAATCTAACCCAGTCAATAATTGTCCTATCAGCCTTCTCCAATCATCAGCAAGTGATGGAAGAAGTAATCAATAGCGCCATCAAGTGACTCCTTGTTGTTAATAACCTTCCAGTTAACGCTCATTTTGGGTTCCGCCAGAACCACTCAGCTTCAGTCCTCATTGCAGCCTTGATCCAGGCATGTACACACGAGCTGAATGCAAGGGAAGAGGTGGGAGTAGCTGCCCTTGACATCAAGGCAAAACTGAAGTCAATGGGGATCAAATGGAAAACCCGCCAGTGGCTGTTGGCCAATCATCACAGCCTCAGAACAACACTGCAGGAGTTCATTAGAGTAGCATCCTCAACCCAACCACCTTCAGCTCCTTCATCAATGATCTTTCCTCCATCATAAGTGGAGTGGGGTTGTTTGCTGACAATTCCACAGAGTTCAGCTCCAACACAACACTTCCAATAATTAAGCAACCCTGGACAACATCCAGGTTTGGGTTGACAAGTGGCAATGACCATCTGGTGCCAACCTTGGCTCAGTGGTAGCACACTCCTCTCTAACTCAGAAGGTTGTAGGTTCATGCCCCTGTCCTGAGCTTTATATAGGGACATAGGAACAGGAGTAGGTCATTCAGCCCCTAAAACCTGTATTGCCTTTCTGTTGGATCAACTCCAGTTACCCAACTTTGCTCTATATTCCTTCATTCCCCTAACTAACAAAAATCTAGCAATTTCAGACTTGAAAATTTCAATTCACCCAACATCCACAGGCTTTTGGGAGCGTTCCAAATTTCCGCTACCCTTTGTGTGAAAAGGAGCGTCCTGATTTTACTCCTACAGTGTGATAGTGTCTGGAACATTCCCAATCATGGCTCCCCCCAACCACGTAGCCCCAAACCTCAACTGGTCCAGTGCCTTCACCCTGAAATTCAATTCTGCCCTATCCATCCTCTCCCAAATCAATGCAGCCTTGGCCTCACTAGTCCAGGGCCACCCAAGGCCACAGTTCTATACAGGACAACAGCATCCACTAGCCTTTTATGGCAGAACATCAAAATCCTGCAGGCTCTGCCATTGGCTCTCATAAAATTTGAATTGAACCTTCTAATTCCAACGTTACTATGAGAATGACCGAGTAACATCAGGAGATAGGAATGGTTAAACGCCATCAAACCCAACCAGTTCACCCTGCTGAAACAGTTTTCATTGCACTGCTACCATGTGCGCAGTCCGCATCGCTCTGCTTTCCAAAAGCAGCAGGTTTGGATATTATGTGAAAAATGGTTTCTCAAGCTTTCATCTTATTGCACTTCATCGTCGCTGGGTCAAAATCCTGGAACTCCCTCCCTAACAGCACCTGTGGGTACAGTGGGAGTACCTTCACCACACGGACTGCAGCCGTTCAAGAAGGCGGCTCACCACCACCTTCTCAAGGGCAATTAGGGATGGGCAATAAATGCTGGCCTTGCCAGCGACGTCCACATCCCATAAACTAATTTAAAAAAACTGTTCACTCAAATAAGTCTTAAGCAAGTTTTAGTTCATTGCAGAGTCTGCAACTGAATATAGATTTAAAGCTGAATTTTTGGTTCAACTATTTTTTGGTAAAACTGTTCTTATTCCAACAGAAATTCTTTACAGAAAATGTCTGGAAAATGACGAAATTTAATAACATTTCTCCTTGCAATTCTTAAAGAGGTGTTAATCCTGTGAAAACGGTATCTGAAAATGCAGGATAAGAAACCATTCTGTATTGAAGTTACTTCATTGAATGGAGTGAGTTTACCCACTGAGAGTGAAATACCATCTCATAACCAACAAGCTGAATCCAGTTCAACAGAGCTGCCTGGTCGCGCAGCCGAACTCACAACTATTGCTCCAGATCCTATAGACAGCGTAACAGATCAAAATAATGACAATGCTTCTCCGTGCGCTTCACCCGAGATGAAAATTGAAGTGGTTCATAGGACCCAAGATGCAGTCCCCTCCTTCTCAGACCAGAGCGATAATGTCTTCTTCAACTATCAGACTAATGACTGTCCAACAAACTGCAGCAAGGAAAGTGGTGAAACTGAGAATGCCTCTTGGACCTTCTTTCCAGATGATACCATCATTGAAGCAGTTGCAGGAAAAGCAACGGAAGATGCGAACAGCAGCCAGTGCAAGATGGCAGCGCAGAACCAAGAGATGGCACAAGAACTGGCTGGAACTCAGGAGTCCCAATGTTCTAGTAACTGTAGAAGTTGCTGTACAACATTCGTCTGTGGCCTTCTCTCTGTGAGCTTGGTGATCTTTTCACCGCTGATAGTGACTGGGTTTTGTTTGTATGAAATTTTCAGTTGTGTATGTAAATGTAAGGACTCCTGTCCTGCTTAACACACTGCTCCTTCTCACACCTACTCAAGAACTAGTTTCTCAACTTACTAGTTTGACAGCAGCTAATAAATGCTTATTTTATCCTCTTCACGTCCTTACATCAATGACAGCCATTGACATTTGCAACCAAATCAAGAAGTAACAGATGGATTTGGAACGTTCCAACCAATACAGGTATATAATTAGATAAATATTACATTTATTTTTTCTTTTGTTCTTTAAATTGAATTGTTGTAATCTGATCATTAACAGTTAGCCCGTGAATCAGCCTCTCAGCACTAAAATGTGAAAAACCCTCCATCAGAGGAGACCAATGAGAGAACTGATGAAAATACAAAGTCACGAGTGACAATGCACTTTGTGATTAGAAATATCCTTTCTATCTCACTACTGATCATAACATAATCTATTTCTATCACCTACAGTGCGCTTTCAATTAAAGAAATACATTTTAATAAGTACAATATTTTAATTCAGAATTAAATTAATTCATAACCATATTAATATGTAGATGCAGGGTTTTTGGCAAATTGTCATTGCAGTGTCATACCAGTGGAAATATGTTTTTATTGGCTAGTATTTTTCTAACTGACAATTATAGTCAGAGTTTACTGGATGGAGGGGTAATCTAATACAGGCAGTAATCTAATTGAGAGGCACAGATGACATCAGCACTATGACATTATTAGTTGATTCCTTAGATTGAATTACTGCTGCTAATTCTCTGACAAATATATAGCATTGTTCATATATTTATTATATACATTTTTTAAATATTTCATAAATAAAAAAGTGAAAGTCAGGATGGGAATAGGGCCACTAAGGAATGGACAGATAGAGATATGGCAGAAGTATTAAATAATTACTTTGCTTCAGGGAGACAGAACAGGTGGACATGACATCGGATGATGAGATTAGAAATGAGATATCTGCATTTAAAATAAAAAGAGGAGAAATATTAAATAAACTAATCAAACTCAAAGAGGATAAAACCCCTGGTCCAGATGGATTACATTCGCACATTTTAAAAGAATCTAGGGAAGAGATAGCAGAGGCATTACGACACATATTTAATAATTCATTAGAACAAGGTGTAGTGCTAGAGGATTGGCGGATAGCTAACATAATACCTATATTTAAGAAGGGAGATAGAACATGTCCAGGGAACTATAGACCAGTCGGCTTAACATCGGTGGTAGAAAAATAATGGAATCCCTACTAAGGGAGAAAATAGAAGAACATCTAGAAACCAAAAATATAATAATGAATAGTCAGCATGGACTTCAAAAGGGAAAGTCTTGCTTGACCAACCTCATTGAATTTTTTGAAGAGGTAACAGAGAGTAGACAAGGGTTATGCAGTAGATGTCATTTATCTAGATTTTCAAAAGGTCTTTGATAAGGTACCACATAATTGACTAATGAATAACGTCAGAGCATGCAGAGTCAGGGGACAAGCAGCAGAATGAAATACTAGCTAGCTTCAAGACAAAAAGCAGAGAGTAGGAGTAAGGGGTAGCTATTCAGAGTGGCAGATGGTGGAAAGTGGTGTTCCACAAGGATCAGTGCTGGGACCACTGTTGTTCACAATTTACATTAATGATTTAGACTTTGGAATCAAAAACACAATTTCTAAATTTGCAGATGACACCAAATTGGGGGGATAGTCAATACTGTGGAGGAATGCAACAAATTACAAGAAGACATTAATAAACTTGCAGAATGGGCCTATAATTGGCAAATGAAATTCAACACAGATAAATGTGAGGTATTCCATTTTGGTAAGAAAAATAGGGAGGTCACATATTACTTGGAAAATACAAATCTAAGTGGGGCAGAAGAGCAAAGGGATCTCAGAGTACAAATACACAAATCACTAAAAATATAGCGACACAGGTTAACAAGGCCTTAAAAGAAGCAAACCAAGTACTGGTTTTTTTTCTAGAGGGATTGAATTGAAAAGTAGAGAAGTTATACTAAACTTGTATCGAACCTTAGTTAGATCACATTTGGAGTATTGCGTACAAGTCTGGTCATCATATTATAGAAAGGATATAGAGGCACTGGCGAGGGTGCAAAAAAGATTTACAAGGATGATACCAGAAATGCGAGGGTATACCTATCAGGAAGGGATGAACAGGCTGGGTCTCTTTTCTCTTGAAAAGAGAAGGCTGAGCTGAGGGGTGACCTAATAGAGGTCTTTAAAATTATGGAGTTTGAGTAGAGTAGAGAGAGAGAGAGAGAGAGAGAGTGTTTCCACTTGTGGGGAAGGGCAAACTAGAGGTCATCAATATAAGATATTCACCAAGAAATCAAATAGGGAATTCAGAAGAAACTTCTTTACCCAAAGAGTGGTGAGAATGTGGAACTTGCTACCACAGGGAGTGGTTGAAGCGATAGTATCGATGCATTTAAGGGGAGGCTAGATAAGCATATGAAGGAGAAGGGAATAGAGGGTTATGCTGATAAGAGTTAGATGAGGAAAGATGGGAGGAGGTTCGAGTGGAGCATAAACGCCGGCATGGACTGGTTGGGCCGAATGGCTTGTTTTTGTGCTGTATATCCTATGTAATCCTATGTAGTTTGGCCCACGTCACATTGGATTCCTCGGTCTGCCCTTTCTACCGCTTTCACTACACCCGTGTGTGATTTGACTGAATCATTAAAACTTCACTCTCTTTCTGCTTGGGCATCAGATAAGTATACTGCTTTGTGCCATTTCTGTGGGTAACTAGAGTTGGTAATTGGTTGGGAGGTAGGAATGAGAGAGCAGGGATTAAGAGACCATATTCTGATTGGTGGAATGTGACAAATGGTGGTCCCCAGGATTCTGCACTGGAGTCTCAGCTTTTCACCATATGCATCAATGACTTGGACGAAGGAATAGAGAGTAGTATACTCAAGTTGGGAGGCACAGTAAGTTGTGTAGATGGGAGCAGGAAATTACAAAGGGACATAGCCAGACTAAGTGAGTGGGCAAAAGAGTGGCATATGAAGTTTAATATGAGGAATTGTGAGATCATCCACCTTGGTCCAAGAAAGACAAATTGGAATATTTTCTTAATGGTGAGAGACTAGGAGCTGTGGAGTAGCAAAGAGATTTGGGTGTTCATGTACATAAATCACTAAAAGCTAGTGCACAGTTTAAAAAAAAGTAATCAAAAAGGCTAATGGAATGTTGGCCTTTATCTTAAGGGGGTTGGAATACAAAAGGTGAGGAAGTTATGTTTCAGCTACACAGAGCCTTGGTGAGACCCCATCTGGAGTACTGCATTCTGATTTGGGCACCAAACCTCAGGCAGGATATGTTGGACTTGGAGGGGCTACATTGCCGATTCACCAGAATGTTACCAGGGCTTAAAGGGTAAAATTATGAGGAAAGAGTGCATAAACTTGGTTTGTAATCCCTTGAGTTTAGAAGGTTGAGGGGTGATCTTATTGAGGTGTTTAAAATGATAAAGTGATTCAGTAGGGTAGATACAGAGAAACTATTTCCTCTGGTGGGGAATCCAGTAAAAGGGGGCTTAATCTTAGAATTAGTGCTAGGCTAGTTCGGAGCAAAATCAGGATGCACTTTTCACACAAAGGGTAATGGAAATCTGAACTCTTTCCCCCCAAAACCTGAGGATGCCGGGTCAATTGAAATTCTCAATACTGAGATTGATAGATTTTAGTTAGGTAAGTCAACGTCAGTGTTCTCGCTCAGGCCAACATCCCCAGCATCGAAGCTTTGACCACGCTCGATCAGCTCTGATGGACGGGTCACATCGTCCGCATACCCGATATGAGACTCCCAAAACAAGCGCTCTACTCGGAGCTCCGACACGGCAAGAGAGCCCCAGGTGGGCAGAGGAAACGCTTCAAGGACACCCTCAAAGCCTCCTTGAAAAAGTGCAACATCCCCACCGACACCTGGGAATCCCTGGCCCAAGACCGTACAAAGTGGAGGAGAAGCATCCGGGAAGGCGCCGAACACCTCGAGTCTCTTCGCCGGGAGCAAGCGGAAGCCAAGCGCAAACAGCGGAAGGAGCGCACGTCAACCCAAGCACCCCACCCACCTGCCCCTTCAACTACCGTCTGCCCCACCTGTGACAGAGACTGTAGGTCCCGCATTGGACTCATCAGTCACCTGAGAACTCATTTTTAATGTGTAAGCAAGTCATCCTCGGTTCCGCCTAAGAAGAAGGGTATCAAGGGATTTGGAGCAAAGGCAGGTAAATGGAGTTGTGGTACAGATCAATCATGATCCAATAGAATGACAGAGCAGGCTTGAGGGGCTGAATGGCCCACTCTTATTCCTATGTTCCATAATGCTTTCTTACTTGCCTTCTCAATTCTCTCAAAGTTTGCACTGTGACTATAGCTCAGAATTTTCTGAGAAAGTAACGGCGAGTTTAATGCGCACACCGTTATGAGTGTGTAAATAACCCAAGAATTTGTGGCGAGGATGAGATACCCCGTGAGTTGCGAATCGCCACAAATTGCTGGACAATTTGCGCCGCTCCGTCATTAGCCACGTAGAAACGGGAGCTTGCCGTCAACCTCCACATGAGCTTCAAGAAATTGCTGCATTTACGCAATAAGTACGAATTAAACACTCTTTATTTCTCTTTCTGCACCTAATTTGACTAATTCACCTTATTTCCTTCTCTGTGGTTCCTCTGTTTATTTCTCTATCCTTAAATCTCATTGGTTAAGGAGATAGACTGTTGGTCCTGTCGTTCACCAAGGTCCCAGATGGCCCCTAAACCTCGTCATGCCATTATCAGCTCACACTTCCAGTAACTTGTGGTGCAAAACAATTTTGCGCTGGAGGGCAAAGAAAAAAATCTAACCAACAGCAAATTCTGGGCCATTATATCTGCGTATCTTTACCTTGTATTTGACCTGTGTTATCTTTGATCAGGAATTACCTAGTAACGATAGCACAGAGGCAATGTTACTCTACACCTAACCTATGCTACATCTCCTCTGGGAGTGCTTGCTGCTGGCACTCAGTGTCCAAAGCAGAAAAGCACCTTGAATCCAACTCAGAGTGATGAAATGCTCCTCTGTCAGCTAACTGTATAAGGCTTCTGTGCGAAATGTGTTCAGACAGTCTCAATCCAGTTCTTAGACAGCATGGGCACACAGATCAAAACTGCCCCCAGTTTAGATTTAACTCAAATTCAATTTGGCAATTTCATTCAGTATTGTGGGGAACAGAAAAATGCTGCAGTGATGCGTTTTACACCCAGCTGCTAAGTCGAGCTGAGCGGCAGGTCTTCAGTTTTCAGTCCTTCATGGAAAGAAAGATTGAACTTACATTTGTATAGCACCTTTCACGATCTCAGGGCGTTTCAAAGCACTTTACAGCCATTTAAGTACTTTTGAAATGTATTCACTGTTGTAATGTTGGAAAAAGTGGCAGCCAATTTGCGCACATCAAGGCCTCACAAAAAACAATGAGATAATAAACAGATAATGGGCCGAAAATCGATCCCGGGACGCGAGAGTACGCACTGCGTACTCTCGCGTATTCCCACTCCAATTGCCGGTTTTCTGCATGCCCTGTGCATGCGCTGAAAACCGGCAATTGCTCTTCTGAAAAGGGGGCGGGTCCTCGGTGCATCGCGTGCGCGCTACAGGCTGCGCGCACGCTGTGCACTTCATGCTTTGGACGCGCAGGTAAGTACGGAAGATTTTGGAAATGTAAGACCCACTTTTAAGAAGGTAAGTAGTGAATTAAGTATTTTTTTGAATTTTTTTTAACAGGTATATCTTTTTTAGAGACTTTAAAGACAGGTAAGTTTATTTTTATAACTTTTTAAAAGATTTTAAATTTTTTCAAAAATTTAATTTTTTATTTAAAATGGTTAATTTAATTAACTATACTTATTTTATTAATGTGATGGTTTTTTTTTAAAATTTAATTGAGGTTTAGCTGTTATTTTGGGGGGGTGTAAGATTCATAGATTTCACAGCCGTGCTGTGAAACTTATGAATGGAAGATGGTGTGCTGCCATTGGCTCTAACTGAGTCACGTGATCCCACAGCTCGCACGAATTCACTACGCCGCTGGGATACGCAAGCACTGCCCAGCTGATGTCTAGAACATCAAGTTCGTGCGAGCTGGATCTGAAAAAGCACAAGCGAGGTGAGAGATCGCGGGGAAGCCTTACCCCCGCGGGAACAGAGCGAGATCAATTTCTGGGCCAATCTGTCTTAGCGATGTTCTTTGAGGGATAAATGTTGGCCAAGTTACCATGGGATCTTTTACACCACACAAGTTGGCAGGCAGGGCCTCAGTTTAAAAAGAACAAGGAACTTACATTTATATAGCGCCTTTTACAACCGCAGGATTCCCAAAGTGCTTTACAGCCAATGAACTACTTTGGAAGTATAGTCACTGTTGTAATGTAGGAAAATTTGCACACAGCAAAGTCCCACAAACAGCTGACACTTCCGATGATCTGTTTTTAGTGATGTTGGTGAGGGATAAATACAGGCCAGGACACTGGGAGAACTCCCCTGCTGTTCTTCAAATAGTGCCATGGGGTCTTTTACATCTACTTGAGAGGGCAGACGGGGCCTCGGTTTAACATCTCATCTGAAAGACGGTACCTCCGACAGTGTAGCAATCCCTCAAGACTGCACTTATGTGCTCAAATCTCTGGAGTGGGATTTGAACCCACATCCTTCTGACTCAGATGTGAGAGTGGAGAAAACAAGGTGAACACAGAGAGACTTCTAAGAATGAAGAAAGTAAATAAAATAACTTTAAGGGAACAAAGTGCATTTTAAAATGAACATCGGCCCTTTAATAGGCGCATTGTTGGGCAGACCCAGTGGAGCTCTGTAAAATTAGTTGCACAATAACAACATTAGCAACACAAGCATAACATTGCACAGCTTATTTGTACCATCATTATGGCATGCAATCACCTCTTCCAAAACCAGTATCTCTTTAAGCAATTCAGATGGATGCCACTCCCCCTTAATAAGGAAATCAGAATTGCATTGTGCAGTGTGGATGTTACTGTTTTTAAAAAAGATTCTGACCCTTGTTACTAGTATTTACACAAAAAGGTTTAATTCAGTCTGAAATCAATAGTTAAAGTGCATTCCAAATTATTGCTTGCTCCTTTAAAGCCCTTGGCTGACTTTATTTAAAGTACTCTATTTTTTGTGGTTGATGTCATTTTATGTGCTTTTCTCCCTTGCTGCTTTTGACAAGCCACAGAAAACATAAACAGAGTGTGCTGTAAATCAATTATCATCCATCATGGTATTTGCTTTCTCAGTCATATTACTAGAGGATTTAGCCGAGACTGACCCATGATATCATGATTGACGTGGCTGGTTACAACCCACCCACAAGTACAGTCAACCTTGTCTGGCATCTGTGTTTTGCAGCCACTCTGAAGGAGGGAGAGCACCACCTAGTGCATTTTACATTGCCTGTTAATGACTCATGTTTCTTGGCCTCGGTGAAAAAGCCTCTACGCTACCAACAAGACAATAACAGTAGAAGTCAACTGTGTGTAAGGCTCTTGCTTTTCTTTAATGGAGAAACCTAAGTGAAAGTGCGAAGTCCATGGTACAAGACACCACCAAGGTTCAAAACAGTAAAAGAGATGAAGTAAATCAGGAAGTACTGATTAGGAAGGAAGTAGTGATTGCTGCAAATGTATCAGTCTGATTTGTAACAGTTGAGGCTTCATCAGCCTTGTAAATATAGATGTGCATAATTCTGCAATGGACGACACATTATATCATTCTCTTATTCTAATATGACCAATGAACAAAATGAAGTGCTGCAAAGGTTTATAAAACAACACACAAGGAAAGTGTGTATTCACGGCTGTTTATATAAGGGTATATGTTATGAATATGCACTCTTGACGCAAAGTCTCACATGACCATTCGGGTAGAAAATTGTAGGGACTGTTCCCGTGATATGTGCTCCCAGTAGGCGATACTCCGCACCAGAAGCATATATTCAGAAAATGGACCCTTCAGTGCACGGTATCTATAATATAAAAATGGGATGATTATGTGCACTACCTGTTTGTAACATCATATTTCCTATGTCAGACATTGGCATCACATTCAGTCACACTTGGCCATCATACTGTTTGACTCACTTCCACCTTGGTAACACACTTTTAGATTCATTCAATTTTCATCTTCAACAAATCATATTCAGTAACTAAGAAATGTAACCAGAATCTACCAATAAAGCAAAACAGAGCTGAAACTAATTAAATCACTCAAACATGTTTTAAAAATCGTTTTGGCCACATCCAATCATAATTCTACAACTACAAATCTGGCCAAAAATCAACCAATAAATAACAGAAACTGGATAAATAAAATCGCTCAAAATACTTGTTGAATATCTTTTCATGGCATTTTTTCCCTTCATAATATAATGAAGTGTAAAAATTTGCAAAAAATATAACTTGCAAATAAAATTGTCAATGCTGCCATAAATTAATAAATTTTTGCCCATCAGGCCTAACCTTTATCAGGGCCCAGTGGCTCAAGTTGGTTCAGGCCTGCACAGACCCCAGTGTATTCTTGGGCCATCAGGCAACTTCCAACCTATATTCCTACCCTCTCCTATATTTCTGCCTTTTCTGTGTCAGTCATAGTACTGCTAGCTCATGTCAGAAGGCCATGGATTCAAAGCCCACTGCAGAGATTTGAGCATATAATCTAGACTGACACTTCAGTGCAGTAAGAGAGCACTGCACTGGAAGTCCTGTCCTTCAGATGAGACACTGAACTGCCCTCTCAGATGGATGCAGAAGATCCCAAGGTACAATTCAAAGAATAGGGGAATTCTTTTTGTGTCTTGGCCAACAAGTATCCCTCAACCAACACCACCAAAAGTAGATTATCTTGTCATTTATCCCATTGCTGTTTGTGGGACCTTGCTGTGTGCAAGTTGGTTCCCATGTTTCCCTGCATTACAATGCCAGAACTTCAAAAGTACTTAATTAGCTGTGAAGTGCTTTGGGTATCCTAAGGGTGTGAAAGGTGCTTTATAAATAAAAGGTCCTTTCTTTTCCTCCTGCAGTGGTTCCTGGTCCATTGTTGCCAGTTTAAAGCTTGGTTTCTGCACAGTGGCTCTGAGCCTTCCTACCTCAATGCTTCCAGAACTGCCTCCCCTGCTGTAGTGCTGCCATACCCCACCCCTCAGTACTGCAGATGCAGCAACCCCACCTCTGTGCTGCTAGATGCCACGCCGGTTTGCAGTACCTTCGGACTTCAATGTCCCCAGCCAGTGTTGCTGGACGCTGGACCCTGGCACCTGGCCCCAGTGCTGTCAGACTCTGTGACCTGTTCCCACTGTCATCAGACCCCAATGGCATCAGACTCTGATCCCCACCACTGCCAGACCTAGGATGTTCCCAGTGTTGCTGTTCCCCAGTGATGCTGTAGCCAGACTACAGAACACCCCACCTCAGTGCTGCCATAACATGGAATCTTCTCCAGTGCTGTCATAGCCTGGGTCCCCTTCCCTGACAGATCCTGAAACCCAGGACCACTCCTTCAGTACTGCCAAACGCCAGCACTTTTCCATCTGCTACTCCCAGGTCCCCTCCCTACACTGCAAAACCTCAGGACCCCCAAGAAGTCCAGAACCAATTCTACCAAAATCCGGGATCCTCCAGTGCTGATAGATCCCACAACCACGCCCCTTTCTCCGTAATGTGAAATGATAGGCACCTTCCTTGAACCTCGTACATCTTACCTACCTACCTGTGCTTTAAGAAAGGTAAAAGATGAAAATTGACCAGTTACCTTTGTGCCGAGAACCTAGTGATTCCTGTCAGGTTCGGGCGGGAGACTGACGGAAAGCATGCAGATGAGGTTCGTGAGTTAAAATCTGCAGAGGGCAGGAGGGTTTCCCCATCCACATCGCCGCCAATGTACTGATCCCGCTCTGATAAAATCCGACCCCTAAGTATGAATTCTTTAGCCACACTCTGTAGAAGCTGGGCAGAGCACAGCTGCAATGATCTTTAATTTTTACAGCTGTGAAGCACCTAACAAGCTGCTCAATTACTTTAAAGCCTGAAAAACTCAGTACTCCAGTTGTGCATTAGGTAGATTAACTGCAAATCTTGGGTTGGTACAGCGCGACACACTGCTTTGCAAATGAACAAACAGTATAATTGCAGCGTTAAGCAGGTACAATGTACCAATTTCAATGAGTCAAGAACAGATTCAAACTTCACACAAAAGATCTTGTCAATTTATACTGCAGAAATGTATTTATATCATAGAATTAAAGACATTCTCCTAAATTCTTTAGTTGATGTTAGTGGTTCTCCTGTTTATGCCCCCTTGTTCTGGACTTATCCAGAAATGGTAAGTTTCTCCATGTCCACCCTATCAAACCCCTTTGCAATTTTAAAGACTTCGATTAGGTCTCCCACTTATTCTTTTTTTTCCAAAGAGCCCCAGCCTGCTCAATCTTTCCTGATAGTTGCAACCTCAATTCTAGTAACATCCTTGTAAATCTTCTCTGCATTTTCACCAGTGCTTCACTATCCTTTCTGTAGTATGAAGACCAGAACTGCACACAATACACCAAGTGTGGCCTATCTCTGTAATCTCCTTCACCACCACCACCCGATATCTGCGCTCCTCTAATTCTGCCCTCGAGCATCCCTGATTATAATCGCTCAACCATTGGTGGCTATGCCTTCAGTTGCCGAGGTCCTAGGCTCTGGAATTCCCTGCCTTAACCTCTCCCCCTAGCTACCTCTCCTTCCTCCTTTAAGACGCTCGTTAAAACCTACATCTTTGACCAAGCTTCTGGTCACCTGCCCTAATTTCTCATGGGGCTGTGTCAAGTTTTTTGTCTTTTAATACTCCTGTGAAGTACCTTGGGATGTTTTACTACATTAAAAGGTGCTATACAAATACAAGTTGTTGTTGTAACCAAGATTCTACTTAAATTTAACATTAAACATTACCTCTGCTTTTTGTATTCTATTCCTCTAGAAATGAACTCCATTACTTTGTTTGCACTATTTATGGCCTTATCAACTGGTGTTGATTCATATATCTGTATTCCCAGATCTCTTTTCTTCTCTACCCCTATTAGTTTCTTAACTTCCACGGAATAAGTGGCCTCTTTATTCCTCCCACCAAAATGAACAATCTCACACTTAGCAATATTGAATTTAATTTTCCATTTATCTGCCCACTCTGTCTTGATTTACATTTAGTTATAGGATTACTCGTGGTTGTAATCTAATCTTGTCTGAAATACACATCAAGCTCTGGCAGTTTTCCTGGAGACAGACTATTAATGGAACATATTTCCATAAAACAAAACATCCTGCAGCTCACCTGCAAAAACGTAAATATTACATACACCAAACTAAGGGATTGCCAGATAAAGCTCCCCCTGGTGGAGATGGTTGTTAGCTTCTTCTTACATTAACCTGTTTGTAACTGAAAATTCTTGAGCGGTTGCATGATTATAACGCAGTTCCACATTAAGTAAAGACCAAGGTCGCAGGTTCAATATCTATATTACACTGATTTAACTGATCTCAGCTGGAGTGTCAATAGGAGGGCTGCAAATGGCCTCAGCCTTCCTGGGTTGGAGAGGTGTGAATAAAATCCCCACGCCTGGTTGTTATCCAATAACCACTGCTGGAAAGTGTGTGCCTGCTGATGTCAGGCAAGAACAGAATCAAATTTGGCTGTGATGGCTTCCACAGCAGAATAACTTTGCAACAGTTACTGTCTAAGCTCACACATTATAAATGGTTACTTGTGTGAGATACGAATGCTCTGCAGTCCCATCATTAGGTTGTGTGTCTGTATCTACACCAACCACGCACCAATTTTTAAATTTGAAGTTATACTACACAAAGTTGTAGCATTTTCTTCGTTGTCACCTTGTCTGATTAAACCTGTAGTGAAAATATATATATATAAAAAAAAACTTAATACATTTATGTAGAATGCAGTGATGCAATGTCATGTATTACTGCCACTCAGCAGGAGACTTGCTTCCTCAATATTGTTTTTGAGGTTGCCACCAATACAACTTGGAATGCTTCCTCATTGAACTCTGCCTTACCTCTACTTGCCATCTTCCAGCTGAAAGTGAAACCTCATCAAGAAAATGCAAGCTCCAACATTTTGGAAAGCAGCACATGAATCCCTCGCATACTGTGCCACTCGAGAATGCATTTTACTTCTACCAGTTCTCGAGCCCTCCCACTCCTCTTCTCCAGGTGGTGACTCAATAACTGCACCGAGTGGCCATTCTTCAAGTGTGCTTTGGTCAGTGTTGGTAGGCTATTCAACCATGAAGAGACATTAGAAAGTGCATTTTAAACAAGGTTTAATTACACTAGGCAGAGATGAGAGTCATTCATTTTTTGTTCATGTTACTATCAAGCACTGTTTTGTGTTAGTTGTCGGAGGGCTAGTTGGTGTTGTCATACTGAATAACTTCTACTGTAAAAGAACAGGACAATGATGCCTTTATAAGTTAATTTCCAAACTGCTATTAGGGCAAGGAGAGTTGATCATATCTTACATTTCTAGTTTGGTCTCTTGGCAAACTGAAAAAACCCATTAACAGCAGTAGGCTTTCAAAAGATTCTTCCAACACTACAGACTTTTTAAGTGACATTCTTACACCACAGAAAGAACTCAGAACATAGGAAATAACCACAACTAGAAATCAATTCCATATTTAAACAAATCCTGACAAGTTTCTTAAGGAAAATGCTAGTGGGATTATTTCATGCATGTATAATTTATTGGTGTATTCCATATTATTCTATGAAGAGGATATAATTTAAAGCTTTAAATAAAAATTAGCTGTGCTTACATTCTGCACAGTACTCATTAGAAGAATAACACAGAAATAGATAAGGAATGAGCATTTGTTTCTTCTATTTCTCAAGCAAGGAACAAATTGGTTACAGTCTAATTTAATACAGGGTGCTCAGGGATACTCCTGAAAATGTTAAGGCATCATGCAGTAAGTATCAATAAATTGAGATTTTTCTAAAAATATTTGTCTTCTTCAGATACTAAAAGGATAGGTGGTTACATGTTCTAAATTTATTGAACCGAACAATTTCAAAAATAGTACATAAAAATTTTTACATGATCATTAAATACCGCTCACATGTACGTTGCTTTCCTGTTAAAAAGTGCATTCAGATGCTATTTTTGTCTAAGTACACTCTCTGTCCAAAACTGTACAGATTGATGGTTTGGTTAATGTTATAAATCAAAATAAGGAAACAAGTATCTTATCCACTGAAATTAGAGTGTTACCATATTGTAACTTCAAACATACAAATTGTTTAAGAACTTTTTTTTGAGGCCTCATACATACAGATGATTTTTTTCTTTTTAGCACAGCCAATGCTATTGTTATTCTTCTAGAAAAACATCAAACTTTTATAACCAAACATATACCCAGAAAATGTCTATTAGGTTCAAGTTGTTGTATGTTGGTGGATGAGTCTTCAGCCTTCGACAGATCTCCTTCCCAAAGTCAGCTTCAGTCTATGTACTGAGCTAGCCAGCGGAAACCTTCTCCATAACCTTGCCTCTTTAGGACACTGCACATAAAGACTTCTAGTGGTCGTGCATTAAGCTCCTTCATGGAAATATTTCCCTGTTTTGGCCAGGTGGGTAGTGAAAGAGAAAGAAGAAAATAAGTTTAATTGATTCTAATATCATTCACAGACTTTCATTAATGTAGATTTAAATGCAGTGAGGATAAATCATGGAAGCTGTAATACAAATTCATCTGTATACAAAAATGGCCAATGGTCCCTTAGAGGCTGAGACAGGAGAAATTATTATGGGGAATAAGGAAATGGCAGAAACGTTACACAAATATTTTGTATCTGTCTTCACAGTAGAAGACACAAAAAGCATACCAAAAATGGTGGGGAACCAAGGGTCTAATGAGGGTGAGGAACTTAACGTAATTAATATAAGTAGAGAAAAAGTACTAGAGAAACTAATAGAACTAAAAGCCAATAAATCTCTTAGACCTGACGGCCTACATCCTAGGGTTCTAAGAGGTGGCTGCAGAGATAGTGGATGCAAAATTCACTAGATTCTAGAACAGTCCCAGCGGATTGGAAGGTAGCAAATGTAATACAGCTATTCAAGAAAGGAGGGAAGAGAGAAAACAGGGAACTACAGGCCAGTTAGCCTGACATCAGTCGTCAGGAAAATGTTGGAATCCATCGTTAAGGAAGTGGTATCAGGGCACTTAGAAAATCATAACATGATTAGGCAGAGTCAACATGGTTTTATGAAAGGGAAATCGTGTTTGATAAATTTATTAGGGTTTTTTGAGGATGTAACTGGCAGGGCAGATATAAAGGGGAACTAGTCGATGTAGTATATTTGGATTTCCAAAAGGCATTCGATAAGGTGCCACATAAAAGGTTATTACACAAGATAAGGGCTCATGGGGTTGGGGGTAATATAGTAGCATGGCCAGAAGATTGGTTAACGGACAGAAAACAGAGAGTAGGGATAAATGGGTCTTTTTCAGGTTGTGGGGGTGCTGCAAGGATCAGTGCTGGGGCCTCAGCTATATACACAATCTATATTAATGACCTAGATGAAGGGACTGAGTGTAATGTATCCAAGTTTGCTGACGATACAAAGCTAGGTGGGACAGTAAGCCGTGAGGAGAACAGAGAGAAAAGGCAGCAGTCCCGCCCCCAACGTGCCTCTTCAGGTAAGATCCCGGCCAAAGAGTCTGAAAAGGGATATAGATAGGCTAAGTGAGTGGGCAGTAAGGTGGCAGATGGAGTATAATGTAGGGAAATGTGAGGTTATTCACTTTGGCAGGAAGAATAGAAAAACAGAATATTTTTTTAAATGGCGAGAAACTTTTAAATGTTGGTGTTCAGAGAGATTTGGGTGTCCTTGTGCAAGAAACACAGAAAGCTAGCATGCAAGTACAGCAAGCAATAAGGAAGGCAAATGGCATGTTGGCCTTTATTGCAAGGGGGTTGGAGTATAAGAGTAAGGAAGTCTTGCTACAATTGTACAGGGCCTTGGTGAAACCACACCTGGAGTATTGTGCACAGTTTTGGTCGCCTTATCTAAGGATATACTTGCCTTGGAGGCGGTGCAACAAAGATTCACTAGATTGATTCCTGGGATGAGAGAGCTGTCTTATGATGAGAGATTGTGTTGAAAGGGCCTAAACTCTCTGGAGTTTAGAAGAATGAGAGGTGATCTCATTGAAATATACAAGATTCTGAGGGGGATTGACAGGGTAGATGCTGAGAGGTTGTTTCCCCTGGCTGGAGTGTCTAGAACTAGGGGGCATAGCCTCAGGATAAGGAGTCGGCCATTTAAGACTGAGATGAGGAGGAATTTCTTCACTCAGAGGGCTCTGGATGCGGAGTCTGAGTATATTCAAGGCTGAGATAGATAGATTTTTGGATTCTAGAGGAATCAAGGGATATGGAGATCAGGCAGGAAAGCGGAGTTGAGGTCGATGACCAGCCATGATATTGAATGGCGGAGCAGGTTCGAGGGGCCGTATGACCTACTCCTGCTCCTATTTCTTATGTTCTTATAAAGTTACTTTGTTCCCCCCCCACCCCCGCCAACGAAGTTGATACCTACCCAAACACAAAATGTCTTGAACAACAACTTGCATTTATATATCGCCTTTATCATGGTAAAACATCCCAATGCACTTCATATAAAATAAAACTTGACACGGAGCCACACAAGGAGATATTAGGACAGATGACCAAAAGCATGGTCAAAGAGGTAGGTTTTACGGAGTATCTTAAAGAAGGAGAGGTGTGGAGCGGTTTATAGAGGAAATTCCAGCACTTAGAGTCTAGACAGCTTAAGGCATGGTTGCCAATGATGACGCAAACAAAATCAGAGATACACAAGAGGCTAGAATTGAATGAACGCAGGGTTCTCGGAGGTTTGTAGGGCTGGAGGAGGTTACAGAGATAGGGAGAGGCGAGGCCCTGGAAGGATTTGAACACAAGGATGAGAATTTTAATTTGTGGCGTTGCTGGACCAGGAGTCAATGTAGGTCAGCGAGCACAGCGGTGATGGGTGAACGGGAGTGGTGGCTGATGCGGAACCTGAATAGAATATCTAGCACAAAACCTCATTCAGATGATATGTCAAAATTGCTAGAGTATTGAAGAATGACTTTAAAAAGGCACTAAATGAAATGGTGCAAAGGAAGAAAGGGGGCTGAGATAGTAGACAGTAACTGTCCACAGAGAAAATACTCTTCCTTTATGGACATCTAATCAAATGGCCGACTGATAAGGGCAAATAACAACGAACATACAATGCAAGAGATATACTTTATTACAACACATGGACCATCAAGGTATAGTAGAAACTGCTCTTCCTCCGATCTGCCATGTTCCCAATTTTACCCGAGTTGCGACAGGGAGCCACTCAGCAGAGGACTGGTGCTTACCCCACAGAGAGGTAGTGACTAAAAAAGTGGGAGTGTTGTATCAATCTGCTCTCGCACTGGCAGAACCCTCAGACCAGGTAGAGTCAGGAAGAATAATTACAGGATAAACATTTTAAAATAAAATAAAACACAAAAGCACCTCCTACCCCATTTGCTTTGCAGGCTTTACTCCAATGGCAAGAGAACTGGAGACAACCTGTAAACGAAGTGGCACTAGTGCCATCAGACGCACGAATACCCTTTTTAGGAGTGTTTTTGATGCGTCTCAGATGCTTGAGTACCAGTGGCGTCTGCCATCTTAGGTCTGGCTGCAGGTGAGCCCATATGCATCTTCCCTCGACACTGGAATCAACAAAGTCTTGAATGTGACTGTCTTGAGTAAACTCACTTCAACCCTACTATCCTTACTGACTATCTCCAGCCTCCCTTTCTTTTCTAAGGTTCTTGATTTTGTTGTCACCTCCCAGATACGTGCCCATCTCTCCCACTACTCCCTGTTTAAATCCTTGAAATCAGGTTTCCACACTTCCCATAGCACGAAAACAGCCCTAACCAAAGTCACAATCAACATTCTCTGTAACTCTAACTGTGGTGCATTATCCCTGTGTCCTCTTTGCAGCCTTCATCATGGTTAATTACACCATCCTCCTCCACTGCCTCTCCTTTGTTGTCCAGATCAGTGGGACTACCCTCACATGGTTCCACTCTTACCTATCCAATTGTAGCCAGAGCATCTCTAGCATCTCTCTTCCTACCCAGTCACTTGATAATCCTGCAATAATCATCCTTCGCCTGCTCTTCTTCCTCATCTATATGCTGCCCCTTATTGACATCACCCGAAGACATGGGGTTAGCTTTCATATGTACACTGAAGACACCCAGCACTAACCCTCTCAACCCATCAATTACCTTTGTGCGATCAGACTGTTTGTCCAACATCCAGTCTTGGATGAGGGGTAATTTCTCCAGCTAAGCAACTTGAAGAGCATCACAACCTCCTTATCCTCACCACTGACACCATCCCCCCTCCCAGGCCACAGTCACATGGTGAATCAATCTGTTCGCAATCTTGAAGCCCTGTTCAAATCCAAACTGAGCTTCTGATCCCGTATCCTCTCCACCACAAAAATTACCTACTTCCATCTCTGCCCATTTTAGCCCACCTGTTGCTGGAACCCTTGTTCATATCTTGGTCACCTCCAAACTGAACTATTCCAATTCTCTCCTGGCTGGCCTCCCTTCTTCCACCCTCTGTTAACTTCAATTCATTCAAAATTCTTCCACCTGCATCTTATCCCGCACCGTTCCACTCACCCACGACCTCTGTCCTTGCTGATCTACACTGGCTCCTGGTTGTTGGTAAAAAGACAGGTGTTTTCTTTTTACTTGAGTAGTATTAAAATAAGTCAATGCTGAGCGGTTTAATACCTTTATTCCTTCCTTCAGCAGGGCAAGCAATTTACAAGCAGACAGGTTTACAGATAGAGTACAATACTGGTCCACCAACATCTCAAATTTAAAATTCTCATCCTTGTGCTTAAATCCCTTCATGGTCTCGCTCCTCCCCATCTCCTCCAGCACTATAATCCCTTCCGAACTCTCCATTCCTCTTACTCCAGTTTCTTATGCATTACCGGTTACTCCATCCCACCCTTGACAGCTGCCTCTTCAACCGTCTAGACCCCATGCTCTAGAATTGCTTCCACTTCCCCATCTTCCTTTCCTCTCTTCTCAAGACCCTCCTTAAAATCCACCATACCTAATCCTTCATTATTTGGCTTGATATCCATTTTCTTTTTTGCCTTGCGCCTCTGTAAGCACCCAGTGATGTTTTTCTTAAAGGTCCAACATAAAGGCAAGCTGTTGTCATTGCGCAAACATTTCCGTTGTTACTGACTCTGTCATGTAGCATAAACAGGAAGGGAACTGCTTCCATAATATTAATGGGCATGACTGCTCGAGTGGATTTTGTTCAGAAAAATCAGAGCTGTATCACTCCAAATGTTCACTTAACCAGTTGTCAGAATGAGTCTTACCTTTCCTGTTGTTTGCCCGTACAGCCCGAACAACTCTCTGAACTTCTCTTCACTGATTGCTTCAGGTCGGTCAATTTTGTTACCAAGGATGAGAATAGGCACATTTCCAACAGTTTCATCTGTCATTAGTGCCTGCAGGACAGAGAATGACAAATTATTGACTCGATCCATCCACGGCCCCCCCTCCCCCCAACATTTACCGTGACACAATTATTTCCCCAATTTTCTTCTTGAAATTTACTTTACCCATTTTAATCGCTTCAGTTGGGAAGTGAAATCTTCTTTAAAGACATCTAAATGAATGCCATTAGTCTAGCTCCTTAATGTATCTATCTCCAGGAATTTTAGCTGAGGCTGGAATTTCATCTTACATCTTCAAGTCAGAATCTAATCACTAATGTCTGGTAAGTAGATTCCATTACACATGCAACTTCTTTCACTGTACGCTATACATTGGTGTTTACACTATAAATGCGGGAGAAAGATTTTACAGCTGCTTATTTATTCAAATATATGTGACTAATTATATTTTACTACTGAATAGTTCTCTCATTTTCTGAACTTCCAGATATTTAAGGATCTGTGATGGGTTGAAATCTATGCCTCAAAGACTCTACATCTATATATCAAATCAAAAATCTTGTGTGCAAGCAGTTCTGGTTGCCACAATTTTTGGTAATGTACCGGCCTTCAACACTGAAACTGCCTATGTAAACAGTTATAATTGATCACTCAATAGAACCCTGAAATACAAGGGCCTCAGTTATTTCTTCTCCCATTTAACTCAAGATCTTTGGATGTACCTAGTTAGCAATGTGGTTGACTCTTAACTGCCCTCTGAAATGGCCTAGCAAGTCACTCAGTTGTAACAAACCACTACGAAACACAATAAGAATGAAACCGGATGGACCACCCAACATCGACCTCGGCACCGGCTACAGACATGGCAACCGCACACCCAGCCCAGTCAACCCTGTCCCACCAGCAGGACAGACCCACCAGGGGTGGCGGCACAGTGGTATTCAGTCGGGAAGGAGTGGCCCTGGGAGTCCTCAACATTGACTCCGGACCCCATGAAGTCTCATGGCTTCAGGCCAAGCATGGGCAAGGCAACCTCCTGCTGAATACCACCTACCTCCCTCCCTCAGCTTATGAATCAGTACTCCTCCATGTTGAACACCACTTGGAAGAAGCACTGAGAGTAGCAATGGTACAGAATGTAGTCTGGGTGGGGGACTTCAATGTCCATCACCAAGAGTGGCTCGGTAGCACCACTACTGACCGAGCTGGCCGAGTCCTGAAGGACATAACTGCCAGTCTGGGCCTGCGACAGGTGGTGAGAGAACTAACACGAGGGGGAAAAACCTACTTGACCTCGTCCTCACCAATCTACCTGTTGCAGATGCATCTGTCCATGACAGTATTGGTAGCAGTGACCACCACACAGTCATCATGGAGATGAAGTCCCGTCTTCACACTGAGGACACCCTCCATCGTGTTGTGTGGCACTACCACCGTGCTAAATGGGATAGATTCAGAACAGATCCTGACTTAGAAGTATATCGCCGATCCTTCATCGTCGCTGGGTCAAAATCCTGGAACTCCCTAACTAACAGCACTGTGGGAGTACCTTCACCACACGGATTGTAGCGGTTCAAGAAGGCAGCTCACCAACACCTTCTCAAGGGCAATTAGGGATGGGCAATAAATGCTGGCCTTGCCAGCGACGCCCATATCCCATAAAACGAATAAAAAGAGATCCTGGCACTTTGTCTTCCTTTAGGCTTAACTAATTTCTCTAATAATTTTCTTTTATTTATTATATCCCTCATCTTGCTTTTAACCAATTCAGGATTAATCTCGAATATCCTTGTTTTATAAACACAGATATGAAGTATTTGCTAAGTATCCCTGTCAATCTCTGTTTATCGCTACAAAAATCGCTATCCTCTCCTCTCGGGGTCCCACCTCACATTTAATAATTCTCTTTTTACTGATATATTTATAGAATACTTTTCTGTTCTTTATAAAAAAAAGTTGAGATTCTCACCTTGCTTTCCTTATCTCTCTTTACCTCATTTGTTAATTTTGCTGATCATTCTGATTATTCTATACAAATTGGATATGCCCTCTTCAACTTTAGTTTCCTTATTCATCCTGAAACTTGAACTAGTCGCATTTTTAATGGAATATAAAAATGCCATTCTGCACCATTGCAATTTCCATTAAAAAAAATCCCTTTGTTGATTTAGAGTCCTATGTATTAATTTTAGTCTTTCAATCTCACTTCAGCTAGCTCACTCCTCATCTTTCTAAAATTTGCTCTATTCCAATCTTGTGCCCTTGTTTTTGAACTAATTTGTTCCCTTTCTATTTGTACTTTGTTGCCATTGCTCCCAAGGTGCTCACCCACATATAACTTAGCTACATGATCAATTTTGTTACTTAGATCTAGTAACACTGTTTCCCTTCTAAGCATATGAATATACTGCCCGAGAAAGGAGTCCTGCACAGATTTTAGAAATTCCATTCCCTTTTCTCTGTTTACTCTCTCCTTGTTCCAATCAACGAGTGGTTAATTAAAATCTCCTAGAACAATCATTTTGTTATTCCGACTCATCACCCGGATAGAATCATAGAATGGCTACAGCACAGAAGGAGGCCATTCGCCCATCTAGCCCATGCCGGCTCTCTGCAAGAGCACTTCAGCTAGACCCACTCCCCTGCCCTTTCCCCGAAGCCCTGAAAATTTTTCCTTCAGGTACTTATCCAATTCCCTTTTGAAAGCCACGATTGAATCTGCCTCCACCACCCTTTCAAGCAGTGCATTCCAGATCCTATTTGAATTTTGAGAGGGGGTGACTAGGTGTGTGGATGAGGGTAGTGCAGTTGATGTAGTCTACATGGACTTCAGTAAGGCTTTTGACAAAGTCCCGCACGGGAGACTGGTCAAGAAGGTAAGAGCCCATGGGATTCAGGGCAATTTGGCACATTGGATCCAAAATTGGCTTAGTGGCAGGAGGCAGAGGGTGATGGTCGAAGGTTGTTTTTGTGACTGGAAGCCTGTGTCCAGTGGTGTACCGCAGGGGTCGGTGCTTGGTCCCTTGCTGTTTGTAGTGTACATTAATGATTTAGATATGAATGTAGGAGGTATGATCAGTAAGTTCGCAGATGACACAAAAATTGGTGGAGTGGTAAATAACGAGGAGGGAAGCCTCAGGCTACAGGACGATATAGATGGGTTGGTTAGATGGGCAGAACAGTGGCAAATGGAATTTAACCCTGAAAAGTATGAGGTGATGCATTTTGGGAGGACTAACAAGGCAAGGGAATACACAATCAATGGTAGGACCCTAGGAAGGACAGAGGATCAGAGGGACCTTGGTGTGCATGTACATAGATCCCTGAAGGCAGCAGGACATGTAGATAAGGTGGTTAAAAAGGCATATGGGATACTTGCCTTCATTAGCCGATGCATAGAATATAAGAGCAGGGAGGTTATGATGGAGCTGTACAAAACGCTAGTCAGGCCACAGCTGGAATACTGTGTGCAGTTCTGGTCGCCACACTATAGGAAGGATGTGATTGCTTTGGAGAGGATGCAGAGGAGATTCACCAGGATGTTACCTGGGCTGGAGCGCTTCAGCTATGAAGAGAGACTGGACAGGCTGGGGTTGTTTTCCTTAGAGCAGCGAAGGCTGAGGGGGGACCTGATTGAGGTGTACAAAATTATGAGGGGCATAGATAGAAAGGAACTTTTCCCCTTAGTAGAGGGGTCAATAACCAGGGGGCATAGTTTCAAGATAAGGGGCAGGAGGTTTAGAGGGGATTTGAGGAAATTTTTTTCACCCAGAGGATGGTTGGAATCTGGAACTCACTGCCTGAAAGGGTGGTAGAGGCAGGAACCCTCAACATTCAAGAAGCATTTAGATGAGCACTTGAAACGCCATTAGCATACAAGGCTACGGACCAAGTGCTGGAAAATGGGATTAGATTAGACAGGGCTTGATGGCCGGCGCGGACACGAAGGGCCTCTTTCTGTGCTGTATAACTATGACGATCCAACCACCCGCTGCATGAAAAAGTTTTTCCTCATGTTGCCTTTGGTTCTTTTGCCAATCACCTTAAATCTGTGTCCTCTGGTTCTTGACCCTTCTGCCAATGGGAACAGTTTCTCTCTATCTACTCTGTCTAGAGCCCCTCATGTATTTGAACACCTCCATCAAATCTCCTCTCAACCTTCTCTGCTCTAAGGAGAACAACCCCAGCTTCTCCAGTCTTTCCACGTAACTGAAGTCCCTCATCCCGGGAATCATTCTTGTAAATCTTTTCTACACCCTCTCTAAGACCTTCACATCCTTCCTAAAGTGCGGTGCCCAGAATTGGACACAATACTCCAGTTGAGGCCGAACCAGTGTTTTATAAAGGTTCATCATAACTTCCTTGCTTTTGTACTCTATGCCTCTATTTATGAAGTCCAGGATCCCATATGCTTTTTTAACCGCTTTCTCAACCTGCCCTGTCACCTTCAATGATTTGTGCACATATACCCCCAGGTCTCTCTGTTCATGCACCCCCTTTAGAATTGTACCCTTCAGTTTATATTGCCTCTCCTCCTCCTTCCTACCAAAATGTATCACTTTGCACTTTTCTGCATTAAATTTCATCTGCCACGTGTCCGCCCATTCCACCAGCCTGTCTATGTCTTCTTGAAGTCCATCACTATCCTCCTCACTGTTCACTATACTTTCAAGTTTTGTGTCATCTGCACATTTTGAAATTGTGGCCTGTACACCCAAGTCCAAGTCATTAATATATATCAAGAAAAGCAGTGGTCCAGGTACCGACCCCTGGGGAACATCACTGTGCACCTTCCGCCAGTCTGATAAACAACCGTTCACCACTACTCTCTCTTTCGTGTCACTTAGCCAATTTTGTATCCATGTTGCCACTGTCTGTCCCTTTTATTCCATGGGCTTCAACTTTGCTGGCAAACCTATTACATGGCACTTTATCAAACACCTTTTGGAAGTCCATGCACACAACATCAACCCTCTTACCTCATCAAAAAACTCAATCAAGTTAGCCAAACACCATTTGCCTTTAACAAATCCGTGTTGGCTTTCCTTAATTAATCCACACTTGTCCAAGTGACTGTTAATTTTGTCCCGGATTATCATTTCTAAAAGCTTCCCCACTACTGAGGTTAAACTGACTGGCCTGTAGTTGCTGGGCTTATCCTTACACCCTTTTTTGAACAAGGATTTAATATTTGCAATTCTCCAGTCCTCTGACACCACCCCCGTATCTGAGGATTGGAAGATTATGGCCAGTACCTCCATAATTTCCATTTTTACTTCCCTCAGCATCGTAGAATGCATCCCATCCGGTCCTGGTGACTTATCTACTTTAAGTACAGCCAGCCTTTCTAGTACCTCCTCCATCAATTTTTATCCCATCCAGTATCTCAACTACCTCCTCTTTCAAAATGTGTGGGTTAGGTTGATTTGGCTATGATAAATTGACCCTTAGTGTTAGGGGGGATTAAATATGTGGGGTTATGGGGATAGGATGGGATATGTTAGGGGGAATTAAATACGTGGGGTTACGGGGGTAGGGTGGGATATGTGTACTGTGGGGATTAAAGCAGGGACAGGGTACTGGATTTGGATGATCAGCCATGATCGTATTGAATGGCGGAGCAGGTTCGACGGGCCGAATGGCCTACTCCTGCTCCTAGATTCTATGTTTCTATGTTTCACTATGACTTCGGCAGCATCGTCTTCCTTGGTAAAGACAGATGCAAAGTACTCACTTAGTACCTCAGCCATGCCCTCTGCCTCCATGTGTAGGTCTCCATTTTGGTCCCTAATCGGCCCCACCCCTCCTCTTACTACCCATTTATTAACTTAATTTATATGCCTATAGAAGACTTTTGGATTCCCTTTTATGTTGGGATCGGTCTACAGATTTCCTACTCCATTTCCCTCCCACAATTAGGAGGGTATGTAGTACTACCTCGCAAATATAACAATCTCTTTTTATTTTTGATCTCTAACCATACAAACTTTCATATATTGTTGGCTCTATGTGGACCACAATAACTGGGCTGCTCTCCTTCCCCTTCTATCATCTTATTCAGGTTTTCCTTACCCCAGTAACTGGCAGGCAAAAAAGCATCTAGGACGCATGGTCTGGACTGCAATTATCAGGTCTTCTATTATTTCTGCATTTTTAATTGAATTGCTAATCTCCCACGCCCTTGAACCACCTTGTGCTTTTTGGTGTCATTTCACAGCCCTGCCCAGAGTGCTCATCCTACCAATAGGAAGCTAGTAATTCAAATTTATTGGAGGATAATTTACTCTTGGCATTCCTGCTCTAGCCTATCTCTGACCTGTGGATAATCACAACTATTTCCTACCCCTCACTAGGATGATTACTCAAACTCCTGCACCAAAAACACCTCTCCTTCTCCGTGTCAGCTGTGGCTCAGTGCGTAGTACTCTTGCCTCAGAGTCAGAAGGTTGGGGTTGAAGTCCCACTCCAGAGACCCGAGCACAAAAATCTAGGCTGACACTTCAGTGCAGTGCTGCACTGTCAGAGGTGCCGTCTTTCGGATGAGATGTTGAATCGAGGTTCGTCTGCTCTCAGGTGGACGTAAAAGATCCCATCGCACTATTTGGAAGAGGAGCAGGGGAATTATCCCAGATGTCCTGGCCAATATTTATCCCTCAATCAACATAACAAAAACAGATTATCTGGTCATTATCACATAGCTGTTTGTGGGAGCTTGCTGTGCACAAATTGGCTGCCGCGTTTCCTACATTACAACAGTGACAACACTTCAAAAGTACTTCATTGGCTGTAAAGCACTTTGGGACGTCTGGTGGTTGTGAAAGGCGCTATATAAATGCAAGTCTTTCTTTCTTTGATGTGTCAGATTGTCTCCAACTCTGCCTGAAGTTTGGAGATTGTGAGCTCAAGTGATTTTAGTTGGAGACACGTCAATTGGAATTATTGGAGTTACCGTCTGCTACTCAAAACTCCCAAATCCTAAAAAAAAGCCTTCCTGTGCTGCCATTCTTACTATAAATGTTGTTATAGTTAAATTTGAAGTTTATATTCTTTACCTACTTATATTTAAATTAAACTACTCTGTTCCTCCTTCCCATCCTGCTCCATATTCCCACTGTATTTTATTTTAGAAATACTATCTTCACTCTGTTATCAGCTCACTCTGTGGTGTGCTCTCTGATTTATCCTTGGTTTGGGCAGAGTTAGTTGATCCCAACAGGAGAGGAAAGGGAGAACCACATCAGGTTTCACTGTTCCCACGCTGGGTGGAAATCACCCAAAGTTTCCCACTCCTGGTCTATTTCTACTGAAAGGTGCGCATACTTGGATGTTGGATGAGGATCGGATCAGGCCTGGCTATGCCTCAACAGTCAAACTCCTCACCTAAACTCACTATTCAGTATCAGAGAGAAAGAAAGATCACTTGGGTGAGGTAGTGGAGTGCATTACTGCCCATGGAAAAATAGTCCCAACCTGATTTCCACCTTCAGGATGGGAGGGGTAATGGAGTAAAGAAAAAAGTGCTAATGTAATTATGAGATAGACATTATATTCACACTGTGTACAGTTACCAAATATACCTTGTGCTGAAAGATTTAAATCCATTTCAACATGTTCTAATTCTTTAAAGAATCTTGTATACAGACAGGTATTCTAACTAAAAGTTTGCTTACGTCAAGCTCTGCTTTAGATTCTGCCAGACGCTCACAGTCTGCACAGTCAACCAGGAAGACAATAGCATTGATAGCAGGGAGGTAGTTTTTCCAGACTCTGCGGGCTTTGAGAAAGCAAAAAGAGAAAAAAATTGAAGACACCATAAAAGTTGCAATGATTGTTTCTTCAAAAAAAAAAAATCTTTTAAGAAAGCATTAAAAACTGATCTATACCTTGTGCATGGCCACCCAGGTCAAAAGTAGTAAAAGTCATCCCAGCAATCGTCAGCTCTTCTGAGGCTATGGTAGAAACAAAGTGCTGGTTATTTATCTGCAAATTTTCCAGTACTCTAACATCGGAATTACATTCAGCAATAGTTGTACAACATGTTTAAAACTTCAGTAACTATCTGTACACTGAGGCACATATAAAAAAGGAGTAAATTACAATTTGAAGTAGCCATTAGTAATTTTGAGGATGATTTTTGATCTCTCGTATCATTGCGTGCGGAAATGTTTTAATAAAGTATACTAGCAAGGCTAGTATCTCCTGTGGTATTGCTCATGTTAAGTCAAATGTTATGCTGTTTTATAAGAACAGGGGTGTTATACATGTAACACACAATGACGGATCTGTGTTTAATCTAGCCTGTCTTCCGTTAAGATCACTGTGGCAAATTGAATTTTTCCTGGATTGCCAGAGTTGATTTTTTTTAAAACTTATTTCTGTAATGGTAGATTCAGCATTTGTTTTCAACAATAAGCTAGCAGTTTGAGAGCAGGCTGCTTACTATGTTGATTTGAATTGTTAATTAGCTATACAGAAGTAGGGTTGTTATGCACAATCCCAAATACTTCAGGCCATATGAGAAGATCGCTTATTACCATACCCGAGGGTCCAGGTGTTGCTTCATTCCATTCGTAGGGAGGGGCAGCTTAGTTAATGCAGAGATACTGGGGAGCCTTGCACACACATCAAAGGGTAGGAATTCAGCTCAGTGTAGTGACTGATTCAAATCCCTACATGGCCTCGCCCCTCCCTATCTCTGTAATCTCCTCCAGCCTCACAACTCTCCGAGATATCTGCGCTCCTCTAATTCTGGCCTCGAGCATCCGATTGCAATCGCTCCACCATTGATGGCCGTGCCTTCAGCTGCCAAGGCCCGAAGCTCTGGAATTCCCTTGCTAAACCTCTTCACCCCTCTTTCCTTCTTTAAGATGCTCCTTAAAAACTACCTCATCTACCCTAATATCTCATGTGGCTTGGTACGTTTTACTACGTTAAAGGCACTATATAAATCGAAGTTGTTGTTGTGATTGACAGCTTGGTGGACTGAGCCCACATCTCATTCTAAGTTGCCAGAGAGCTTTCTATTCTATCCCTTAGACAGAGGATGCTCTATGCTCTCATAGCTGTACCAAGAAGCTGTGTTTTAAAACATCTGGACCAGTTTAGCTACAGAAGGTGAACCAATGTTCAAAGACTTAGTAAGTTGTGTCTTTGTTTTCCATAACCAAGGAGTGCAGGGAAATTGATTGTACTGACTTTGAAAAACAGTACACGGTCCATTCATGTATTTTTTGTACAGTAGTTTTAACGTGCCTTCCATAATGACAGGTGGTGGCATGTCATATTTTAGTAGGAGTAAGGATTCTCTGTGATGATACATTAGCCATGATGTTATTTAACTAGATACTAGTCAGAAAGTGGTGCACTTCAGTGACTTGGTACTGAATCCAAGAATATATTACAATAATGCCTACACTTCAAAACTACTTCATTGCTGTAAAGCACTTTGGAACATCCCAAGGTTGTGAAAGGCACTATATCAATGCAAGTCTTTTTTCTTTAACCGTTGTAAGTAAGCACAAGACTGGAGTCACTCAGTGGTTAGTTGCTGCAGAAGATGGAAGTTTGCACAGCACTTGTAAATATCTGGCTTCAGGTCAGTCTACATACTTCCCTCACTAACAGCAAATAATCTACAATTGACCTCAGCATGAAACAACTGCCTTTGTGACACTTTGTAGTATGACAACATTCTCAAAACTTTTATATACTACTAAATAGGCTGGAGATCAGACCCTGGGTAAGTTTGTGGGAATGCCAGTTAAGACATAACAGCTCAAGGACAGTGAAACCTAAAGAGAGGGGGAAAGAAAAACAAAGGTTCCTAGTTCCAATTGCTATCCAGCGACTTCTGCTGGAAATGCATACATGGACTTTGGGCATGAACAGGAATAAATTCAGTTTTAATGTTCTCGTAATTACTGTCCAGATTCACAATCAACCGAGGTGCTGGAGGGCCACCAGTGTCCATAGACCCATATCCCAACAGCAGTCACACTACCTTTAAGAAATGATTGGTTTTTCTGAAAAAGGGCAGAAAAACCAAAGCAAAAATTAAAATTTTACATGGATGAGTTAAGGTACCAAAAATGAGAGTTGTTTATGAAAAAAGTGTTTTTTTGCATTGGTGATAAGAGAAAAACACTCAAGATTTGTGATGCATTCTCCAGGGGTATTACTCTTAACATTTGCTTAGTGGAATGAAGCACTAGCCAGAATTCACAAAATTAACACATTGAGGCATTGCAGGAAGCAATGTGTCAACACCCCTGGAAATAGACAAAAGTGAAGTTCAGTTGGCCCTTTATGTAAAAATCCCTCTGCAAATACATCAAACACTTCTCGTCCACTGAGGTACTGAATCAGTGCCACTGGCAGCTAAAGTCAGGGAATTCCACTCCCCCGTCATGAAGTTACTGCAGAACTACAGGGGAACTCTGCAGAAAGTGTTTCACTTTAGGGGTTTCTGACTAGCAGTAGGAAAAGCAGACAATAAAATACAGGAAGAGAGGACTGAGACCAAGGACAGATTGATGTATGCAAATACCTCCCTAAGGAAGAAAACCCAGGAAATTCACTGAGTGCAGAATTAGCCTCCTAAGGGAGGCATGCCAAGAGACCTCAGTAAATAGATATTTATAACATTTAGGTTTATACGGCAATACAGATAAATCCAGTTTCCCTTTGAATGTGACCTTGCTGGAAGGTCACACTGTCTGTCAAAGTTATGCAGAGTTTTAAATTAAAAACAATACCTGGAGAGAGGAGTGTTATTCTCGACTTGTTCTATTATTAATCAATCTCAAGGGGATTTCTGTACATTTTAGTCACCACTTGCAATCTTGTTGAACTGCTGAAAGCTGGGAGTGAATATTATATACAGAACTTCCTCAGGCAAGATCAGAAACGAGTACTCCAGTGACACGTATTGGAAGTGCTGTCCAGTTCTAATGCGACATGCTGGAGTCGGGGGGGGGGGGGGGGGGGGGGGAGAACAAAGTGTCTGCTGTCACTAAGCAGCAGTTATAAAGTAGAACACAACAGCGTATCAAGAGATTACTGAGTGCCACCAGTAGCAGTACAAATATCCCCTGTATAAACTAAAGGAGCAATCGGTAGAATATAATGCTCCTCAGTGAACAAACTGCATCCCAAGATTAAAACTGTCCAGGCCATCCAGCAATCCCGTTTCAAAAGTGACCCATTCCCAGGCTTCAGCTGCTTTTCAACCATCCACAGAGCCATCTGGGATGACCTGAAGTTACACCGAGGCCCCAACTACTTTTTCCAGGGGAAGTTAAAGATCCATGGTACTACTGAAAGAAGAGCAAGGAGTTCACATAGTATCCTGGCCTCAACACCACCAACAAATAAATTGGTCTTTCATCTCATTTCACAGATCTTGCTGTATGTAAATTGTCTACCATGTTTGCCTACATAACAGTGACTGCCCTTTCAAGTAATTCATTACATCTGAAGTGCTTCGGGATTTTCTGGGCGACGTAATAAGACATAAGTTCTTTCTTTCATATAAAAACAACAGATGCTGTCGAGGAAATTCAATGTAATCATGAATTGTTATGCTAGCGTGGGTTACGGCAGAGTCATAACAGCACAGGATGCTATTCGGCCCATCGAGTCCGTGCCGGCTCTCTGTAGAGCAATCCAGTCAGTCCCATTCCCCCGCTCTATCCCCGTAGCCCTGCAAGTTTATTTCCCTCAAGTGCCTATCCAGTCTCCCCTTGAAAACATTGAAGTGTCTCCGCTTCCACCACTTCCGTCGGCAGCAAATTCCAGGTCATCACCACTCGCTGTGTAAGAGTTTTTCCTCACGTCTCCTCTGTATCTCTTGCCCAAAACCTTAAATCTGTGTCCCCTAGTCCTTGTACCATCAACTATTGGGAACAGCCTTTCCCCGTCTAGCCTATCCAAACCCGTCATAATCTTGTACACCTTTATCAAATCACCCCTCAACCTCCTTGGCTCTAATGAAAACAAATCCAACTTCTCCAACCTGTCCTTGTAGCCAAGATCCCCCATCCCTGGAACCATTCTGGTAAATCTCCTCTGCACCCCTTCACATCCTTCCTAAAGTGTGGTGACCAGAACTGGACGCAATACTCCAGTTGTGGCCTAACCAGCGCTTTATAAAGGTTCAGCATAACTTCTCTACTTTTGTACTCAATACCTCTATTTATGAAGCCCAAGATCCCATATGCTTTGCTAACCACTCAATATGTCCTGCCATCTTCAGGGACCTATGGACATTAACTCCCAGGTCCCTCTGTCCCTGCACACTCTTTAAAACTGTGCCATTAAGTGTGTATTGCCTCTCCCTGTTCCTTCTGCCAAAATGCATCACCTCACGCTTCTCTGTATTAAATTCCATCTGCCACTTGTTTGCCCATTCTGCTAGCCTTTCTATGTCCTGTTGCAGTCGATTGGTATCATCCTCACCGTTTGCCACCCCCCCAAGTTTGGTGTCATTGGCAAATTTAGAAATTCTACTCTATCACAATATCCAGGTCATTTATATATATCAAAAAAAGCAGTGGTCCCAGCACTGACCCTTGAGGAACACCACTGTCTACCATCCTCCAGTCTGGAAAAACAGCCATTTATCACAACTCGCTGTTTTCTGTCCTTAAGCCAATTCCTTATCCAAGCTGCTACAGACCCACCTATTCCATGAGCCTCAATTTTGTTAACCAGCCTTCTATGTGGTACTTTGCCAAACGCCTTCCTTGGAAACCAATGATTTAATTATTACTTTTTAAACTTCCTCTCACAATATTCCATATAAATTTTAATGAAAATATACTTTAATCAAGATACAATTTTCTATAGACCGTCTGGTGCAGTGGGTCAGCACACCATCCTTTCACTCCACAAACCGGTTAGATTCGAGCCTAGACTGATGGCCTCCTCTTTCAAAGTCTGTATGAGCCCTAAGGGAAACAAAACTAGGTAGGACTCAATTCAGCTACTAATAGGCATGGATCCACAGCTGAAAACTGCCCATAATATAACAGAAATTGCCAATTGCACTCATACTTTTATAGTTGATTGGTATGGGAATGGGAAAACTGACGGTTTCATTTGAATTAACCTTCTGAGGCTAGTGCTAAAGCATATTGCTAGAGCAACACAATGGGAACTTTAATCTGCATCTAACGGTGCTATACTTTACCTGGGAGTGCTCAATATTGACACTGATTACCCATTCCATTCCTTGCATGGATATCACTCAACTTGAAGAGCATAAAAAATTCAAAGAAACAAACTTATAAATTGATGGTTTCTTGCAATCATAATCCTAAGAAGAATGAATCTTTGATGAATACGCAACTTACTTGGATGTAGCGTTGGCACATGTTGTGCCAATCTATCATCTTTGAGCATGTGCAACAGTGTAGTCTTTCCAGCATTGTCCAGTCCTAGAAATACTAATTTTCCTGATTTCTTGTACAGTCCTAGAACAAACAAACAAGTATTTCAACATTACAAAATCACAGTAAAAACTATGTAGCAACAGACATCTCATCGATTCCAAAAATGTGAAAATCAAATACTTGGCTGCATGTTTACCAGAACAGAATGGTTCAAGATGACAGAGCCTATAGTACAAATTAACAGGTAATTTGATTGTTTTGTCACACTACAATATTCTACTTCAGGATGTGAAGCTGCCACAAAAGCTATTTTGCACCTTTCACCCAACACCCTGCCCCCAAGAAATTGTACAACTGGAGGGAGAGGGGTGGGGGGGCTGCATCCATTTTGCATTTTGTCTGCCAAGGCTCCTTTTTAGTGAGAAGTTCCTACCTTCCACTCTGCTCCTCACATGTGACTTCTTTGGAGACCAGAGTTTCTTGTTTGGAAGAAATCGCAGGCATACTCACGATAGCGCACTAACGTGTAGAGATGCCGGGGCATTTCAAATTGTAATTTTAGGTAGTAGTATTGGCATTAGATAAACAGATTCTCCAGTGACATGGTGTTAGTGTTCTTTTTTAAACATGTAGGGGCTCTGAATTAAGAGTATTGCAAACTGCAAATTCCCTGACATCACAGGTTTCCTTCGTGCTTCACTCACACAAGTTTGCTGCTTGAATGACACAAAATTCTGCCTTACAGCAGTCTGATTAATTGCTATTGGACTGTACAAGGTAAGGTAAATTTGACCTTGTCCCTAATTCTGTACAGCCATGGCAGGTTTCCAAGTCACCCTCATTACAAGTACATTAACAATTCAGGTGCTAGATACTAGAGGCAGGAGCTGCAATGGGCCAAATGGCCTTTTCTCATACTTGGCTTCAGTTTCCCACTTTCCCATACTAGTGGTGCACAGCTCCTGTACAAACGGCAAAAGGAAAAGAAAGAATTGCATTTATATAGCACCTTTCACTACCTCAGGATGTCCCAAAGCGCTTTACACCCAATGAAGTACTCTTGAAGTGTAGTCACTGTTGTAATGTAGGAAACATGGCAGCCAATTTGCACACAGCAAGCTCCCACAAGCAGCGAGGACACTGGGGATAACTCCCCTGCTCTTCTTCGAAATAGCGCCATGGGATCTTTTACGTCGACCTGAGAGCGCAGACGGGGCCTCAGTTTAACATCTCATCTGAAAGATGGCATCTCTGACAGTGCAGCACTCCCTCAGTACTGCACTGGAGTATCAGCCTAGATTTTTGTGCTCAAGTCTCTGAAGTGGGACTTGAACCCACAACCTTCTGACTCAGAGGCACAGCTCCAAGGATTTGTGACCGGGAGTACACGCACTGCACTTAGAAATTTAAAGCCAAAGGTTTTGCTGCATGCTTGGTCAGATCAACTTTCACAATAAGCAGACTTAAAAGAAATTCTGAATTGCTCAGCAGGACATTTCAAATGCAATCTATACAAGTGATTGCTTTTCCATAGAGCTTAAAAGCCAGGGAAATCTGCCAACAATACAAAAAAAACAGGTAAAAGTCAGTGCATATACGTGGAAAAATAATTAAACACTATAGTGATGCACTTAAATTAGTCACATACACCAAATAGAAAACCACCGAATCACAGTTTCTATAAAGCTTGTTGCTCCCGGGATCATTAGC
The DNA here is from genome assembly GCA_030390025.1 of Squalus acanthias. Classification (NCBI taxonomy): domain Eukaryota; kingdom Metazoa; phylum Chordata; class Chondrichthyes; order Squaliformes; family Squalidae; genus Squalus; species Squalus acanthias. The sequence continues at coordinate 168,060,849 of CM059427.1, read as the reverse complement.
ATTTGGCAGTAATCACCATTACACTCGCGGAATTAATACCCGACACACCCAATTTGTCGTATATAAAAGTTGTTCAACAAGTTTGGATACAACATGATGACGTAACGAAACCCTCTATTTGCCCTCACCACTCCAATGACTACAAAATGAATCAGGTTTCAGTGAATGAAATAACCTGGAAAAAAAGTGAGTATCAAACTTTAAGGGAACACCCAGAAAAAAAACTAACAAGGCTGTAGCGTCAAATAAATCTACTGGGAGCAAAAATTTGATAAAATCACAAATGAATTCATTGCTTTGTTGGAAAAAAATACAATCAATGGAAAAAGGACAGGGAAAATGGAAGCCATTTCCCTGCTGATGGAAAATGTATTAGCTTCTGAAATTCAGTGCAGTTCTACTAGAGTGCCAAACATGTGCATATATTATAAAACGCACTGTGTGTTTTTTAAATACACTGTACACTATTACTGGGTAAAATAATCTTGTATAAATGTTTTATAAATAGCTGATCTTCCATGATGTTGCTCCAGCAATAGTCAGTGCCAATGTAACTGTTTTATTGAGGTTAACAATTGTTTATAATCTCTTTAAAAATACAAGAAAAATTATTTAGAATTATTAATCTGCAGAACTGCCAAATTATCGAAATAATAATATACTGATCTAATAGGTTTCAATTACAGCCCAAGAGACCATTTTGTCCCCTCTTACAGGAAACAGCTGAACAACTTATATATTACTTTGAGTTTTTTTATTTTTAAAAATTCCCAAAAGCAAGAAGCCTTTTCCTCTACCTCAATGCAATAGTATAAATCATGCAGCATACACCATCACAGTAGAAAGTTCCAAAGCTTCCACTTGCATGCTGACGGTCCTCTACATTGGGGAGACCAAACATAGATTGGGTGATTCTCAAATGTTACCTTTAATTTTTTTTGGAGTGATTATTTGCAACGCATTTTTGACTCTCTCTGCGCATACGTGCCCGTCTGGTACTGCGCATGCACAGTACCAAACGGTGCGGTGGCTGCGGCCTACACCACCACGCTTCCGTCAGCTCCGCGCAGAGATGGTCAGGGAATCGGAGGGAGGGAGGGAGGGAGGGAGGGAAGGAAGGAAGGGGGGATCGAAAGGGGGCGGGGGCGGGGGCGGAGGAGGAGGAGGAGGATCGAAGGATCGAAGGGGGGGGGGAAAGAGAGAGAGGAGAGGGGATCGAAGGGGGGGAGGGGGGGGGGAGAAATCGAAGGGGTAGCCTTGGGGAGCACTTGAATTTGGTTCTAAATGCCGATGGTGCAACGAGCGGGAGGGAGTTCCAGGCTAGGGGTGGCGGTGGGGCAGAACACTTGCAGAGGAAAATGATATTGGGAGGCGAAAACTTTGACTGCCATCCTTGGTTGAATGGTGGGCATCGGTGCGTTTACCCCAATTATTGTAGCTCTGTAACCAGGGCTCGAAAGAACAAGAGAATAATGATTCAAAGCGGCCCTTCGGCGGTGCTGTTTTTCCAGCCTTACTATCTTATGCAGCCATAAATGAAACCCATCAGGAGTTTGCAATCCCAGTCATATCCACAATATCAGAGAGGGGAGGGGATCGAAGAGGGGAGAGGAGCTGAGGTCAGGGGCTCAGGGAGGGGCGGGGGGGGTGTCAGAAACTCAGGGAAGAGATGGTCAGGAACTTGTTTGGGGGGGGGGGGGGCACGGTGAACAGCTGGGGGGAAGAGACAGGAACGTGATCCAGATGGGAAGGTAGAGCGCACTCTCCCACCCTCTGTTAGGCCTGGATCACGTTCTTCCACCCCCACCCCCCCCTTTACAGCTGCACCACATTCTCCCTCTTCTCCCCAACCACATCCACCACCGCCCCCCCCCCCCACCCCCCCCCCCCAAGGCTGCAGCAGTTTAAGAAGGCAGCTCAAGGGCAACTAGAGATGGGCAATAAATAAATGAATTTTAAAAAATGAGCATATTCTATGTTGGTCCTACAACATGCATAACATTACATTACATTTATGTGTTATTTGCCGGACTTAACTGTTCCAATGTTCTCTGGCCAGCCTCCCATCTTCCACCCTCAAATGAACTTGAGCTCATCCAAAACTCTGCTGCACGTTTCCTAACACGCAGCAAGTCCCATTCACCCATCGCCCATGCTCGCTAAGCTGCGCGGCCATGTAGACGACTGGAGGTCCCGCGCACCCCAAAAAAATTAGGGGAATATTGCCCACCAACACCTTGATTTTAAAATTCTCATCCTCATGTTAAAAATCCCTCCGCGGCCTCATCCCTTCCTATCTGAATTCGGCAGTGTGAGTGCTCCTAACCCAGGAGGGCGAGCCCTGTTTGTTCTCTGAAAACAGTAGTGAGCGCTCTGGAGCACAGAGCTCTGGATCAGGTTGTCAATGAATGGATCGAATTACACATTGCAAAGATCTTGATTACTCAGGCAGGCAGGATCCAATTACACATTCCAGACAAACTGCTGGGTGTGTCTTGTCCTCCAAGGGGACCAATCAGAACTTTGGTGTTATAAATAGTTACAGCCATTATTTTAGGGTGCGCAGCCCCATTCAAAATACACGCATGCGTGGTTTTTCCTATTTAAAAGCTGGCGAGCCGGCTGCACGGGAGCTGCAAAGCGCTGCACGGCTGCGCAGCTTAAAGGGAACATTGGTTATCGCTTTGCTGTAAACCGCCATTCAGTCCACAAGTGTGATTCTGATCTTCCAGTTGTTTGCCACTTTAATTCTCCATCCAATTCCCACTCTTGACCTTTCTATCCTCGGCCTCCTACACTGTTCCAATGAAGCTCAACGCAAGCTCAAGAAACAGCACCTCATCTTTCAATGAGGCACTTTCCAGAGTTCCAGACTCAACATGGAGTACAACAACTTTCGATTATAACCACCGCTCTCATTTTCTCGGACAGCAGGTTCTGGAAATGTTTTTATAGTAACCATTCACACCTCCTCTGGGCCCACCTTTTGTTTCTTTACTTGTCCAGTTAGACTTTCTCACCCTCTTGACTTCAATGGAGAGTAAAATCGGGCGGGGTGTATTAGTTTCCCCAATGAGCAGGTTAGATTAAAATTGCCCCCGTTAACTCTGTTTTTCTCTCCACAGATGCTGCCTGACTTGCTGTTTCTCCAGCATTTTCTAGTTCTATTTCAGATTTCCAGCATCCGCTGTATTTTGCTTTTGTTGCAGTTGCGACGAACTCACTGCTTTGACCATATTCCATTACCATTTAGCTTGTAAAAAGTGATTTCTGATCAGTCATAGTAATTAGGGGTGGATACTGGTAATTGTGTTTATTGTAATCTGTAGCAATGTTTAAAACAGAACTGGAACATACATACAGGTATCTTACTTCCGGAGGAATTCTCAAAGGAGACATCTTGGGAATTTTCTGATTTTTGGTTCTGGAAATATTTTTGCAGCGACCATTTACACCGCCTCTGGGCCCGTCTTTTGTTTCTTTACTTGTCTCATTATCACCCCCTTTTGTCATTTAATCACTACCATCATAACTATTACACTATTAAACAGTTGGCACGTCTCCATAGAACAGGGAGCGAACACATGTACTTCTTGACCCCTAAATATATATCCTAGAATAATATGGCACTATCTTTTCCCCAGTTACATCATTACAGGAAATTGGATGATCTTGTCTCCATACTCCTCAGCAAGTCAGTTTCGTTGTTGTTTGAAGAATGTGCTGTTAAGGGAACTTTGTTATGTGGGATGGCACAACTATGCAACACTAAGTATGTAAGGAAACACAGGCTAATCTAGATGTTCACCTTGGAATCCTCCCTGACAACAGGCCTCAGATGCAGATCAGAGATACTCAGCTGACAGAAGAAATAAAAATGCAAACCAAAAAAATTAAGAAATAGCAGGGAGGGATTCTGTCTTCAGATTACTTTTCAGTCACATTTTTCAGTCATATTTTATCTGTGAACTTACCTGAAGTTTAGAGTTTACATTAACAGGAAATCTTACCTAGAAACTGAAGTGCACTACAGAAACTATTAGTGAAACCATTATAAATCCATTCAAAAAAGGAGGTCATATCCGGGTCTTACGGAATCTGAAAAGCAAAAAGAAATGAAGATATATTTTACAGAGCTGAATATGTACAGTACACTGGAGTTTCAGCAACAATCTCTCAGTTACAGCTGGGCAATACACAAAATTCTAGGAGATATTTTGAAAAATAATCTAGAGAATTTATAATGTTTGAGTTGAGGCTTTTTCAAAAACAAACAAAAAAAAGACAAATACTTATCTTTATTTTCCAACCAGCTTTTTTTTTTTTGAGAAGCAAATCTTCATTTTCACCCATCTCAGCATAGACTCCTGGAACCATCCCTATTCCTATTTAATGGCAACCCCTGGCTGCATCTGTACTTTTAAAGCTTACGCTAGTTCTCTATTTAAAAAAAAAGTTTCAACTTTTTCTTAATGTCGTCAGGGCAGACATTAGGTTCCAAACAGCCAGGATCATGCATCATCCCTTTAGTGTAGCACACAAACCCCAAACAGTATTTTTTTAAAAATTAAATCACAAACATAGATCCTGCTGCTAGGAAAATGCCAAATCAGAGTCATAACGGCACAGAAGGAGGCCACTCAGCCCATCGAGTCCATGCTGGCTCTCTGTAGAGCAATCCAGTCAGTTCCATTCCCCCGCTCTATCCCTGTAGCCCTGCAAGTTTATTTCCCTCAAGTGCCTATCCAGTCTCCCCTTGAAAACATGAAGTGTCTCCGCTTCCACCACTTCCGTCGGCAGTGAGTTCCAGGTCCTCACCACTCGCTGCGTAAAATATTTTTTCCTCACATCCCCCCTGTATCTCCTGCCCAAAAACCTTAAATCTGTGTCCCCTAGTCCTTGTACCATCAACCAGTGGGAACAGCCTTTCCCCGTCTAGCCTATTCAAACCGGTCATAATCTTGCACACCTCAATCAAATCACCCCTCAACCTCCTTTGCTCTAATGAAAACAAATCCAGCTTCTCCAACCTGTCCTTGTAGCTAAGATTCCCCCATCCCCGGAACCATTCTGGTAAATCTCCTCTGCACCCTCTCAAGGGCCTTCACATCCTTCCTAAAGTGTGGTGACCAGAACTAGGTGCAATACTCCAGTTGTGGCCTAACCGGCACTTTATAAAGGTTCAGCATAACTTTTCTACTTTTGTACTCAATACCTCTATTTATGAAGCCCAAGATCCCATGTGCTTTGCTAACCACTCAATATGTCCTGCCATCTTCAGGAACCTATGCACATTAACTCCCAGGTCCCTCTGTCCCTGCACACTCTTTAAAACTGTGCCATTAAGTGTATATTGCCTCTCCCTGTTCCTTCTGCCAAAATGCATCACCTCACACTTCTCTGTATTAAATTCCATCTGCCACTTGTCTGCCCATTCTGCTAGACTCTCTATGTCCTGTTGCAGTTGATTGGTATCATCCTCACCCCCAAGTTTGGTGTCATTGGCAAATTTAGAAATTCTACTCTGTATTCCAATATCCAGGCCATTTATATATCAAAAAAAGCAGTGGCCCCAGCACTGACCCTTGGGGACCACTGTCTACCATCCTCCAGTCTGAAAAACAGCCATTTACCACAACTCGCTGTTAGAAGCCAATTCCTTATTCAAGCTGCTACTGACCCACCTATTCCATGAGCCTCAATTTTGTTAACCAGCCTTCTATGTGGTACTTTGTCAAACGCCTTCCTAAAATCCATGTAGACAACATCCATTGCATTCCCTTCATCAATCCTCCCTGTTACTTCATCAAAAAATTCAATTAGTCAAACATGATCTGCCTTTTACAAATTAGTGTTGGCTCTCATTAATTAGCTTAAACCTCTCCAAGTGCCCGTTAATTTTTTCCTACAGTATCTGTATCAGTACAGTATCAGTACTGTAATGACTGCTTTAGCATTGTTTGTTTCCTTAAAAAACAAGTAGAAGAAAAACCATTTGGCCTATCAAACCCACTTCTTCCAACAGACCATATAAAACCTGCATTGCCATTTACACTCCTCGACTGTACTCAATCTCCTAAAGGACGTATATAACCTCAAGCTACAACTTCAAAAATGGAATTCCAGAATTTCTCCCCAACTCCCAAGGCAACTGAGTGAAAACAGGATTAGTACTAAATTCTAATATATTTATTTTTCATTATTGCAGCCAACAAGCAAATGCAGCTCCTTAATTTGTACTTCAATAATAGCATGAAGCATTCCAGCTTTTACAGGAAAAAAAAACACGTGTTGTTCACACTACAAAGCTGAAGGTGACAGAAGCCACTAGTCTGCAGCTAAAAACTGCTGCTTACTACAAATATTTGACAATTTTGTGGTAACATTGAAGCACAATTAGCAAAGATACAGGGCTTCCTCCATCACCAATAATATACAGATGATAAAAATAAAATAAAAACTGTGAATGCTGGAAATCTAGAACAAAAGCAGAAAATGCTGGAAATACACAACAGGTGCAATGGCATTTTCTGCAGTTGTTTAAGATGTAGGCAGTGCACAGTCCGTACCAAAGACACTGGTAGGATTGTCCAAACTAGGAACCAAGAACCCGAGAGGGGTGTTTAAGATCTTTATTAAACCAGGAGACAAACGTCTGATGATGGGAGAGCCAAGATTCTGCTATAAAGTGGAACTGCAATAAAAGCCTGATGGGATATGGAAAAGATGACAATTCTCTTCAGTCACCAAATCTAGCAAATCAGTGAACAGACAATACAACAAAAGTGTGGGCAGCGTCAGTCACCCTTACACCAAGTTTTGAGGAGGTGTAAATATTATGCATTCTAGGGCATGCATGACAACTTGCAATATGTATATTTAGTGCCTTTAATGTAAAGAAAAAACCCAGGGTGCTTCATACACAAAAATAAAGTGGGAAGCAGATACTAAGCCATGGAAAGAGAGATCAGGAGCGCTGGGGTGGAATGATAAAAAGCCTAGTTGAAATGAAGTCTGAGACATTACGACACAAGAGTCATGGGCTCTATCGCAGTATAACTGGACTCATATCCTGATGTAGCGCCATCTCCATTACACTTTTAACATAACTAAAAAAAAAGTAGTGAGAATCCCAACTCCCCCACCCCCTTGTGAAATGACGATAGGAATTGCACTTCCTGATGTGGTATGCTTAAATTATTCTGACACAGTATTATTTATGATGCAGCTGTTTAGCTACAATTGTCATTAGTAATTACATACTGTAGACCCAATGGGTTACTCCATCTCTTCTTTTTAAATTTGAATAATTGAGGGCAAGTAATCAGTTGGCACAGTAGCTAGACCAGGGAAATGAAGTTGAAGGTTGTCCATCATCTTTTATTGGAAGAGGTTTAAAATGGTGGCATTAGTCTAGGCTGTTTTCTCACACCAACCATTTCCAACAACAGGGTCCAGAATGAATTCAGTCACCAACTTAACATCCACGTTCGGAGCAACACTAGTTAAACCTCTCGCCTAGCCCAACACTAGAGCAAAAGTTGATCTGATAATGGGGGGAGTCGGGGGGCGGGGGGCCAGGGGAAGGGTTTTAGGGCTGGAAGAGGTTTCAGGTATAGGGAGGTGTAAAGCTATGCAGAGATTTAAATATGAGGATAAAAATCTTGAATTTGAGGTATTGGGGGACTGGGAACCAATGTAGGTCAGTGAGGACTGGGTGATGGGTGAGCAGGACTTGGTGTGGGAGTGGATACAGGCAACAGAGTTGTAGATGAACTGAAGCTTACAGAGGGTGGAGCATGGGAGTCCAGCCAGGAAGGCATTGAAATAGTAAGTCTGGAAAAGACAAAGGCATGGGTGTCAGTGCCATATGGACTGAGGTAGAAGCGGAGGTGGTCAACGTTACAGAGGTGGAAGTAGGCAGTCTTTGTGATGGGAAGGATACAAGTCTGGATATTCAGCTCGAGGTCAAATTGGATGCTGAGGTTGGTTAGTTTAGCTTGAGACAGAGGCTGTGGAGGGGGATGGAGCCAGTAGCAAGGGTACGGAATTATGTGCAGGGTGGGCGGTGAAAACGGTGGCTTCAGTCTTCCCAATGTTTAGCTGGAGGAGTTTTTGATTCATCCAAGACTAGATGTCAGACAAGCACTAGAACAACAATAGAGGGGTCAAGAGAGGTAGTGCTGGGTGTCATCAGTGTACACGTAGAAGCTGACCCCATATTTGCAAATGATGTCACCAAGGGGCAGCACGTAGATGAAGACGACAAGGGGGTTAAGAATGGATCCTTGGAGAACTTCAGAGGTGATGGTGTGGGGCAGGAAGAGAAGTCGTTGCTAGATATAGTATGGCTACACTCGGAGTGGAACCAAGCAAGGGCTGTCCCATTGAGCTGGAGGAGATGTATTAGAAGAGAATGGTGAGTAAATCACAGAATCCCCACAGTGCAGATAGAGGCCATTTCGGCCCATCGAGCCTGCACCGACACATATCCCACCCTATCCCCGTAACCCCACGTATTTAATCCCCCCACAACACTAAGGGTCAATTTATCATAGCCAAATCAACCTAACCCGCACATCTTTGGACTGCCGCTTGATAGCACTGTTGATGACACCTTCCATCACTTTGCTGATGATTGAGAGTAGACTGATGGGGCAGTAATTGGCCAGATTAGATTTGTCCTGCTTTTTGTGGACGGGACACACCTGGGCAGTTTTCCACATTGTCGGATAGATGCCAGTGTTGTAGCTGTACTGGAACAGCTTGGCTAGAGGCGCGGCTAGTTCTGGAGCAGAAGTCTTCAGCACGATAGCCGGGATGTTGTCAGGGCCCATAACCTTTACTGTATCCAGTGCGCTCAGCCGTTTCTTGATATCACGTGGTGTGAATCGAATTGGCTGAAGACTGGCTTCCGTGATGGTGGGGACCGCAGGAGAAGGCCGATATGGATCATCCACTCTTTTAGAACCCTAGGATGTAGTCCATCAGGTCCAGGAGATTTGTTGGCTTTTAGTCCCATTAGTTTTCCCCAAGTACTTTTTCCTCTACTGATATTAATTACTCCAAGTTCCTCACTCTCATTAGCTCCTTGGTTCCCCACTATTTTTGGTATACATTTTGTGTCTTCTACTGTGAAGACAGATACAAAATATTTATTTAAGGTCACTGCCATTTCCTTGTTCCCCAATACAAATTCTCCTGTCTCAGCCTCTAAGGGACAAATGCTTGCTTTTGCTACTCTCTTCCTTTTTACATACTTATAGAAGCTCTCACAATCTGTTCTTATATTTCTTGCTAATTTACTCTCATATTCCATTTTCTCCCTCATCAATTTTTTGGTCATCTTTTGCTGGTTTCTAAAGCTCCCCCAATCATCAGGCTTTCTACTATTCTTCGCAACATTATAAGCCTCTTTTAATCTAATGCTATCCTTAACTGCTTTAGTTAGCCACGGTTGGATCACTTTTCCCATGGAATTTTTTTATTTCTCAATGGAATGCATATTCATTGAGAATATTGGAATATTTCTTTAAATGTTTTCCACTGCTTATCTACTGTCATACCTTTTAATCTAGTGTCCCAACCTACCATAGCCAACTCACCCCTCAAACTTAAATAAAGCCAATTACGTAGGTATAAGACTCTAGTTTTGGACTTAAGAATGTCACACTCAAACCTAATGTGAAATTCCATCATATTATGATCACTCTTCCCTCGAGGATCCTTTACTATGAGATTACTAATTAACCCTGTCTCGTTACACAAAACTAGATCTAAAATAGACAGTTCCCTGGTTGGTTCCATGACATACAGTTCTAGGAAACTGTCTCGAATGCATTCATTGGTCAAGGTTTCCACCCCCAATCACTATTCCATGATCCTACTGGAGGCTGCATGTGTGGAGATGTTAGGCAAGTCCTGGATTGGGCTCAGTTGCGGTGGCTGCCATGACCCCAGCCAAGGTGGCAGGGGAAGAGAGAGTCTAAACCTGGCATCAGCTTCCTCAAACTACTGGAAGGGAAAATGAAAAATATGCATCGGCCAGATAAACCTTTATCATTTTCCAGGGTCTCTTGGTGGAAGTAATACTGTGTGGAAGACAGATGGCGACAGGCTCACCACCGGCTGAGGTTTCCAGTGATAAAATAGCCAATAACCTTCACTCTTCAGTCCCCTACGTGAAGAATGGCAAATTGGGAGAGGTATCAGAGAGCCAACACCGCTTGTGGGATTGTACCCTAGCATGAATCAGCATTTCACAAGAGCACTGTGTATTCAAAACAAGCATTTGACAGCATTTAATTCACTTTAAATGGTAATAAATGTAACGGTAAATTTATTGGTGTCGTTCAGTCCTGCACATTCCACATATAAAGCTTCATAACAGCAATGTCACTCGCTTTCTTGCATTGCCATTAACAAACATTATCACTTCATGATCACTTAGCAGGTCAGATCTGACAACAGTCAAAACGGGTTGGTGTTTTTCACCCCATTATGATAAACTCTCTAAGCTTGCAAAGTTAAAATCCTGCACGTGCATTAGTAGGTCAACTGGTTTTGTATTTAAATCTGGTATTCTTCATTTGATTAACCAAATAGCACTGAGTGCCATTTAGGACAGAAATTAGGAGGAATTTCTTCACCCAGAGAGTGGTGAACCTGTGGAATTCTCTGCCACAGAAGGCAGTAGAGGCCAATTCATTAAATAGATTCAAGAAGGAGTTCGATATATTTCTTAAGGCTAAAGGGATCAAGGGATATGGGGAGAAAGCAGGGACAGGGTACTGAATTTGGATGATCAGCCATGATCGCATTGAATGGCGGAGCAGGCTAGAGGGGCTGAATGGCCTACTCCTGCTCCTATCTTCTATGATTCTTCCAACTGAGCAATAACTCTGGAGGACAACCTGCTTTGAAACACAGGCACAGTCATCAATACACGCCCCCCCCCCCTCCCACAACACATTGGCAAATTTGTCACATGGGGAGATTGAGTTATACAAACTAGGAAGATCTCAATCCTTGGCCTGAGTTAGATGATGTCAGCCAGATTGGTGATGGGGCCATTACAATTGGCCTTAATAGCAACTTGCCATGGAAGAGAGGGTGGGAAACATCAGCTAGGGCTTCTGCTCCTGATTATCTAGTATCTCCTACTGAGAAAGTGGAAGTTTGTGGATGCCACATGAGGTTGCCACATGAGGTTAACATTAGTCTCGGCTATAACAACAACCCATGATCTAACAAAACATTGATGCTCCCTGTCTAGCCATATGGGAAGGGTACCAGACAGCTTCCAACACATGGGGAAACATATTGCAGCACAAATCACTGTTTTGGAGAGAGAAAAAAAGACAAGCTGGAAAATAATTAGATGTTGAGAGGTTGTTTCCCCTGGCTGGGGAGTCTGGAACTAGGGGTTATCGTCTCAGGATAAGAGGTTGGCCATTTAGGACTGAGGAGAAATTTCTTCACTCGGAGGGTTGTGAATCTTTGGAATTCTCTACCCCAGACAACTGTGGCTGCTCAGTCGATGAGTATATTCAAGACTGAGATCGAGAGATTTTTGGGCACTAAGGGAATCAAGGGATATGAGGATCAGGCAGGAAAGTGGAGTTGATGTAGAGGTCCAGCCATGATCTTATTGAATGGCGGAGCAGGCTCGAGGGGCTCCTATTTATGTTCTTAATTAATAGAAAAATTGAAGGATGGAGGGCAAACAACATGTCTGCAAGCAACAGTGCTTTACAATTCTGGTCAGGAGGTGGGATACCCGAGGTTAATTTTCACTTTCATGTTTTAGTTTTGTAGATTTGATTTTCAGAAGCTCATGCAACTCTTGTAGCCAAAGGGATCAAACCTGCCAGTGCCTCGAAACGCACAGGTTTGCTCAACACTCAGCTGCTGCAGGACTCCATACCATTAGAGGATGCTAGAAAGCTGGTGAAATACTGAAACTACTTCGGCAGCTGAGGCAGAAAGCAAGCTCACAAGTTACGGCTTACATTTCAGTGAACTTTAGATCGGGATTGTCAGCGATGGGGCACCCAGCTTTTCCTACACCTCTTCTGCGCACACCAAAATTAAACACCCAAGTGGGAGTGTGTTTACAAACATGTCGTGTCCTTGTAAAAGACAGTTTGTGCCTGCAACACAGGCAATCAGGGCGGGGAAATACTTTTTTCTTGAGAAACAGCAAAAAGTATCCCTTTTCAATTTGGCCTCTCTCCATGTACAGGAATTGGACATCACAAAAATAAAATTACAGTAAATCTTTGTCCTTGTTTCGTGTTAGCTGGGTCACAGTCAATGCCAGGCAGAGAGAAGTTTTCACATCATTTCTGCTACTTCGACTGAATAATTACTGTCCCAAGGACAGAATCTAAAGATAGAGGCCACATAGGAACATGAGTAGGCCATTCAGCCCCTCGAGCCTGTTCCGCCATTCAATGAGATCATGGCTGATCTGCGACCTAACTCCATATACCCGCCTTTGGCCCCTATCCCTTAATAGGCTAGCAAAAACCTATCAATCTCAGATTTAAAATTAACAATTGATCTAGCATCAATTGCCATTTGTGGAACAGAGTTCCAAACTTCTACCACTGTGTGTAGAAGTGTTTCCTAATTTCACTCCCGAAAGGTCTGGCTCTAATTTTTAGACCATGCCCCCAGTCCTAGAATCCCCAACCAGTTTCTCTCTATTTACCCTAACTGTTCCCCTTAATATCTTGAAATCTTCGATCAGATCACTCCATAACCTTCAAATTCTAGGGAATACAGCCCTAATTTGTGTAAAAAAAGCAAAATACTGCGGATGCTGGAAATCTGAAATAAAAACAGAAAATGGTGGAAATACTCAGCAGGTCAGGCAGCATCTGTGGAGTCAGGCAGCATCTGTGGAGAGAGAAACAGAGTTCTGACGAAGGGTCATCGACCTGAAACGTTAACTCTGTTTCTCTCTCTCCACAGATGCTGCCTGACTTGGAGTATTTCCAGCATTTCTGTTTTTATTCCTAATTTGTATAATCTCTCCTCACAACTTAACCCTTGAAGTCCGGGCATTATTCTGGTAAACCTACGCTGCACTCCCTCCAAGGCCAATATATCCTTCCTACGGTGTGGTACCCAGAACTGCTCACAGTACTCCAGGTGTGGTCTAACCAGGGTTTTGTACAGCTGCAGCATAACCTCTACCCCCTTGTATTCTAGTCCTCTAGATATAAAGGCCAGCATTCATTAGCCTTTTTGATTATTTTCTGTACCTGTTCATGGCATTTTAACGATCTATGTACCTGGACCCCCCAAGTCTCTTTGGACCTCCACTGTTTTTAGCTTTTCACCATTTAGAAAGTACCCTGTTCTATCCTTTTTAGGTCCAAAGTGGATGACCTCACATTTGCCTACATTGAAATCCATTTGCCACAGTTTTGCCCATTCACTTAATCTATCAATATCCCTTTGTAATTTTATGCTTTCATCTACACTGCCTACAATGCCGCCACAACCCCATAATTGTTCTGTTTGCCAAAAATCATATGTACAATACATGTTGCATTTACATTAATTCAACTAATTTTCAATGATACTATCATACTTTCAAATATACTATCCCTCCCCAAAGATTGATATTTTCATTTGCCTCTTTTTGCAACAAAGCCCCCATATTTTATCCTCAGCTACGCTCCAACTACAACCAAGGTGAACAACCTTGTCTCAAGCTTCTGCCAGTCCGACTCCAACACAGTGAAGTGCGAGGGTGCTCCCTTTCCCGATCACCCTCGATTTCCTGGTCAAGATGGGCTTGGGCCTGGAGCCTTTACTTAGCATGGCCCCACATCACTGTAGCCGAGACTGGGAACTCAGCTGGGCGGGAAGGAGAACACCACACATTAAAACTGCGTTCTACTACTTCTTCACATCGCGTTCCCACACTGTAGATAGTATTTTATACGCACAATAGTATTTGATTATTTAAAACTAGATGCCAGAGCTCATACTCGATAGTTTCAAACGATCCCTGATGGAAGGTGCATATCTGCAGATACTGAACGAGGCCAGAATTGGGCTTGGTTGTGAGTGCTCCTCGCTACTAAATAGCCAGCCACCAATCAGTGTTCTTGTGAAGAATAACTGCTTGGGTAACATAATATAGGGCTGCTGGTGCCCATGAAAATGTACCTTAGCATTAGTCACTGACTTCAGAAAATGGTACAAGAAAATTGGAGGAAAAATAAAAACTACATGAATTCACATTCAAAAAGAACATTTTGCAACAGATTAAAATTTCTCAATGGAAGAGTGTTTGGATATTTATTCGAGGAAGAGAAACTGCATACAGTGCAGAAACTGCCTATCCACCAGGCACATTTAAATTTTAAGAAACACTTTTTTTTTTGAATGCATCAAGAATGGAAACATTATATTATCCTTACATAGCTGTCAGCAGGGGATTCACAAGTGGTTATTCCATTTTGGGCTGTTATAGATGAGCCCCTTCCTGATCTGATGATATAACACACACAGGACTTCCAGTGTAGAGCGTCACTACTGTATATAGTAATCAGAAGCTGGAAAGCTGGCTAATTTTTCACTTCCCTAACCCAGGGCACTGAGGCCTGGCTGAGATCAGATAACTCCGCACAGACTTGACCTGAATCACTCAGAGTAACAGTGACGCTGCATTTTTCTTCTCACCAATTTTCTCATTTGCTGAAGACGATGGCTCCTTGCTGGAGTATGGTTACACAGGCACAACTCCAGTACCTCGCCAAGCTGCTGTTATTCACGGGCGAGCCTTGACCGAGTGCTGGATTTACAAGGGCATCACAGTCAAGCCTGATTTTTTTCCTTGCCCCGTGGCCACACATCTGCACTTCCACCTGGGGTTGCGGGATAGCAATCAGGAGTGGGAACCTTGGTTACACTTTTCCCTCCCTAACCCAGGATTGTTGCGATCAACTGTAACTCAACACAGACCAGGGATTGAACCTGGGACCATCTTGACCTTCATGACTCAGCCATCGAAGGGACTAATCATAGAATAGTACAGAACAGGAGGAGGCCATTCGGCCCATCGAGCCTGCGCCGTGCTTCATTTGTTTATCCAATAAAATTGCTCACAACAACAGGCTGTAAAAGCATGTCCCCAATACATGTTCCCACTGTTAAATGACAAGGGCGCTAGAAACCGAGAGCAGGATGGCACTTCCACACATAGGAACGCTCATAGTATTTTAAAATGGGAGGAATGCATACACAGCAAGCTACAGTTCCCTCACTTGAAAAATAAAAATAAAAGCTCCAGTCCTAGAAACACACGCATAACATAACTTACTTGCACCAGATGGGTTAGCAAAATGTACTGACTGAAATCTTGACTTAGTACTTTGGTGAGGATGGAACTTGTGATTCTTCAGTCAACGGCCTGTGTTTTGGGGAGAGGTGCAAGAAAATGTTAAAACTCAATCCTTGTCCCATGCTTTTTATGTTAAAACCTGCTAACTAGCTCCCCCCCCCCCCCCCCCCCCCCCCCCCACCCCTCTCACTACAGGCAGCCAAATTCCAAAATTAGAGTTAACCCTGTTAAAAGCTGGAATGGTCAGCATCACCGTACTGCAGTTCTGCTGTGATACACACAGCTTTCCTTGTTTGTGGGGGAAAAAGGCACTTAACCTACTCAATGTACTGCTGGGCAACATTAATACATAGCACATTGTCAGTCACATGTAGATACATGCACAAATTCCATGGGGAGTCGGCACGGAGGATTCAAATAATGAGGCACATCAACTCCTTTTAGAAATCTACTTGAAGTATTTCCGCGCCATTGCCCATTTAGAACCTGCTCTCCGGAATTCCCAACCTAAACCTCTTCACCTCTCCAACTCCCTTTCCTTCTTAAAACCCACCTCTTTCATCATTCCTTTAGCCACCTCTCCTAATATCTCCTGCTTTCACTTTATGCCCATTTTTGTCTGATTTACGCTTCTGTGAAGCACCTTGGGACGCTTTCCTATGTTAAAGGCACTAAGTAATTGCAAGTTGTTGTTATTTACATGCATCTCATTTGTGCAAAGTTGTTTTACTGATTAAACCTGAAGTTTTCTAATTAAAAATGCTTCGTTTCCATTTTTGACCCACCAAAAATATGCTCGCAACTGGTTTAGACCCAAATCCAGGAATAAATAAAAGTTGGAACTTGTCAATCAGAAGGCCTTAAAGAGTTAATTGAAATGACTGGGTAATAGACGGTTCTTTATTACACAGAGGATCAACAGCTGCCTATTGCATGTGAGGAACCAAAGGTCAACAACATGCACACATAGCAGATCACACATGCCGGATGGGTCACTGACACCACTGATATACCGGAAAAAAATCCTTGGACTGTCTACGTCAAACTGAGTGAATCTGATACACTGCAACAGTCAAAAAAAAAATCACTGCCACACAGTGATGTGCACTGTTTACAGTGTTACACCTTTTTAAAGGAACAGCTAGTCCTCAGAGAAGAATAAAAGAATGACCTGTGAAGCATTCCAGAGCTTCAAGCTCTTTGTGACATATGAACTGGTTCCTGGTATAAGCACTGAGAGAATAATTTAACAAGATGCTACATAGAGCGCAGATCAGCATCTCGAGGGTCTGCGCAGTCTATCTACCCATCCCGTCATAGGGCACAGTTTGAAAATTGACGTCTTTCCCTCTTACACTTTTAACAAGTAAACTTGTGAGCTCATTCTTGATCAATGTGGAAAATGAGGAAGAAAAGCTGACCCTGGGGCAGGGGCATAAAATCATCCAGGTTTCCTGTTCGTAATTACTATCAAGTGAACAGTCATTTGCACAAGTACTGGTGGGCCTGCTCCACTGGAACCTTAGGCAATTAAAACTTGCAAAACAACTGAGGTAACTTGAGCTTACATCAGAGTTTACTGAACGAAACATAAATAGTACCTCTGGGTTACATAGTTCTGTTTTGGGCAGCAGAAGACCAGTAGTCCATTTAGCCTACCCTTACAAATCTCCCATTAAGTTCCTCACTGTGATTGTAGAATTGATAACCCTGAACTCTGTTTGCTAAAGGGAATTTATTCAGAGTTGAAAGCACAAACAGCAATGAACAGACAGGAATGGTTTGCACTGCTGTTGTTATAGCATATAGGCTTCCGTGAGGCACAGAAACAATTGACAAGCCCAATACAATGACTGCCTGCCACCTTCAACATTGCTCACCTATTAAGTGACACCATGCATATAACTAAACACTGACCACAAATGGTAGGTTAAACTGGTCACCTACTACTCCCTTCCCCCAGCTGCACAGGTGATTAAGAAGGTTATAAAAGGGCCGGGGTGGGTGGGAATACAAACAAAACTCTCCATAGCCTTGGCAATTGTCCGATACATGGCCCATTTGGCCATTCTGCATATGTGAGCCTAAACAGTGAGTCTTGGTGGGCTATTCAACCTCAAAGGGCATCACAACTGACTCCAATCCTGCTCTCACCTGACATTAACACTTTCACAGGAGTCACTGAATAGCCATCAGAACAGGAACCCTCATTGATTTCCCCCTCCCTAACTCAAAAAGGTATGGAGATTAATTACAGCACCCTAACTGAACTAAGCCAAGCCAGCACAGACCAGCAATTAAACCTGGGACCAGCTGGGGACAAAATTCCTCCTTTAATAAAAAGCGGGATAATCCCCATTTTTCCTTCGTAACTAACTGTCCATTACCAAAATCATGTGGGCTTTTGTTAGCGGGTCATTAACTATGGAAAAATACAAACATTCCCCCATTTTTTTTATTAAAAGAGAAATTTCACTCATTTGTTTGGCTCAATGCTGTGCCAAGTGATGCTTTTCCCCACTAGGCCATCAAGGGAGAAAACAATGCACAGTTCATTTATTAGACTGGGTTTCAAAGATGGAGCCAAAACTTGTTTCTATTTCTGCTCAGTTCCATTCTCAGCCAACTCTCAATCCACAACTATACTCCACCCCACAGTCCTGAAAATGCTATAAAGATTTCCCCTTCCTGTACCCCATGTTCAAGACCATAAGAAATTGGAGTAGGTGTAGGCCATTTGGCCCTTCGAGCCTGCTCCACCATTCAATGAGATCATGGCTGATCTTCTAACAACTCCACTTTCCTGCACTATCGCCATATCCCTTGATATTCAAAAATCTATCGATCTCTGTCTTGAATATACTCAACGACTGAGCCTCCACAGCCCTCTGGGGTAGAAAATTCCAAAGATTCACCACCCTCTGAGTGAAGAAATTTCTCCTCATCTCAGTCCTAGATGGCCAACCCCTTATTCTGAGACTGTGACCCCTGGCTCTAGACTCCCCAGCCAGGGGAAACATCCTCCCTGCATCTACCCTGTCAAGCCCTGTAAGAATCTTGTATGTTTCAATAAGATCACCTCTCATTCTTCTGAACTCTAGAGAATATAGACCTATTCTCCCAGTATCCTCCCTTACTGCTGTAGCAAGGCTCCTAATGCCCTTTTCCAGAGTTGGCAGCACCAGCAACCACATTACACTCCTCACCAGCAGCCCCCAAGTAAACCATTTATCACTCTTTTGTGTTTTCACTGCCATCCCCAAATCGTCACTGCTACTGCCCTGCCTTGGTTGTACCCTATTCCAGAGCCCCTACCTCAGCAGCAAAACATGCCTTACAGCCAGCCTCGTTTGAATACTCAAAGTCTGCAGCTCGCTACTCAGTCCTCATTGCAGCCAAATGTCCAATTATAATTTAAATATAATTTTCTTGTGGGTTTTACTGCACCTGAATTCGCAGGATTGATAGTGCATTAGTTAAATACCAGCACAAATGAGTACGTTTTTTGTTGCGGTTTTAAATTTTGGATTTGTCAATACACAAAGCAAGCCGTAGGAAAAAGATTAATAGCAAAGTGATGAAACCGGCTCAGTGACACAGAACCCGAGCGGCGACTTACTCAACCCCCCGAAACAAACGATCTACATTTACAATCTCTACCTCTTAAGACATCTGAAATCCAAGAGAAGCCGATTGCCAGGTCGGGAGGGGAGGGGGGCGAGGGGTGCACGACCATCTGGTGCATATTTTTATAGGAAGGCGATGAGACGTCACATTTTGGGCCAAAATGTGCGGCAGGAATAATCTGGGAGTCGGTTAAAAGAACTGCGATTTCAGAGCTGCTGCGCTTCATCATTAAAACTGCAAGCGGGAGGGGGTCGCAGGGTGCTGAAGCCGCGGCTTCTTTCACCGATGACTCTTTTGTTTGACGCTGGCCCCCGGCGAGGTTCGCGTCCCAGCTGCACCAGCGCCGCGCGATCCCGGGGTCGCCACGGAGACGGGTCCCGGGGTCGCCAGGGTGACAGGAGCCCCGAGAGAAAACTTCCCCCACCCAACCGCCCCGCCCGCCCGCCGACCTAACGCCAGGCGGGGATTAAACTCACCGGGAAAGTGTCAGCGGGAGGAGGCCGGGGCTGGGCGCGGGGACTTTATCCGAGGGATCGAGGTGCACTTGCCTTTGCTGCTCACAATCACCTGAGCGCCGTCAGAACCACGACACAACAATGGCGACCGCTTCACTTCCGCTCTGTGCAACCCGATAACAATTCCCACTCAGGCGCTGTGTGCCACGTCGGGATGAAACCGGCCCACCCCCCTTCAATCACAGGAGCTCAGCGTCGGGGGGAATGCCAACAGGCAGAACGAGATTCACAATCGGAAAGAGCACAAATCCATTTAAAGATAAATAATTTATTACAAAATATTTTAAAGCGCCAGATACCTCAAAATAGGTCATATTTTAATCCGGAATCAGTGGTTGTCACTCATGTGATGACTGATGGTTAGGCAGGTATGATCCTGTGATTTTTTTCAGTGAAATCCATACTTTGTTTTGGTTTAAACGTAAATCTTTCTTAACTACAATAAGTGTTAGTGGGTTTACAATCTACATCACTGTTTTCCAATAAAACAAGCGCCTCATAATGTTTCTGATAGCATGACCTTGAAAATAGTGTACTTTGCAAAATTATCTTTTTTGTTTTTGGCAGCGCAAAAATGCTTTATAAATTACACATCTAATTGTGGAAAGCATAGGCTGAAAATTATTTAAAAGTATTAAGTCATAGCGCACATGCAGATTTTACACAATTAACATGTTTTGCACGATCATTTCATAAAGCAAGAAAGCAAATTGTCCATCCTACTGTTAAGAAATGGTGTCAAATTCTGTTTGATAATGCTCCTGTGAAGCATCTTGGGACGTTTTACTATGTTAAAGGTGCTATATAAATGCAAGATGTTGTTGAAATAACATTGTGTCATATCGACTTTGGGAAGTCTTCATCCACCTCTTGGTAGACCTGAGCCCACAGCACAAACTGGCCTTAAATTTGACACAAAATTGGTAGCCTTTCATCCATAAGGACAGCTGTCGTGGGAAACAAAACTGTCACACTGATGCATAAAGGGTACTGTTTAGTGGTTATGGACTAAGGCATTGATCGGGCTGGATGGAGGGAATTTTATTCTGACGCTGGTTGTGCTGTAGTTGATGCGGGAATACTTTATTTTGACTTTGACTGTCTGAAAAGGGATAGTATTCCAATCCCCAGTGTTAACTTCCCTTCTCTTGATTAACACAAAAATAGTCACCAAAATGTATCAGCCTTGGCTCCGTGATAGCACTCTTGCCTCTGAGTCACTGTTCAATGTTCAAGCTCCACTCCAGAGACTTGAGCACATATTCTAGGCTGACACTTGAGTGCAGTACTGCAGGAGTGCTGCATGGTCAGAGGTGTCGTCTATTGCCTGCCATTGCAGGTGGACGTAAACGATCCCATGGCACTATTCAAGTAAGAGCAGAGGAGTTCTCCTGGTGTCCAAGTCAACATTTATCCCTCGACCAGCACCACCAAAAACAGATTAACATATTTAAAAAGAATAATGTCCAGATTTTAAATCACCATCAGCACCATCACTTGTCATGGGTAAATATTCAAAATGAAAGTGAACAGATTCCTGAGTCAGTATGGAGTAGAGGGATACGTGTTTGGTGCCGAGCCAGGGGAATAATGCATTCAAACAGTGAGGTGAGATTGATGGTCTTCTTCCTTTTTTAAAACTTGTAACTTATTTTATTTTTTCCTTCTCCTCAAGTCTTCCCATAGTTGAGAGGACAGGTCGGAGGCCTGCTCCTAACCGCTCCTCAAACTGCTCTTCAGCCAGCCACTATGAAGACTCCCTCTACTGAGATGCATGAACTTCAAAATCTCAAAATGAACTTTTGCTGTAACAACTCGATTTCCCCCTCCAATTGCTCGCCGTTCCTCCCCTGAATATGGTGACTCATGCAGGGGAATTTTCTGTAAAAAAAAACCTGTTTTGAAATAGGCTCCTCATTTCTCCACTGTCGCTTTTAGAATTCCTGTATAGTTAGTTTTCTAACAACCAATTTGTGACTATCCTTCGGGCTAGATGGGATCTTTTTATGGTTGTGGAGACTCCAGGATGACATGCCTGATAATGGAAATAAGGAAACAAGTCAACCTATGGTGGACTTGGTAATCCAATACCAGTGCCCTGCTTTGGTAAGTTGCATGGTTTAGCTGGCTAAAGTAATACCCCTGCATACACTTGGGAGTCCCTAAACTGTGCACTGCCAAACTACACCTACGCTCTCGAGACTTAGATAAATGTCTCTATTGATCAAACAGAAACTCGACAGCTATCTAGGATCAGAGACTCGTGCTGGTGGTTTTCCGCATCTACCAGACATTCGGCTGACCAAAACAAAAATCCTGGAATTAAAAAAAAATTTGTTTATGGGATCTGGGTGTCGCTGGCAAGGCCAGCATTTATTGCCCATCCATAGTTGCCCTTGAGACGGTGGTGGTGAGCCGCCTTCTTGAACCGCTGCAGTCCGTGTGGCGAAGGTACTCCCACAGTGCTGTTAGGTAGGGAGTTCCAGGATTTTGACGCAGCGACAATGAAGGATCGGCGATATACTTCTAAGTCACGATGGTGTGTGACTTGGAGGGGAACTTGGAGGTGGTGGTGTTCCCATGCGCCTGCTGCCCTTGTCTTTCTAGGTGGAAGAGGTCGCGGGTTTGGGAGGTGCTGCCGAAGAAGCGAGTTGTTGCAGTACATCTTGTAGATGGTACACACTGCAGCCACGGTGCGCCGGTGGTGTAGGGAGTGAATGTTTAAGGTGGTCGATGGGGTGCCAATCAAACGGGCTGCTTTGTCCTGGATGGTGTCGAGCTTCTTGAGTGTTGTTGGAGCTGCACTCATCCAGACAAGTGGAGATTATTCCATCACACTCCTTACTTATGCCTTGTAGATGGTGGAAAGGCTTTGGGGAGTCAGGAGGTGAGACACTCGCCGCAGAATACCTAGCCTCTGACCTGCTCTTGTTGCCACAGTATTTATGTGGCTGGTCCAGTTAAGTTTCTGGTCAATGGTGACCCCCCAGGATGTTGATGGTGGGGGATTCGGCGATGGTAATGCCATTGAATGTCAAGGGGAGGTGGTTTTGACAGTTCTATGAAGGAAACAGCAGCGCGGAGTTGTGAATACTAGGATATTAGGATGAGATTTACCATCAGTAAGAGTGACACATGTTGCCAACCCATTTGAACAGATTTATTGTATGTTTTATTTTTCAGTGTAATTAATCAAAATGGATCTAATTATCTCCATTCTTCCTCTGAATGAATTACATCCAATTTTCAAAATGGAAACAGTCCGTTCGAACCAACGAGTCGGTGTTAGTGTTCATCTCCACGTAGATAGTAGCTCTAAATCCATGTGCCTGCCGTGTTCCCATATCCCTTTCTCCTTCAACCATCTAGCTAACCTATGCTTAAATGTGGACATGGTCTCTGTTTCAATCATTGTGCATTCCACACCCTCAGTGTAAATGTTTGTCCTACTCTCTGACATTCAATCATATCTATGCCCCTTCATTCTAGACCCCTCAAACACTGGAAACAGTCAGTTTCCATATACTTTGTTCCATCTCTTCATCGTTTAAAACAATTCTATCAAATCACCTGGTAACTTGCTAACTGAAGAAAACTCACATTTTCAAGTCTTTCTTCAGATTTGAATGTGCTCACTTGCTGGGTTATGGGTCAACAGGTATCTGCGGTTCTCCAATACCTTGTCCATGTGGCCATTCTTAATGTGAAACTCTAGATAGTCAAGTGTTGGCAAGCTATTTGACACATGAGCCATCAAAGCTGTCTGATCATGACATCGTCCAGTAAGGATCACTGGATAGCAGTAGTGAGCAAGACCCGAGCTGATTTTATTCCCAGTAACCCAAGGGCGCTATGGCCAATTGTCGCCTCTGTACCATCCAACTGAGATCACCTAAATTAGCACAGACGCAGACCTGGATCTTCTGGTCTGTTTAGCTCAGAGCTACATTACATTACATAGGATATACGGCACAGAAACAGGCCATTTGGCCCAACCTGTCCATGCCGACGCTTATGCTCCACACGAGCCTCCTCCTGTCTTTCCTCATCTAAATCTATCAGCGTAACCCTCTATTCCCTTCTCCCTCATATACTTGCCCAGCCTCCCCTTAAATGCATCTATAATATTCGCTTCAACCATTCCCTGTGGTAGCGTGTTCCACATTCTCACCACTCTTTGGGTAAAGAAGTTTCTTCTGAATTCCTTATTGCATTTCTTGGTGACTATCTTATATTGATGGCCTCTAGTTATGCTCTTCCCCACAAGTGGAAACATTCTCTCATATCACTCTATCAAAACCTTCTATAATTTTAAAGACCTCTATTAGGTCACCCCTCGGCCTTCTTTTTCAAGAGAAAAGAGACCCAGCCTGTTCATCCTTTCCTGATAGGTGTATCCTCGCATTTCTGGCATCATCCTTGTAAATCTTCTCTGCAGTGCACTGACCAATGAAGGCATCAGGGAAGAGCTATTTTTTTTTCTTTTAGCTAGAGGTTCATTCCTGTGAATGACACTGGACAGATCTGTATTAATCAGTGCAGGGCAAACAGTTTTTTGACCCAGTGACGCCTTTTGTTTCCCTTACTTCACTTTAGGGTGTCACGCCGGAAATGCCACGTGTACTGACTGCGCATGTGCGGGAGGTGGGCGCTCAATTTCCGCTTGGCCGAGTTTGAGCTGATCGGAAGCCGAAAGCGGTGCGCGCGGCCTTCGGGGAGAAGCGTCACAATCGGACGGCGTCACCGCGAGTGCCCGAGTCAGAATTGCAGGCTCGCGGCGGCGAAGCGCAGCGCGGGCCCGGCCTCAGGCTCCTAGTCCCGGCTCCAGCCCTATACACCCGGCCCGGCCTCAGGCTCCGAGTCCCGGCTCCAGCCCTATACACCCGGCCCGGCCTCAGGCTCCGAGTCCCGGCTCCAGCCCCACACACCCGGCCCGGCCTCAGGCTCCGAGTCCCGGCTCCAGCCCCACACACACCCGGCCCGGCCTCAGGCTCCGAGTCCCGGCTCCAGCCCCACACACCCGTCACAGCGCAGCGCGCCGCTCGTACCGGCCCCAGGCTCCGAGACCCACTCCCAGCCTCAGCACCCAGTCCCGGCCCGGGGATGTCGGGGGCCAACGCCGGCTACAACAGCCCGAACATCGGAGGGGCCGCACAGCCCTGTCTGAACGGTGAGTAAATTACAATACAGACTGGAACAAGGAGCAGCGAAGAGCCGCCAGGGGGTGGTGAACCCCGGCCTGGGAGGTGGGTAACGGAGGGAGGATCCCCCGGCCCGGGGGGTGACCGATCCTCTCCCTCCCCCGAGAGTTACCCAGGGTCGCTCCCTCTCCCCTGATCCCAAGCTGTAGCTGAGGGGACCGTTAGGTGAACGAGGCGGTGTTGAGCTCTGCGCTCAGCTCCTCTTGCAATCATTTCTTGGGTGTTTGCTTATATCTTGTTTGCTCCCCTGTCGCCCTGCTCCCCGACCCGTTTCAGCCGCTTTCCTATCCCGGCTCTGTAAACGTGTCAGTGAAAGGCGGTGACGCCCCGACTTCCTCCCCCTCGCACAGCTACAGGGTTGCAGTCTTTCGAAACCATTCAACTTAAGCCACTAACCTCGCCGTTACAATTCAGTGAGGAGTTGTGTTAATTTGTTATGTATTATTTATGTGCATTATTTAATTCTGTGCTCATGATCTTTCCTACTCGTACGTTTGGTGTTAGTTTTCCCCAAGTGCTTTAGGTTGCTTTGCAAATAACGGTGTAGTAGTATCTCATTCCATCTTACTGGGCTTTCTGTGGGCAGTTAGTTGTATGATTACATGCAACTGTCCCAGTTTTCTCAGATGCTGTGTTGGCATACTCGCCCAGGGAGTTCTACTCCCCAACTTGTGGGCTAACCAGTGCACTGTGGTGCTGGATGCCAAGTGCAGTGTTCTAGCATTGCACAAACTCCAGAAGAGGGATTTTGAAGGTATTGTTAAAAGATGCGAATAGCTTCTGTCCAGGTTATTGAACATGTCGGTGTCAGGGGACGGGCCTGGTGGATGCCAATTTTAGCTTGGACAACACATTACTTTGGGACTAAACTGCGGAAAAAAAAGAGCAGAGGGTGCTCTCGTCTCCAACAACTGCAAAGTCCCAATTCCAATTGTTTAGTTTAGAGATTCGTGCGTGGAAACCTACTAAATTGTTGCTTAGGAACCCAGCTGACCAAAGGAAAGTCCCAGATTTTGATAGACAGAATGTACAACTATATAATTATCTGTTTTCCCTTTTACAATATTGCAAAACATAGTAGGAAAGATCAACTCTTGCATTAATCATCTTGTTCTACTTTTAGGTTAGAGCTAGTGGAGGATCACAAATTTCTTGTCATAATATTTATTTATTCCCTGTTATTTAAAGTCCTTAATGTTTTCTAAGTTAAAAGCAATATGTAAATGCTGTCTGTTTTGGGAAGGGAGACAGCAAGAGAAAAACTTGCTACAGAATTAAAATGGGCCTATACCCATTAGTGGTTATAATATGAGATGCAAGAACGGTTGTAGTTTTGCTCCAAAAATATAATATTTTAGAAGATTTTTTTTTTAACTGATTTGGAGCATTTGTCTACTCGTCTTTTGTGAGTGGAACTGTAGGGCCTCTGAGTCAAAAGGTTGTGGATTCATGTCCTGCTCCAGAGACTTGAGCACATAATCTAGGCTGACATTTCAGTGCAGTAATGATGGAGTGCTGCACTGTCAGAGATGCTGTTTTTTGAATAAGACATTAAACCGAGACTCCGCCTGCCCCTTTGGGTGGATGTAAAAGATCCCATGGCACTATTCAAAGAGGAGTTTTCCCGGTGTCTTGGCCAACATTTATCCCCCAGCAACACCAAAAATAGATTCTTTGGTTGCATTGCTGTCTGTGGGACCTTGCTGTGTGCAAATTGGCTGTCGCATTTGCCTACATTACAACAGTCATGAAGTATTCTAAAATACTTCATTGCCTGCAAACCATTTTGTCATGTCCTCAGGACGTGCAAGGCTCAAGGTAAATGCAAGTTCTCTTTCTCTCTTTAATTTGTTCTTGCAATGTGGGCAACACTGCCAACGCAGCTTCTTATTCCTAGTCTATGAGGGCATTAAGCGCCAACCTTATAATGTGGGACTGGTGTTAAATGTAGACCAAACCAGGTAGGAATGACTGGTTCGCTGCCTTGAAGGACATTAGTGAACAGTTTTGTTTTTTATGACAATCTGGCACCTTCCATTTTTTTTTCACCGTGAGCCCATAACTGACCAGAATTATGGAATTCGATTTCACAATTTGCCATAGATTTGAAGTCTAAACCTCTGGTTTTCTAGTCCAGCACCATAGCCACGAAGCTACTGTACCCAGTTGTCAAATGAAGGTGTGAAGAATAAGCCAGGGTTAGTTTTGCACAAGTTAATATTGAGTAAACATACATTTGGAATATGCCGTTGCCAATGGATAACCAAAGTTCACACAACACTTTTTCCAATTTTCTCATCTCGTCTTGAGGGTGATGACTGTCAGCATGAAAATATAGTTTTTTTTTATAGGATTTAAAAATGATGGTCATGTTCGCAGTGGGAACAAAAGTAATTAAAAATCAAAACTTGAAATAGGAAGTTCAGAGGGATTATGCAGGGGAAGTGGGTTCATGACGTGACCATCAGTTATGTCATTGCTGTTTTGATGGTGATCTACCAGTAATATGGAGAGTGATGCCTCCGGTATTAAATGAGCACTTCATTATTATAGCCACAGGATCAGCTGCTATTTGTTAGTACTTTCAATTGATGGAATAGTAATGATCCTAGTGTCCCCAGCACCTTTGAACACCTTTTGTAGTACCTTACCTAGGAAAGTGGGCTCATGCGCTGTTTTTGCTTACTCTTGACCAAAGTGTAAACTTAAATCTTATGCCACTGGGATGAAGAAATCAATGGAAATCCTGTTTTGACTGGCATCAAGTCACAGTCATGTAGTGACGTCATAAAGCTTTTTGCTTAAAATAAAATTTTTCTAGGCAAATATCAGCTGCAAACCTTGAATACTGGGTCTACCATAATTAAGCGTTTGACAGAAGATTTCCTACATAGAGGCATTTGTATAAAATAAACATTGAGACATCTGGCCAGATTTCAGTGCAGCATCTCTTAGGTGCTGACAGGAATCCTGTGGATAGACCAGTTATGGCAGCAATACTATGTGGATAAATAACTGGCAGTAAACCTGTAAGCTTCATTTGTGGAAACTTCTTCCTATTACAGGACAGGTTGATAATGAACCTGTATTTTTCTTCTCCCATCTGACATAGATTTAATTGTTTGAGTGGGGAAGGGGAGATTAAAAAGGTTTTAAATGTAATTTTCTGATTGCCTTTATGGCTCAATTGGTTTATACCATGAGTAGCTGAACCCCACAGACAAGGAAGGTCCGAGCTTTGATCCTTAGTGTGGGCTGTTAGCTGATTTCAGCCGTGGCACTGTTGGGGAGGGAACGTTGGTCAGAGCTGCTGCTTCTGATTGCTATCTCGTCACCTGTGCTGGAAGTGTACATGTGTGGGCAGCAGATGAGAACAGTATTGAGCTTGACTGTGATTATCGGCTGTGATAATCCAGTAGCTTGCTAATGCTCATTGTCTAGGCTTACAAATGAAGAATGGCCTCTTGGGTCAGGACCAGAAGGTTGACTGGAGCCTGTGTAAAATGTACCTCAGTAAAGAGTCAAACTCCTTTTGGCGAGGGGAGAAAATTGATGAATGAAAGGTGCATAAATAAAACTTCTTGCAATGTGTCCGGAAGCTCATTTGACTTAAGTTGATTCACTTCAGGCCAGATAAGCATGGCATTTTCTGCACACTTCTCTGAATGGATTTGCACACCAACCTGGTTGTGAGATGATTAACTGGGGCTGGTTTGACGAACCCGAGCTTTCCATATATATTTAGGGGAGGTGTTCACCATGCCGGTGAATGTCCTGTCATTTTGTTTCACCTTATGACTAAATGCCACTGACTTGTTAAAGCCTCCAATACACACACCTTGGTGCACAATACATGCTTAATCACTGCAAACAAAAAATCTACTTATTGCTGTGCAATTTGCTGTGATATGCAGTTCAATTAGCTCCTTGATTTGAGTAACCACTGCTGCCATGTGCCTTTGTTTCATAGACAACTGAAAGAGGCTGTATCGGTATCACATTTACTTTTGGGATTTCTCTCAATTCATGTCCCTATTACATCTCCCTTTAACTTCTCATTGCACAACACTGTCTATGAAAGATCTGATTTCAAACTGTAGTTTAAGTCACGATTGTTGGTTGATTAAGACTCTTAAGATTATAAATAGTTTTGGAAGCTATTTAAGATGCTATCACAGTGTGTTTGCAAAAGTCTGAATCTCGCAAGAATTAGCTCCATTACTATTTCTGGCTTCAAGGAAAAGTGAAATGGGGATGGTCTGGTTCCAACCATAAGTATTGACACTTCCTTCTCCAACTGGGAGACTAAAGTTTACATTTATTTCAGCTCACAGCTGCATCTTGGTGTTTCCTTAGAAGTTGGATTTTTTTTTTAAATGGGTGTCCTCTCCATCTGCAGGATTGAGAGAATAAACGTTTGGCGTATTCTCAGCTTGCCCTTGTGTGTCTGTGGGTCATCCCAAGTAGCACTGGTTGTATGCGGGAACACATGTAGTTGGATACCAGCAAAAGGTGATTGTATCGAGTTTTGCAAGAGTGCACTTGGAGAAAAATTAAACAGACTTCTACTGCCGAGTATTTTCCCTTGCACATTGAATCCATATAAATCTGTTGTTGTGACAGTTGTCTTGTAAAATTTATATACACAATGACTTTTCAGTTGTGATCAATGTTCTGCTGAGCTGTTAATGGACTTTAAAATCCACCTGAAACGTTATCCTCACTTTTTTGTTAAAATTAAAATCAACATTATCCAGACTTTGCATCAAATCTTTTTTCGGCATCTTGGCACTTTCAGGTTGCAGTTTTACTGAGACAAATACAATTCCAGAAAGAGTTTTGCCTGTTTCCAGTAGGTCTGATTTTAAATGATGGGAATAGTGTTCTGACACTCTGCATGTTATCTCTTCCCAGGTCCTGTGCCGAATCAGTTGATGAATCAACATCCTTCAGTCCCCACTGGGCATGGGTATAATGTGGTCCCACCAGCACCATATTCGCAGCAATTACCAGCAAAGAACTTACCACAGCTTTCTAATGAACAACGCAACTACGGGTACCATCAAAATCTTCAGCCTATTGGGAATTTTCAGAGCTTTGGACAGACTGCCAGCAGACCTCCACTAAACGCCACCCCGTTACAGAAGGGGAGCTCTGCTGATGGACAGAGTGTACCTTTGGCTGCATATCCAGGATCTTACTCAAGAATGCCGCTGCCTTCTCAAAGCTCATTTGCACCTGGACCTTCCAGCAGTGTTCAGCCCGGAGCCTCAATCCTTCCACAGCCAAGCTGGCAGTATAGTCCTCCACAGCAGTCCCATCCTGTCAGCCAGCCTCTAGCAGGGATGCAAACAAATCATGTCGTTCCAGCTGCAGGAACTGGCCAGGGGCGAGTACCTTCAGAGCCCTTGTCGACCACCTATGGAAGCGCTGGTCCAAAGCCAGCGATGGGCAATCAGTATGCAAAGACAGCTGGAGGACCTGTTGCACAGAACTATACAAACCAAGGTAAGCCGGGGTTTACGCCTCAGTTTCCTCTAACGGTAAAGTATTGATAATATGGTTACTTATAAAGAGATGACTTGTACTAAAACAGACTCATTGTCTGTTCTTCCTGTAGGGACCATGCCATTTTCAGTAATAAATATGCCTGCATTCCTCAAATGGCTACAGTTACTTAATTTTGTTTTAGAATTAAATTATGCTGTGTCCCCTGATCCTGTTGGGACCAAGCTATGGGTGCCTCTCTACCTCTTTCCTCCTTTAAGACACTCCTTAAAACCTACCTCTTTGGCCAAGCTTTTGGTCATCTGCATTAATATCTCCATATGTGGCTCGGTGTCAAATTTTGTTTTCTAACGCTCCTGTGAAGTGCCTTGGGACGTTATACTACGTTAAAGGTGCTACATAAATCCAAGTAGTTGTTGTTGACGTCTGATAGCTGGGATTTCTCTAAAGTAAAAGACAGAAAGAGATCAGTCACGTAATCACAGTAGAGTTTCTAGGTAGTGCAGCATCTCAAGTACAGAGGTGTATATTTGTGCATTAAAGTTCTCACTGTACATAGTGTTTGTAACAGGGCTGAGACCGAAAATGCAGGTGGAACACCTCAAATCTGCCTGCTGGTAAAAAGAGTAAACCCGTTGGTCTCTGGTAGGAAAGCAAAATTGAACTGAATTGAGGATCGTTCAGTGGGGTGGATTCATTATTGAAGATGACGTAAAGTTGCAATGGGACCAACCAGTGAAGAGAAATAGAAAAGAAAATACAAGGATGATACCAGAATGGAGAGGCTATACCTATCGGGAATGATTGAACAGACTGGGCCTCTTTTCTCTCTAAGAGAAAACTGAGGGTGACCTGATGGAGCTCTTTAAGATTATGAAAGGGTTTGATAGGGTAGACGCAGAGAAGATTTTTCCACTTGTGGGAGAGACCAAAACTAAGGGCCATAAATATAAGACAGTCACTAATAAATCCAATAGGGAATTCAGGAGAAACTTCTTCCCAGAGAGCGGCTAGAATGTGGAATTTGCTGCCACGCGGAGTAGTTGAGACGAGCATAGCTGCGTTCAAGGGGAAGCTAGATAAACACATTAGGTAGAAAGGAATAGAAGGATATGTTGATAGGGTGAGATGAAGAGGGTGGGAGGAGACTCGTGTGGAGCATAAACACAAACATATATGTGTTCGGCCTGAATGGTCTGTTTCTGTGCTGTAAATACTGGACATTGGAGCTAGTGTTCTCTCTTCACCCCCCCCGCGCGCGCGCACACGCTAAGCAGCAAGGTTGAGGTTCTGGTGGAAGTGGGATGTCTGTACCTGTGCCCGCGATGTTGGTCTGTTTCTTTTTTTAAGGTGGACCTATTGTGCATTTCAAGCATTTTCCATTTCAGACATCCTGCCTCTCTTTTTAATGTATTCCTCAATTTCTCCATTTTCTTGCCTTTTTTCTCCAATAGGCCTTTCCTGTGACCTTTCACCATCTAAGGTGGTTGGACCTTCTTTTGTGTAATGTCTTTTCATTGCCTCACTTAGATGACCTTTTGTATAATTTAACAGTTTGCTGCTTTTCTATTAAAGTCTGTAGGTTATTCAACCAATTGACTTCCTCCTTTGATTGGAATATCTGGTTCTTTTTCCCAATCCCATTAAAATATTTGCTTCTCTTCAGTTTTTAGCTCTGGTGAAGGGTTATACCCGATAGGTTGATCTGTCTTTTTTCTTCACCGATGCTGATGGACATGCTGCATATTTCCAGCATTTGCAGTTTTGTTTCTTTTGGTCCCCAAGGTTGTGCCTATCTGCGACTGGGCATACTGTGTGCTACAAGCCTAATATCTTGAATTCTGTCATCTATATTTTTTGACTTGTTAACGTTTAGCTCTGTTCTTTTATACTAATGAGCATTTTCTGAAATGGTGGATCCATTTTCCTTTGTGTAGCTGACATATTTTGGAAGATTAGACGCTGGCGCCTGCAAGTGTCCATATTTGTATGGTGTCCACACAGCCAGTATTAGAAAATGACAGCTTTACCAAATACAGGCTGAGTTAACCTTTTTGCTTAGAGGGATTTTGATTTTTAAGTAGTACGGTCTGTGCTTTCAGAGAGCAGATCAGTTTAGGTTTTTTTTAAAACAATGTGTTACTATGTCTTTGCAAATGATTTAAACAAGATCTGGCTATGGTGTCAGTTTTTTTAAATAGTGCCGTACAGCTCACAAGCAGTTACTGATTGTTGCCATGCCTTCAGAAAATGGGTCTGTCTGAGAAATGAAAGGTTACACAATGAAGGTTTCTGCAAGGTACAGACTGAAACTTCTAGTAAGTACTTATTGAAAAGCAGAAGTTTAAAGGAATTTTAAAAAGCTGACTGGCTGGTTCACCTCTTGCATTGTGTGGCCTATAACTTTGTCACAGTGTAGTATTGTGCTGTATTGCACACAGACTTGCTTACTCATGGAAGGTGAATTGTTGGATCTGTGTTTCTATGACGAGCAGGAGTGAAAGGTTGTTGATGTTGGAGGTGAACATTGACCCTAGTTCTGTTGAACATTAGGCAACCAACTTGGCCTGGAATGTTCTTTGTACAAAGTCTTTTCACAATACTCCATTAACGAGTGAATGTTGAACTGAATTGAGAGTGCCTTTGGCTTAGCTATTGAGGCAATTTTAATTGTTGCTCGCTGAAAAAGTACAAAAGTGCACACCTGCCCTCTTCATACTGTATCCATGTTTCAAAAATGACTCGCATTTTTTACTCTTGTCTTTGGACTATAATGCCATAGTGCCATTTCAAATGTGAGCATACCATTGGACATCTGTGCATGTACGCTCTGATCTTTGAATGGTAACTGTTCATGTTTACGGAAAATGATTTGTATTGCTTCAGTGTATGGTGATTCTGGGCAAGTGTGGCTTGAGTTTGAAGTGGTATGGTGAGAGAGGGTAATCAGTGGGCTGTTTGGGATCACCCCTCCCTGGGGACTGATTAAGTGCCACTGACAGAAACCTAGTAGTCGAGAAAATAAAATAATTTACGGTGCTTTTACATCTACAGCTGACCATGCAGACTTTAGTGAAGTTAGCGAGTGGAGCTCTGAATCTGAGGTATGCCTGGACACACTCAAACGATTTAGCTTAGAGCCAGGAGCCCAAACTCTGATTTAGCAGAAGCCCTTGAATTGGTCTTGTGGGATGAGGGCTAAAGCCCTATAAAAGCATTTTTATATTGAGGCTCATTTAGTTTGGATCGTGGGAGAGCAGCGTCCGTGTGCCAAATCCCCGCTTTTACATTGCTACAACTAGGTTCTTTATCCGGGGAACAGTTGTAGACCCACATAAATGTGGGTAGTGGTGCTGTGCCTTCTAATTGGTGCAGTGAGCAAGTTTTGGATTCTTTCAAAATTCATGTCCAGACATTTATGGATATGGATAACAAGAAACCCTTACACAGTTCCTTGGGCATTCCATTAGCTACATAGAAACATCTATTCATGAATATCAGTACTCCTTGTATCAAAACGGAATACAATAGAGCGTACATGTTCTGTAGCTTCTTTCATGAGATTGAAACTTGTTTGCATAACTTATCAGCAAAAGAGTTACAAATAGCTGGTTAAGATTTGTATGTCTCTTAGATGCTCATATCTTCCATGTTGATTAAGTCCCTCTGTGGTTTAATCTTCTTTTGGTATGACTTTTGCATAAATTCCTGTAATTTATTACGGTTCAAAATAGATTAGATAATGTTTAGATGTTTGCATTCACACCTAGAAGACAAAGTGCGCTCTCTCGTATTATACTTGCTAAATTTTAAGTATAGGAATTACTTTTCCTGTACATAAAATGTTCAAGAAACAGTGCACGTAGTACGTGAACAAATATCCTGTTAAATAATTTAAATCTTAATTATGCAGGTGGAGGGGTCCCTGTCAGCTGCAGATTTTATTCAATTTCTCAACAGTTATAGTCACTGGTGAATGTAATGCTCATCAGATGTGGGAGCTTGATGATCTCTCTCCTCTCTGCACCCTTTCTCCTGGGTTGGGAACATTGAAGCACTTTTCTTTCCATCACATCTGAGCTGGCTAATTCACTATAATCTACAGATTGAAGCCAAGGTTTTCCTGGTCTACAATAACAAAATACTGCGGATGCTGGAATCTGAAATAACAACAGAAAATGCTGGAAACACTCAGCAGCTCAGGCAGCATCGAGGAAAGAGAAACAGAGTTAACGTTTCGGGTCGAACCCTTCGTCAGAACTGGAAAAGGATAGGGAGGAGAGATTTTTAAGCAGAGGCAGGGAGGAGGGGAGGGAAGAACAAAGGGAAGGTCTGTGATAGGGTGGAAGGCAGGAGAGATTGACTGACAAAAGCGAATACAGTATACTAAATTGTAAGAAATACCTTTTACCTCTTCTCTTCCCACCGTCCAGGGCCCCAAACACTCCTTCCAGGTGAAACAGTGATTTACTTGTACTTCTTGCAGTTTAGTATACTGTATTCGCTGCTCACAATGCGGTCTCTACATTGGGGAGATCAAACGCAGATTGGGTGACCGCTTTGCGGAACACCTCCGTTCAGTCCGCAAGGGTGACCCCGAGCTTCTGGTCGCCTGTCACTTTAATTCTCCCCTCCACTCCCACTCAGACCTCTCGTCCTCGGCCTCTTGCACTGTTCCAACGAAGCTCAACGTAAGCTCGAGGAACAGCACCTCACCTTTCGATTAGGCACTTTACAGCCTTCTGGACTCAACATCGAGTTCAACAATTTCAGACTATAAATTGACCCCTGTATTTCTTCATATTTTTTTTTTTTCTCTTGTTTTAACACGTTGGCTGTTAAAGTTGCTGCCATCATCATTCACACATCATCTAGAGTCATCTTTTGTTTCTTAACTTGTCCCATACCTCTCTTATGCCTTGCACCATCATCCCTTTTGTCAGTCAATCTCTCCTGCCTTCCATCCGGTCACAGACCTTCCCTTTGTTCTTCCCTCCCCTCCTCCCTGCCCCTGCTTAAAAATCTCTCTCTCTAACCTTTTCCAGTTGTGACGAAGGGTTCGACCCGAAACGTTGACTCTGTTTCAATCTCCTCGATGCTGCCTGACCTACTGAGTGTTTCCAGCATTTCCTGTTTTCCTGGTCTATATGGCTCAGTATTGCACTAAGTGCTGCATTTACCCACCAAACATTTGGGTGTAGCCCTACTACAGTACGCTTTAACGTGGTACTGCCTGTAGAGAATTTGGGACATGAATTTATCAGGCTATGGTGTGTCTGACCTAGAAGTGACATTGGATTGCCCAATTAGAGTACTTTATTCCCCATCATGGCCATTTCTCATCTCGATCACAAAGGCACTTTAAATCATTGCTTGTACGTTGATTTATATCACTGGACTGTGAGATACACATCCCAGTGCAAGTGAGCTCCTGGGGAGGAAAACCAAAAATAAAGCTGTGGTACTTGCTGCTTCTTAAAGATGAGCAGTTACAGATTCAAATACCACGTCTTTCTCTCCTTGTGTTTAGTTAAAGAAGCTGTGAAGCTGGCCTAGAACAAAAATGAAGCCGTGATTCTAGTATATGATGCACGTAATCCCTAACTTAAAATATAGAAAGCCATTTGGAGAAATTCTGTGTCTGAATAGAGCATTCAAGTTTGCTTTCTTTGAAACAAATCTACAATAAGCTGAATGGTGTTGAGTTGAGTGGTTTTCATATCGGTGTGTAAATGGTATGCGACTCTGAAACTGCTTATCTTGCCTAAGCAGCTAAATCTCAAACTATAGCAGGTGCAGATTTTCCTTTGTTTTTGCTTCTCTTCCTCTGTTCTGGACAGTGACTTGTGTTAGGGTATGGTTCCATAGGTACCAGATGCTCTGGCACATCACCCAATTGACTGTTCCTCACATGAGATCAAAGTATGAAGGCTGGCAGATAAATCAAAGCAGTGCTCCC
Organism: Squalus acanthias; assembly: GCA_030390025.1. Taxonomy (NCBI): domain Eukaryota; kingdom Metazoa; phylum Chordata; class Chondrichthyes; order Squaliformes; family Squalidae; genus Squalus; species Squalus acanthias. The sequence continues at coordinate 168,024,675 of CM059427.1, read as the reverse complement.
GAGTGTGATCTGGTCATCCTTGATGACTATACTGCACTTTTTCCAGAAGAATATGCTGGGTAACGATCAGGAGTGGGCAGGAGGGCATCAAATCTAGGACCATCCTGATTATGTATAGACAGGCTGTACCTTTGCTAAATGAGCTATTGGGATAGCTGACCATTTAAGTCATCCTCTGGTAACTTAGCCGAGAGCTTGGGCTTTGAATCCTGGGCAAGTCTGGAAGGAGGTATGTTAACCGTGCTGAGATCAATAGGATGTGTTTTTAAACTGAAAAGTTAGAAATGGTGATAATTACTGTTTTGCTAAATATAGTGATTAAATATTATGTAGAAATAAATAACAAATATTTTATTGTGTATTCTGGTAGTGAGATCAAACAAAGTTATTGAAGATGTATAGATTGTGCAGTGAGGTGGTTCTGCTGGTATCTTTTTAAGCCACTTGATAAAAGTTGGTTGATCTAGTAATTGTTGATTTCGAAGAGTGATTGCTGTAAACAAGCAGTGATTTTTTGGTGTTGGGAGCCTCCCACCTGGCAGACCAAAAACGGTGATCCAGGCCATCAGCAAACGAGGGCTCTTGGGAGATTTTGGGGAGTGGCGACTCGAAATTGAAGTGTAGTTTCTGGACATAGTTGGTAAAGTTTGAGAGGAAGATCCTGGGTGTTGGCGAGACTTGGGAGAAGTGGACAATATTAGCACGTATCCTGTGGCAAAGTGAGCAGACTTGTGTCCAACAGCTATAAGCAATGGCTCTTCCCACATACAGGCATGATTGTTGCCAGAATAATGATTTGTTTCCCTGTGTTAACCTTCCATCTGCAGTTTCAGCTAGCTCTGTCTACTTAAAGACTGTATTTTCGAAACCTGAATATCCAGGAAATGTAGCTTGTTTTAACTTGCCGTGTGTTTTGTTTTGTTTTGTTGTCTGATCAAGATGGCTGCGAAAAGAAAAAACTTGAAACTGAAAGTACTCCAAAGATCTGATAGTTTTTATTTAACTAGATCCAAATCATTGTCAAATATGAACCTTTTTTCAATTTTCTTCCCCTTTTCTGAAAGCAGTGGTTTATGCTGAGGTACACACGGACAGGGAGCCATTCTTCAGGTGTAAGCCTAGACAGTGAGTATTGGCGAGCTAATTGACCGGGGGGGGGGGAGCGGGGGGCACTGCACCTGAGCTGGAACCTCTCCTTTCTCAAAAGTCATCCAGTAGGAGTCATTGGATAGTGACCCTGAGTGAGAATTCTGGCTTTCTTGCCTCCCTTTATCTCCCCCCCACTGCCGGAAGCCCAGAGACAACTGAAGCCATTATAGTGCACCCACTATTGTAGTCACACCTGAGATCCTTTAACTCAACAGACCAGCGAATGAGCCTGGGAACTTTGTTGGTCTATTGCGACTTGGCTTTTGTAAGAGAGTTGAACAATAGTGAATTAGATGCAAAAGTGTGGAAATGAGACGAAATGATTTATCAAAATTGAACTACTTTTGAAGGAAACTTATTAGACAATTAATTCTTTATTCGTCTTCAAGCTATTTTTCCACTTCTGGTTTTAGTTGAAGCAATAAGGCTGTAAGTCTCTATGGAAAATAAATGCTTTGAGTTCGTGCGGATACATTTCAGCTTTTTAAAAATAATTTGCTTCAACTAACTGCATCCTTGAGACAGCAATATCAGAAATTAGCAATCCATATGTGTGTCCTGTTGGAAATTGGTGCTTAATGGTTAAATATATAAATTGCAGTCACTTGTCTTTCCATAATTTCTAATATGTACATCTATGGGGAGACTTTGGTATTGTCACAGAGAACTTTGTTTTCATCAGGCTGGGAACAGAATTTTTATACAGGTTTTAAAAAGTACTAAGACAAAAGATGGTTAAAATGCTAAGTAAAGGCGTCAAAATTGTTTCCTCAAAGACAAAACAATAATCAATTTGTTAGCCTGTCTTTGTAGTCAATAAACAGCTCACGCCCATTGTGTTGGGAGATCCATGGTCCTGGGTTGTTTGTCATGGGTCTCCCCTTGGGCTGTAATCACGGAGATAAAAAAACAGGCACAAACACTCAGACTTTTTTTTTTAAACAGAAAGCTGTGAGGGGGCAAGCTTTCATCAGATTCAGAAAGTTAGAAGCAAAGTTAAAAGTCAAACAAGAAAAGAGTGATGTGGAGAAATGTACAGTATTTATTATTACGTGAAAGAAAGTTGTACTGATTGAATTATGAGCCTGATAACTGTTGCTCTGCATGTTCACTTGATGTGAAATAAAGCAGCTTAATAGTTCATATTTGCCAATGTCCTATCAAATGTTTTCCCTTGTCCACCTTCAGAAAGATTGTTGAGGTACGCAATAGGCCATGTGCTAAAGCCACAATATCTGATTTAGACCACGGGGGTGCTCTTGTTATACCTGTGGGTTGCGCAATGATATACTGTAGTTAGATATTGGGCAGTATGGGCACAATCCTAATGCAAGACGCTCAGAACGCTTCGAGTCGGTAGCACCACTGTACTTGAGAGAATGTCAACATTGATTTAAGTGCACATGTTTTAGACTGACATTTGGGTACATCGAATCCTTAAACACATTTTTCTGTGCCAATGCTGTTACAATCTCTGATACTGTCTTATAGCTTGAATTAAGGATCTTTGGAACACAATTTTCATCTTCTAGTGTTATGTAAATTGAGATTATGTATGAAAGCTGGTGGCTCTCGCCCAGTATTACACATGGGTTGAGGAGGAAGTTAGGCTGTGTTTCTGGGTCTGGATTTGGGTGAATTGGGGCTGGGTGGAGATCACTGGAAGCTGAGGACAAGGGGGGTGGGGGTGGGGGGGTGCTAGTTTAAGGAATGAGGTGTGCAGATCGTGGAGCTGATGCTGGGGTGGCAGGCACAAAAAGTTTTTCCAAGAACAATCCTGCCAATATATTTGATGGAACGTATTTCCTTCAGTAAATAGATATGAAAACATTTGACACAGAAGAAATAAATTGACGGACCCAATGGTTATCTCACTCACCACAGAGACAAGATGTTTCATAAGAGATAGTTGCCTGGTAGCAGCTGTAAATTTTACTCCCTTCTATCACAACAGAATATGTTTTGCTGTACTTAGAATAACGAAGCTTAACTGACTAGAATTTGCTTTGATTATTATTCAGACTTTTTGGAGTTGTCTAGTGTGCCCTGGAGAATGTAAAAGTGTTTTGAACATGCATGAAACGTGTTTTTCTCAGTTGGACATCAACTCTAATGGGTAATATCAACGGATGAAAATATTGATATTGGCATCACAAGCACGGCTATAATGAGATATCCAGGTGATGGAGCTAAGAGGTATGGGATGTTTTGCAAAAATAGACCATTCATCTTGAAGGTTACACCTTTTGCAATTCACCTCATTTGATTTTAAAGTAAATTGGAAAGCCCATGACTATTAACTTTTAGGTGGCCTGTTGAAAACAATAAATTTGATTATCTGACTGGCTTTCTCTCATTCCATAATCAACTTATATTTAAGAACAATTTTCAGTGCAAAGTGCAACCTCCATTATGGGCACTTGATTGTAATGGACACTATTTTGTGTTGTCACCCTGTCCAGTAATATACAGTACTGTAGTGCCAGCTACAGTGTAGTGTGTATTTCTGGTTGCACATTTACTGTATCTAAATGGATGTTTCATTAGAAATGTTTTCAGGTTTTTTTATTCCCTTGTTTATATACTGAGCTTGTTATAGGTGTTCTTTAACATTTTATAGTGTAATACATTCCAAGTAATGTGAAATAGAATATAAGCTTGTGTGTGTAACTAAAAGTTCTGAGTTAATTAATTATTTAAATGTTTCTGTAGGATCAAGTCATCCACCAGTCAGCCAGCCATTACATCAGATGTATCAGCCTGGCAGGACACCCTTGGGTCCCCCGCCATCGAGTGGAGGTCCTCCTTTGATTAGACCAACTCATCCTCTGGTAACCACTAATCATGATGCATCACTGGCTCAAAATCTTTCAAGAGACTCCGAAGGTAACACTTCCAAGGGACAGAATCCTTAATTTTCATTTAAAACGTGCCATATTGGTACACATGAACATCAGGGAGCGCGTGCTAACCGATTTACTGTTACACTACACTAACCTATGTAGAGCCTAAATGTGACACAACTATATACAGGTGTAAGTGCTGTTCACATTACCAGGTATCTCCGACCAGGAAACATTTAATACTTCAACATGTTAAGCGGCGCATTTGTGCCCCATTTTGAAAATAGTTCTGAATGATTTATTTCTAGTTTGAATAGAGTGCAAGGTTTTGTAGGGGTTATTTGTTTAAGATCTTTTTTATACTCCTTGGAGAAGCTATTCATACAGCAAGTAGTAGATAACCTTACCAAATGTTAGATTTTAGAATACTATTCTATGGAAAAGCAAGGATTATATATTTTTGTAATTTAGCAAATCTCCTGTTGTGCTGCTCATGGTGAATCAGAGGATGTGCTATTTTAAACTGAAAGCAACATTATACTATGTAAAACATGCATTAGTCTGCCAAGCATAGGTTTGTGTCCTGATAAGGTTACAAAATCTAATTGATGTAAGTAAACACTGGGTGAATTAATTCAAAGGTTAACCGGAGTAGCTATAGAAGATTTTTTTCTAGCCTTGTGAAGCATGAGCTAAAATCTCAAAATGGATGACTGAATGCTCTGGAGCTGCTTAATGGTGCAGTGTAGTCCTTTTGCAGATTAGATTCAGGGAACTGGAGTCAGAAAGCGGGATATTATGTACTGTCAATGTGATTTTTTTTAAAACAGCAAAAATTAATTCGAGTAATTCATGTGGCCTGTTTAGGACATATAAAATTTCATCAAAATAACCCATGCTATAAAGTAGTTTGAGCATTTGTGTGCTGCTCAATCTGGAATATCTGCCCTTGCTAACATTCCAACTGTAATGGTACTTGGGCAGTGAACTGCTGATTTATAAGGTAAATTGTCCCGCATAGTATCTTGAAGCAGGACTGGGATAACTGCTAAAGGATTTCCATGGCACAAGTTTTAACATGCCTTGCTAGCTGGTAATGTAGGTCTTTGTGACTATAGCCTAGTGGTGGTATAAAGCACAGTGAATTGAATAAGATGAAATGTATATGTTTAAATTAAAGTTGTATGTACATTTCACTCAACATATTCAGTTGGGACAAGCTTGTTTAGATTTCTAGGGTGTGAAACTAATAGAACTTTCAAGCCCTGGCTGTGACTAAAGTAGTCTGACTAATCAGTGTTCTATTAATTGGAAATCTGAATTTGATTACAGTATGCAGGGATGGATAGTGTATTCTTCAATGGCAACATTTCTGTTCAAAGAATTTATTTTCAGTGGGAGTCCTGTCTTGATGGCTTAATTTTATACGGAAATGGTTAGCTTCCTAAAATCAAAAGTGAAACCTCTTGAGTCTTGATTGCTTGGGGGTTTTGATATGAACAGTAGAGTCAAAAAGATCAAGTCAAACAGCACTACACTGTTTATTGTAAGGTGACAGCTCTGATTCCGTGGATTTCATTCATCTTTTTGAAGTAGTTTTTTTTTTATACAACAACAGCACCTTTAACACAGTAAAATGTCCCATGGTGCTTCACAGGAGCGTTCTCAAACAAAATTTGACACTGAGCCACATAAGGTGATATTAGGGCAGGTGACCAAAAGCTTGGTCGAAGAGTTAGGTTTTAAGGAGCATCTTAAAGGAGGAAAGAGAGGCGAAGAAGCGGAGAGGTGTCGGGAGGGAATTCCAGAGCTTCGGGCCTCGGCAGCTGAAGGCACGGCCGCCAATGGTGGAGCGATTAAAATCGGGGGATGCGGAAGAGGCCAGAATTGGAGGAACGCAGATATCTTGGAGGGTTGTAGGGCTGGAGGAGGTTAGAGATAAGGAGGGGTGAGGCTTGGAGGGATTTGAAAATGATAGAAATGAGTATTTTAAAATAGTGATCAGTGTAATAGTTACAAAATATTTAACAATGTGTGTGATTCGTTTTCAATTACATGTACCTGATGCAAGTTTTCTGTATCTTTTAGGAGTCAACTCTGGATCATCTGGTGATCAACCTGTAGCTCCTGACAATTATGATACTGTGGAAGGAGGAGGTGAAATTAGTAAGTACTACACTTTAAAAATTGTCAATTTTTGCTGTTAGACGACAGGAGAAATTAAATTTGATTGCAATTGGATTTAAAAAGTGGGGATACCATCTTTTGCTGGGGTCAGCGTAACAGTATTTTGCACTGACCTTTGGAAGGGGAGAAGGAGATAATCTCCAATAAAGTTCTTCATTATGTTATCTGTAAACTCAGAAGGCTGTCCTCTGAAGAACTGCTTCAAGTCTGAGTGAAGCATGTTTATAATTATGAAAGAGGCCGTACTGTGATGCTGACAAGACCTTAGTTTAGCAAACTGATTTCAGCCTAAGATTGTTGGGCTGCATGGAACAATTTTTTTCTTTACCCAAGAAGGCATTTATACTTGTGCATACAGCTTTAAATGCTGCAGAACCTGTATTCTCTCTAAATGGAATGCTACTGTGTTCTAATCTATGATTTTTAAGTAAGGTTTAACTACCTGATTTTTTTTTTCCTATTTTCACTACAGTGCAGCCAATTCAACAAGGTCTCAACACTAGAAGGACGCTTGGACACTCTTATCCCTCCTTGCCCCCTGGCTATCAAAACCAAGCTAGCCCTGGGATCCCAGGTGGTCAGCTGGCAAACACAGCAGGACCACAGCAATTTTCTCAGGTATGTGAGTTGCTGATCCTAGCCCTGGTTAGGCCACACTTGGAGTACTGAGCGCAGTTCTGGGCACCACACCTTGGGAAGGATATATTGACCTCAGAGGGAATGCAGCGTAGATTTACCAGAATGATGCCTGGACTCCAAATTACAAGGAGAGATTACACAAACTGCAGGTTACAGGTTGTATTCCCTGGAATTTAGAAAGTTAAGGGGTGATTTGATCGAAGCTTTCACGATAGTAAGGGGAACTGATGGGGTAGATAGAGAGAAATTATTTCTGCTGGTTGGGGAGTCTAGGACTAGGGGGCCTAGTCTAAAAATTAGAGCCAGGTCTTTCAGGAGTGAAGTTAGGAAACACTTCTATATGCCAAGGGTGGTAAAAGTTTGGAACTCTCTTCTGCAAACAGCAGTTGATGCTGGGTCAATTGTTAATTCTAAATCTGAGATTGATAGATTTTTGTTAATCAAAGGGATTAAGGCATATGGGCCAAAGGCGGGTACAGGAAACTCCTTATTAACCGGCACCGGCGTGGTGCCGGTTAATCAAAAAGTCCGGATAACGGAGAGTTATATCTGCCAACGTACGTACACATTGACATGCGCCTGCATTCGGAGCTCCGTCTCCCCGGGGACCGCCAGCTGACCACCTGTCGTGTCCGCTGCCTACCCGGGCTGCACATTCCCCTCCCAATCTACACGCTCCGATACAAGGCAAACGCCTCGGGGTTTTTTTTTAAAGTTAATTTTAAACGAGAGATGAAGGAAAACCCCGGTTACCTACTCAAGAATTTTGCCAGTTAAGAGAGATTTCCGGATATTTGGGTGCCGGTTAATAAAGAGTTTCCTGTATATGGAGTTTGGTCACAGATCAGCCATGATCTCATTGAATGGCGGAACAGGCTCGAGGGGCTAAATGGCCCACTCCTGTTCCTATGTACTCAATTAATTTTAATAATTCCTTTTCTTCCAGTTAGTGAGAAGTGATGATTAAGAGCAAGGTTCTGCTGTTGATACTTGGAAACGTAGAACTTTCTCGTAAAGGTGCTGCAAAGCCTAAGCAGTCATGGACTGGTGGGACATGGGTTCCTGCTGGCAATATCTTGGTCTCAGTGGAAGCTCAAGTTAAGACTCAGCAGCCCTTCTCAAAGAGGGACAATTGGAGAAGTCATTCCAGTTGTGCCCCCTTTTTTCTTGCTGTTGATTGTGGAGTAACGTTGGTGAAGACCTGGGTGCAAGTTTCTTGTGATCTTGCCTGGAGTGGAATATAGCAAAGGGAAGAAAATGTTTGTTTTTAAAAAAATGCACATTCTCCTCATTAGTTAGTGAGAATTATGATCTTCCACCATGCACAAGCAGTACATGTTACAGTTATATGTACAAAGTTTTGAATGTTTGAAAGATTTTTGATTTGCGATCCCACTTTTTATAAAATTATGCAGTAGCCTGTTTATATTGGTCAGAGAACTCCTTCGCAGTTGTTTCTGCTCAAGTTATGGTACCCTGCTTGTGTAGCACATTTTCATGCAACATGTGCTGAAGATTGACCCTCTACCCGTTTTTGTTCACTGCACAATATCTTGGAGCAGATTAGGATGTATGATTAGTTCTGTGTTCTTCCTAAGGCCCAGCCCTCCAAACAGTAGTATTGCTCTATCCTTGCATTACTTCAGAGATCTTTTGGCAAAGGAGCTTTGTATCTCTTTCTGTTGCAAACTCCATCCCTACCACTACCCCATTAAAAACCACCTGTCACTCAGAGATATTGAATTGAAATCTGTTTCATTTCGTGCAGAGGTAATCTCAAAATGTTCTTTTCCTCTTTCGCCACAACATTATCTTGAGCTCCCGCAGACCTAGCCACCGTTCCAAAGCAGCTCTTCTTTGGGACTCTTGAGCTTTAAGAATCTCATTACAATGGCACTCTTGAAATTTATTTTCACAGCCAGTTTATGAACAGATGGTGCACATTTATGAGAATTTTAAAGGAATTGAGTCATCACTTTTGGCAATTCTTTTCAGTGGACAGCATAAGTAATGCAATTAAGTGAATTGCATTTCTGAGTATCACTAAATAATTTTAAGATAAGCTGGTGCATTAGGAAAAATGTGCAAAAATCACAGAAAATGTAGACTGACAGAAACTTCAGTGTGAAATTTCCATGCATTCAACATGACTGGAACAAAAGCAGCCTATTCCTTGCTGTTTTTAAGAAAAATGCCTGCTTCAAAAACTCTGGAAAAGATGATGATAATCTGTATTTGTGTTCTCTCTGTGCTGGAACATATTCTCATATTAAAACTTGTTCTCTTCAGGCTTCACATTTTAATCAACTAATGACTGGCATGGGTGGGCTTAGTCTGCAGCAGGGCCAACAATCAGAGGGAGTGCGACCTCTGAATCTCCTGCAGGAGAGAAACATTCTGCCTTCAACTCCAGTCAAAGCCCCTCATCCAAACCTGCACAAGGATCTACAGAAACTAAACTGCAATCCAGAGTAAGTTGTAGTAGCTTCCAATATAACCAAAGTTAATGTAACTGACTAAACATGTGTTGTGATTTTGAATGGACTTTGCAAGTCAAATCTAACCTTCATGGAAAATAAAAGTTTGCTGCCTGCTCTTCTAACCCCTTTACTCTCTTCCCTCCCCATCCAGTTCAGTTGTCCAAAATGTGTCCTTAGACTAATGAAGTGGTATTTGAATTACTTCCTGAATTATCAACTCATTCAGGTCCCTGTTTTAGAACCTTATCTGACCATTTTTATCTTCCCCATCCCCTCTTTACTGAATCAGGAATTCCAATTCCCTTTTGAATGCTTAAGCAAGCAGTGTTGCAGTTAATGGCAATCTGTTCAATAAGTTGGCGCTTTGTGTACTCTACTATGGAGCTTTTTTCCAATTTTTTCCCCATTCTTCCCTCCTGAAGGTGGTATGGTTTTGTGGGTACTGAGCCCTTTAGTATCTTGCCCAAATGGGCATGGGCCTAAAATGGTACATGTGAACAGGCTATTTATTATAGTAATAAAATTCTCAAAACATCACAGTAGCCTTATAATTCTACCTCCTCCAAACTTCTGGTCACCCTCCAAATTTCTCTTACTTTGGCATTCATTATCCTCATGTCTCTGTGACGCAACCCAATCCTGTCCATATCCAAAATATACGTGTCCGCTCTCCAGCAAGAATCACTTGCTGGAAACAGGAACCCTGGATGACTCCTACCACCAACCTTCCCTTTTTAACATGGGAGTTCAATTATAGCATCCTGACTGCTGCCCCTGCTGAAATCAGCTGACTAATTATAGACCAAGAATAGAACCTGAAACCTCCAGTGCCTTTACCCATGGCAAAGTTCTGTTTAAAAAAACTTTTTTTTTTAAATTTGACAGTTTGATAAAGATCTGCCCATATTTAATTTTGCTAAAATGAAATGTTTTTCTATTTTAGGGTGTTCAGATGCACATTGACCAACATCCCTCAAACTCAGTCTTTATTGAACAAAGCTAAGCTTCCTTTAGGATTACAGCTGCATCCATTCAGAGACCTATCGGTAAGATCTCACACAATCCCACTACGGCAGCTGGGGAATCTAAATTCAGTTAATTAAATAATTAAATAAAATCTGGAATAAAAAGCTAGTATTAGTAATGGTCACCATGAAACTATCGGACTGTCGTAAAAACCCATCTGGTTTACTAATGTCCTTTAGGGAAGGAAATCTCCCATCCTTACCTGGTCTGGCCTGTATGTGACTCCAGACCCCCAGCAATGTGGTTGACTCTTAACTGCCCTCTGGAATGGCCTAGCAAGCCACTCAGTTGTAACAAACTGCTACGAAACACAATAATAAGAATGAAACTGGACGGACCACCCGGCATCGACCTCGGCACCGGCTACGGACATGGCAACGGCACACCCAGCCCAGCCAACCCTGCAAAGTCCTCCTCACCAACATCTGGGGACTTGTGCCAAAATTGGGAGAGCTGTCCCACAGACGAGTCAAGCAACAGCCTGACATAGTCATAATCACAGAATCATAACTTTCAGCCAATGTCCTAAACTCCTCCATCACCATCCTTGGGTATGTCCTGTCCCACCGGCAGGACAGACCCACCAGGGGTGGCGGCACAGTCGGGAAGGAGTGGCCCTGGGAGTCCTCAACATTGACTCTAGATCCCATGAAGTCTGATGGCTTCAGGTCAAGCATGGGCAAGTTAACCTCCTGCTGATTACCACCTACTGCCCTCCCTCAGCTGATGAATCAGTACTCCTCCATGTTGAACACCACTTGGAAGAAGCACTGAGAGTAGCAAGGGCACAGAATGTACTCTGGGTGGGAGACTTCAATGTCCATCACCAAGAGTGGCTCAGTAGCACCACTACTGACCGAGCTGGCCGTGTCCTGAAGGACATAACTAACAGTCTGGGCCTGCGACAGGTGGTGAGAGAACCAACACGAGGGAAAAACCTACTTGTCCTCGTCCTCACCAATCTACCTGTTGCAGATGCATCCGTCCATGACAGTATTGGTAGCAGTGACCACCGCACAGTCATTGTGGAGACGAAGTCCCGTCTTCACACTGAGAACACCTTCCATCGTGTTGTGTGGCACTAACACCGTGCTAAATGGGATAGATTCAGAACCGATCTAGCAGCTCAAAACTGGGTATCCATGAGGCGCTGTGGGCCATCAGCAGCAACAGAATTGTATTCTACCACATTCTGTAACCTCATGGCCCGGCATATTCCTCACTCTACCATTACCATCAAGCCAGGGGACCAACCGTGGTTCAACAACGAGTGTAGAAGAGCATGCCAGGGGCAGCACCAGGCGTACCTAAAAATGAGGTGCCAACCTGGGGAAGCTGCAACACAGGACTGCATGCATGCTAAAAAGCGGAAGCAGCATGCTATAGACAGGGCTAAGCGATCCCACAATCAACTGATCAGATCAAAGCTCTGCAGTCCTGCCACATCCAGTCGTGAATGGTGGTGGACCATTAAACAACTAATGGGAGGAGGAGGCTCCATGAATATCCCCATCCTCAATGATGGTAGAGCCCAGCACGTGAGTGTAAAAGACAAGGCTGAAGCGTTTGCAACCATCTTCAGCCAGAAGTGCCGAGTGGATGATCCATATCGGCCTACTCCTGAGGTACCCACCATCATAGAAACCAGTCTTCAGCCAATTCGATTCACTTCGTGATATCAAGAAATGGCTGAGCACACTGGATACAGCCCCAGAAGTGCCATGCAATGTCCATCTCCAACAAGCGAGAGTCTAAGCACCTCCCCATGACATTCAACAGCATTACCATCGCCGAATCCCCCACCATCAACATCCTGGGGGTCACCCTTGACCAGAAACTTAACTGGACCAGCCACATAAATACTGTGGCAACAAGAGCAGGTCAGAGGCTAGGTATTCTGCGGTGAGTGTCTCACCTCCCGACTCCCCCAAGCCTTTCCACCATCTACAAGACACAAGTAAGGAGTGTGATGGAATACTCTCCACTTGCCTGGATGAGTGCAGCTCCAACAACACTCGAAGCTCGACACCATCCAAGACAAAGCAGCCCGCTTGATTGGCACCCCATCCACCACCTAAAACATTCACTCCCTCCACCTCCGGCGTACTGTGGCTGCAGTGTGTACCATCTACAAGATGCACTGCAGCAACTTGCCAAGGCTTCTTTGGCAGCACCTCCCAAACCCATGACCTCTTCCACCTCGAAGGGCAGCAGGCGCATGGGAACACCACCCCCTCCAAGTCATGCACCATCCTGACTTAGAAGTATATCGCTGATCCTTCATCGTCGCTGGGTCAAAATCCTGGAACTCCCTACCTAACAGCACTGTGGGAGTACCATCACCACACGGACTGCAGCAGTTCAAGAAGGCAGCTCACCACCACCTTCCCCAGGGCAATTAGGGATGGGCAATAAATGCTGGCCTTGCCAGTGATGCCCACATCCCATAAAAACAAATTTTTTAAAAAAGTGATAAATTGTGTTACACTACTGAAATATTAGTTATGTTTTAGGAAAAAAAAGCTTTGATTTCCAGCCTGCCCCACGCCACCCCCCCCACCCCCCACAAAACTCCTTGAGGTGAGGAGTAGCCTGACCTCCACTCAGCTCCTCCCCACAGCAGTGTGGTTGAGATCAGGAGCACAGTGATGGGCCAAGAGGAGAAACTAAGGCTGCATGCCAACACTTGATGGTTGAACATGCTGTACTAGCCTAATAATTTAATTATCATTTTTAATCTTCTCTATTTTAGTTTAAAAGTAGCACTTTTTTAAATGGAAATATTTTCTTAAAGTTTTTCTTTTAACCACGTCTGACCACATCATTGGTGCTTAGTGTGTATGCTTCATGTTGCAGCAATTGCCTGTGGTTACATCGAGTACCATTGTGAGGTGTCGTACTTGCCGAACCTACATAAATCCTTTTGTTAACTTTCTGGATCAAAGAAGATGGAAATGTAACTTGTGCTATCGAGTTAATGATGGTAGGTTCACCAAAAAAGAACAAAAATGCTTCGAAAACATCAAATACATTTAAATGGAACCTTTTTAAGATAGAAAAAAGCATCCACAGATGAGGGAAAGGGTGTGGGTGCAGAGCTGTTGTGGGAAACTGTGGATAGATAACCGGTTAGTTGAAGAGAGGTTTTGACAGATTTTTAAAGAGAAAGGGAGTTTGAGAGAATAGGATTGAGGAGGCTTAAGGTTCTGCCACCAAGGAGAGACATACTGGGAGGACGAGGGTTTGTATAAATAGTGATGGCTGTGGTGGTAATGAAAGAAAGAACTTGCATTTAGATGGTGCTTTAGGAATGTCTCAAAAATGGATTACTTTAGGAGTGCAGTCCCTGTTATGCAGGTGAGCACCGTAGCAATTTTCACGCAGCAAGGTCTCAAAGACAGCAAATTAATCATCAGGTAATCTGTTTTTAGTGCTGGTTGAGGAATGAATGTTGGAGAACTCCCTGCTCTTCAAATCGAGTCATGGAATGGTCTTGTGTCCACTTCAGTAAGCAGTTGGGACCTCGCTTCAACAAATCATCCAAAAGTTGGCACCTCCTACAATATAGCAATCCTTCAGTCCTGCACTTGGGTGTTGGCCTAGACTATGTGCTCAATGGGGCTTGAATCCACAACCATCAGACTCAGATGAACAGTGCCATCAACTGAATCAAGCAGACATTCAGCTCAGTTGGTGAGGCGATGCTGCGGAGGGGTTTGTAGATGATGATTTTAAATTTGATTCCTTGTGGATTGGAGCTAGTGGGGGGCAGTGGGAACATGAGTGAGCACGGCTTAATGCAGGATAAGATGTAGGCAGTGGAATTTTGGATGATTTGTAATTTATGGACAGTCAGGAGAGTATTAAAGAATAATGGCCTCAATATTACCAACACCTTAACCCCCCCGACCAGCCAAGATGGATGGGAGAGGGTTAGTGGATAGGGCAAAAACATTTACAATGGGGAACGTGCCCCCAACCCGCCGCATACACGCCCATTGCTGTTTTTACGGCGACAGATTTAGTGTCGTGAGAGTCTCCCACCTTGAGAGGCAGGGTACTTCATTAACATATTTAAATTTAACAGTTGCCGCACAGGTTTCCCAGGGCTTGGGAAGCCTGGCAGTGAAATGGAGGCGAGAGCTGCCAGCTCAAGAAGGTAAGTGCCTTCTCCAGCACTCCTTGTAAGAGAGGAGGAGCAGGAGTGCTCCCCCGGCCCCTCAAGGAAGTCTTCGGCCTCCCCTCTGCCCAAACAACCGAACTCTTGTTCTCTGCCCCCCCCCAGTTGCCAGGCACCGTCCCCAAGGGTCCCTGACTGCGGTCTCCTGCCACTGGTTTTCCCGACCAGTAGCTGGCCAGCTTATCAATTTGTCCGGCTGCCGGGTGGGAATCAAAGACAAAAATTCTGATGAGGTCCTGCTGTTAAATGTACCAGGACCTCCGCGTCCCCGGCCTTGCCAGATTTTCCCAGCGAATCCTCTCCGCCTCCCTGTAAAAATCAGGGCCAATGTATCTGGGATTGGTAAAATGTTGCTTATGCTGTGCCCCATGCATCTGTGTTAGGACCTCTTGTTTTCCATATACACAGAGTGAATAATAAAATTTGCTGCCACCAAATTAAGGGGTGTGACAACTCTGGAAGAATTAAAAACTACAGGTGAGAGGAGTAGACAAATAGGGGTGTGGCGAATGCATTAATTAAATGTTAAGTACATTTTTGGAAAGAGCATAAAGTGAAAATATACCCTGAACCTGGGACGTCTAACTGGATACTTGTGTCAAAACCAGTGGTTGGGCTGTGTTGCGTGGAAATATGAAGATAATTTAGCATGATTGTAAGATCCCATGGACAAAAAAGAAGTAAGACTGCCCATACACACACAAGTAGTAACACCCATTCTTGTACAAAATCAGGCCCCCAGTGCATAAATGTGCATTGTAAAGACAAGAGACTGCCCATACACAAACAGCAGGAGCCTCATGCGCAAACCATTCTCTGGCCTCATTACTCCACACTCTCAGTCCTAATCCCATCCCTCTCTCTTCTTTCAACCACCCCTGGCCCAGTCCTTCCAATCCAAAGTTTGAAAGTTAAGGAACTTCAGCATAAGCTCTCTAAACATCCTGGGCTGGAGGACTGGGGCAAAAAGGCTCCTCACTGACTGGTCCAACCTCAGCAATCAGGGAGCAGTCTTTTCTAGTGCTTCAGGCTCAAGAAGTTAAAAGACTGAAACTGGGCTGTAGTTGAAAGCAGCCGTGCATACTTATTACGAGAAAAAGCAGCTTGGTGGTGGGAGGAGGGTTCGTGGCTGGATTTGGCCCATGGGCCATGTATTGGACACTCCCACCCTAAATGATAACATTCTCAATGGAGAAAGAGAGGTGTACGCAAGATCTTTAAAAGCAGGAAACATTGCAAGTGGAAGATGCCATTCAAAGAGCAAATGGGATTTTTGGTTTTATATTTAGCACATTGAAATACAGAAACAAGGAGATGATAAAGCACATAATTGTGCAGATTTGGGCACCCCAATATGGGAAGAATATTGAAGCTGTGGAAAGGGTGATACCATGGCTGTGGATGTAGTTATGATGGGTTTCACTGGCGTAGAGAAGTTCAAGAGGCAATTTAAGGGTACATTTACACTTGCCAGTGCGAAGCAGTTTCACTTGCCACTGATGCTGCATTTATGGTATGAATTCACATTTGGGGCGTGACTTGAAGGAGGGAGTCTTGGTCCGTTTCACGTTGGAGTCATTTTGGGTCTTTTACACCCAATTACCCTACAGAAGTTGTGTGTTGATGTGAAGGTGAAACTATTTTGCACCTACACTAAAATTGCAGTGTAAGTTCACTCTAATAGAAGTGTTCAAAATTACGAAATATCGCGAGGATAAATAGTAAACGATTATTTCCACTGTTCAGTGAATTGATAGCAAGGAGCATAAAGTTAGGATTCATATTAAAGTGTGAAAGGAATGTTGGAAGAAATATTTCACGAGGTTTTTGCATGAACACTTGGCTAGTGAAGTGGAGTCAGTTGCAGAATTTAATAAGAAATGAGACTGGAAGAATCAAATTAAAACTAAAGAAACAGCGAGGAAATGGAATCACAGTAGCTTCAGTGTGGAGCCAGCACAGGCACGATGTGCTAAATGGGCTCCTTTTTGTGCTTTACATTTCTATGATTCAGGACTAAATTGACTGCTAGTGGCGGCCACATAATGGCTGTTATGGGAAATGGAAGCATGGCACACAGTAGGGATGCTCTTCTGAGGTTGATCTGAGTCATTTACTGGGGCAGAGCACAAGGGCTTTTCTCTGCTTCTAGCAGCTGATCTGAGGTACCTGAAGTGGGAAATCTTTCAATACCTAGCACTAACATCCTCATCGAGATGAGCACAAATTTACAAAAATGCAAGCCTAAAAGATATTGTTGTACTGTCTTTGTATTTGTGTGTTACCCGTGTAAACTTCTGAAACTGTTGTACTGATGCTTAGTTCCGGAAGAATTCATGTATAACCCTGTGACACGATCGTATGGAGAACCACATAAACGACCTGAAGTTCAAAGTGCGACTATAGAGTTTATTGCTCCTTCAGAGTATATGGTGAGTGCAGCTTTTCAATTGTTAAAGTAATTAAGTTCATATGTTCAGAGTAATGTACATCTCCATCTACTTTGCACAGCTTTTGCAGTGATGCTGAACTCTGTCCCTTTTTGTTGATAATGAAACATATGTTGCTTATAGTGAAGTACTGTTAAATTCCATGAGATCCTAAATTGGCTATAAAGACACAATGCATTTAAATTATGTCTTGTCCATGACACTTTTTTTCCACCTATTTAGGGTCCCAGCTGTGCTTCAAGCTTGTGCACCAGGAATCTGTTAGCAACTACTTGTTAATTTTTATATGCAGTATATTCTGTTCAATTGGGATACTGGAGTTAAAGAAAGAACGAACTTGGATTTATATATCGCCTTTCACAATCTCAGGATGACCCAAAGTGCTTTGAAATACTTTTGAAGTGTAGTCACTGTTATAATGTAGGGAAACATGGCAGCCAATTTGCACACAGCAAGGTCCCACGAACAGAAACCGGATTCCTGACGAGATAATCTATTTTAGTGATGTTGGTTGAGAGATAAATATTGGCCAAGATACCGGGAGAACTCCCCAGCTCCTCTTCAAAATTGCCATGGGATCTCATCTGAAAGCGGGCACCTCTGACAGTGCAGCACTGTCAGCTGCACTGAAGTGTCAGCCTAGATTATGTGCTCAATGGGACTTGAACCCACCATCCCCTGACTCACAGGCGAGTGTGCTACCACGGAGCCAAGGGTGACACCCAGAAACACTTTTTAAAAAGTTCCATATACAACAAGGGACCCTGGTTATGTAAGCTGTACTGTGTGTGTGGAAAGAGTACCCCTGTCAGTTTCTCCACTCACACACCTTCATTAAGTGCAAGTGATGTGCTGGTGCTATGCTGCCCTTGCAATGAACAAAGCTATTAGCTGATACAATAACCAGCTTGTCATACAGTCATGTACTCTGCTCCACTCATTAAACGTTATCATTTTAAACAGGAACGTATTTCAAGTGCTGGCGTTCTGTCTTTCCCCACCCACCTGGCTGTGGTAGAAGTGGCTAGCTGGTTACTCCGCAGGCACCTGGGTGGGAGAAGCATGGCATTGGCATTTCGCACATTTTCCTGATAGTTAAAGTGGCAGTGAGTGGAGAAACTGATTCATTACATTCATAAGTGAAATATTGTGGGACTGCTGCAAGTTGCAAATATAGTTAAAATTTATTTATTAATATAATGACTTTTACAGTATATTAAATCTATGCAAACCTACATATTCTTTGCATTTATCCATCATTTTAATTTAAGTGTCTTCCCCATATATATGCTACTAGCAGGGCAAGAGTTTAGGAAGCTTGAGCAAGCAGCTGTTTCTCTACCACATATGACAGCTGAGACTGGAACTACTGGCTCCTTGGAGGCAGTCAGTGCTGAACAGTGGTCGAGAGTAGGGGTTGAACACCCGTCTCGAAGTTAGGAGTCCCAGTGTTGTAGCACGGCAGCTACCTGCCAATACTGAAAGGTGGTCTTAAGTGAAATGGTAGAAATTATCTGTCTTAAATGGGGAGGGAAGGTATAATAAATACCAAGTGAAACTAAATTAAGCTTTTGATATCTCAAAAACCCAACATTGTGTTAATAAGAGATGTTGAAAAGTTGACTTTTAAACAGTCTAATAGGCTGGGGATATTTGTGGAAACAAACCTACGGCAGTTCTAGCTTCTATTTGCATGTTTTATTAATCTGGTTTAAACTTACAAATTCACAATTTGCATTCGCAGGTGCTTCTACTTGTTTCACTACATGATTAAGTTTTCTAAACCGCCATTACCAACATCAGGTATACTTCATCAATATTTCTATCTTTTCTAGCTGCGACCACCACAACCTGCAGTTTACCTTTACATATTGGATGTGTCCCATAATGCAGTAGAGTCTGGATACTTAAATACGGTCTGCCAATCGTTGTTGGATAATCTCGACATGTAAGATTTTTTTCCTACAGCATGAAGGGTTTTTAATGGAAAGCTTTTGTATTTATTTACTTGACTGCTGTGAATCCTTGATAGTTCAAAGTTGCATTTGCTTATTGATCTAGTCATGGAGCTAGTTTACAAATGCATATATTGATGTGTTACGGGCCAGAGAAGCACAGGGAATGAATGGCATCTTTTGCAATAGTTTTCTCCAGTTGCGATAGAATTCCATGGCACAGAAACTGGGAGCTTATAATGGGTAGGATAAGATACTTTAATTGTGCTGTATAGTACGGCGAATAAGTAGTCCCACTTCCGAATGTCAGACTTTTGCTGAAGACTCCCAACAGGCTTAGTTTGATCCTGTAAAATGTTAGGATTTCATTGCTGCTTAGGCTGGTTCAATCTCAAATCAGTTGAAAAATGCTGCTCCTTTTGAGCGTTGAAGATTACTTAATTCTTCTATTACCCCTTCGAAAAATCAATTGCAGAAGCAAACTTCATTTTTTAAATTTGTCATATTTTCCAGTTTGTAGTTTTCAATTAAGGGAGCATTACACGTTTTTTTTTTTTAAAGTGAATTTTCGCCCACTTTTTCTTTAACTTAAGCCAGTGTGCCTGAGAGTAGTTAACTGAACACAGGCCAGAGTTTGAACATGGGACTTTGATCTGTACGGTTCACTACTGAATCACATGGTACTTTTGCTCATTGAGCCAGCTAAGGGTCTCAGACACTGTTCCAATTTTTTCCCTTTTCTGTCTTCGTCTGAAGGTGGTGACTCATATTGTGGTATGTTAGCTATTTCAAATTTGATCCATCTGCACCTGTGTAAAAAGGAGCTATTTACGTGTGATACTCAGTGTAGTTGGTGTACATGCCTGTTAATGGGAAATACTACCAGGGAAGACTGAGAAATGTTCTTCCAACCTACTTTCTCTCGCTCATGCATCAGTTTAATTTTTTAAAGATGTTAATATGGCATTGCTGCTTTATCTGGGAGTTCCATGTATACTGATTTTCTGGAAAACATTCCTAATCTTGGTTGAGGCGTGCTAATTTTATGCCAGTTGTTGCTTTAAATGAGTGCTTTCAATCTTTCACATTGAAATTCCTAACTACAGGAAACTCTTTATTAACCGGCACCGACGGGACCGGCGTGGTGCCGGTTAATCAAAAAGTCTGGATAACTGAGAGTTATATCTCCCAACGTACGAGAGCCCCGTACACACTGACATGCGCCTGCATTCGGAGCTCCGTCTCCCCGGGGACTGCCAGCTGACCATCTGTCGTGTCCGCTGCCTACCCGGGCTGCACATTCCCCTTCCAATCTACATGCTCCGATACAAGGCAAACACCTCGGTTTTTAAAAAAGTTATTTTTAAAGGAGAGATGAAGGAAAACCCTGGTTACCTACTCAAGAATTTTGCATGTTAAGAGAGATTTCTGGTTATTTGGGTGCCGGTTAAAAGAGAGTTTCCTGTACTACATCTTTCAGTGCACCCCTTGGCTTCTTTCAACCACCAGTGATAAAACAATCCCTTGAGATGGAGTTGGATCTCTTCATGCATTCCCTGCTGAATTGAATCTTTTGTCAGCTTGTTTGTTTTTTGGTATCCCTTCTGATTTTTTTTTGCTTGTCTATTACTAACCCCTGAGTGATCTTGTAACGTGTAGAAATAAGTCGAGGTGCAGTGGCTAGTAAACATATCACAATTACATGATGAAATAAGTATGTATGCTCAGTAATGACTCCTACACAATGGACTGTTCAACAATTATCACTCTGAACTGGCGAGAAAGGAAAATGCAGGAAATGTACTTCCACCAAAGTATCGAGAGATTGTGGGCATCCTGTTGAGTATTTGAAGGGATTGATCATAGATCAATTTGCCCCTTTTCTCTTCCGACTGTATTTGGTTAATTAGAACAGCTGGATAGAAGGAACTTTTTGCTTAGGCTGGGAAGCAACTCTATTCCTCCTGTTATTAAGTACCTGTGTTTTTTGAGGATAGGACCTATCTGGGCCTCCAACATGAACAAATATATCCACAAAGTAACTTTCATGCAGATTAAGCAAGCGGCATCTTGTAAAGTTGGCTGGCAGCTGTGGACCTCAAGAATATATATGCTCTTGTAGGTGTCGGAACATTTTGCAAAATTATTTGGCATTGGCTGTTTGGGGAGGAAGGCAAGTTACTTGTTACAGATACTCCCTTTCAGATTAATGGCACCCAAGTTGTTAAGTATTGTTGTCTCCATTGGTGATTGCTAAGTCCTGAAGCCAAATAGTGCAGTCTGGAGTTTGTGCCATGGAAGCTAGGGTTTCTTGATGGGGATAAATCCCAGCTAGGTTCTTTTCAGGATCCTTCCTTCATGTTCAAACCTTCTTTGGTATAGTCCTGCTTCCACTTGGTACGTTGGGACCAATCAACTTGAAATTCTTTGACCTAATTGAATCTAAATACATGAGATTTGAGATTGATGGTTGTTATTTTTAAGTTGTGGGATGTAAGATGCTTGAGGCAGTTTTACAATCTGAACTTCTTTAGTCAGTGACCTGACATACAAGCTCGTGTCTTGAAGTAAAGGCTGAAGGTTGGGTTGTTGCTTGATGGATTTGAACTTGTGCATGCCTCAGAATCAACATTCTAGTGCTTGATATCTCTCTCTGAGCAGGCGTTTCCATAAACATCACAAGTTGAGTTGATATAAACTGACTGGAACTTCAAACAGTGTGGCTGGTGCTTCCATTTCTTTCAGGGATAGACCCACAATTGAATAGTATGTTTGACACCTTGCTCTTGATTTGTTCAGTTATTCTAAACAGGGTGAGACTCATGTTTTATTTGTTGATTCACAACTCGTCTGGCATTGATGTTTCCAACATCAAATTATTTTTACCACATAGCATTTAACACAAGTACAGAATATGGTAACAGACACTCGGAGCAGAATAATGCATTATCAAATTCCATCCATATGCTGGAGCTAATTTCAGCAAATGGTTATGTAGAAATGAAACTGCTGGCTGCTTCGATAGGATTACAGAATGGTAGTGCTCAATAGTTCTGTTCTTTTGTGAGGAAATGTGCCTTTACGTGTATTTTGTAAAATTCTGTAGTGACCATTACCTGTGACCCCACTGGTCAAGGAACATTGACTCCTAGAATTGATTAAAGCTGTGCATCAATCAAGTTCTAGTTCATCATCCAGTAAAGAATTATACTTTTGAGCAAATGAGATATTGAAAGTAATTGCTGAAAGCTTGATACATTATCAATTTTAGAATGGAGTAATCTAAATAACAAAGATTGGGTCTATGTAGATGTCATCCAAACCAAATGAACAGGGTTTAGTATATAAACAAATGAGTTGTTTTATCACTTCTACGTACCTACCTGTAAATTCCACTTTACTGTTTGTCTTGCAATTAGATGCAATCTGGGTTTTTTTTAAAGTACAAAACGTGAGGACAGGTTTATAAAAATAGAAACACTTAAACTGGTCTTTAAAATGGAAACATTCTTGACCAGGGAATTGCAGTTTCAGAAAGATCAGAGCCAGAATGACTCTGCTTCCTTTTGAATTTTTCAGGTTACCTGGTGATTCACGTACAAGGATAGGTTTTATTACATTTGATAGCACCATTCATTTCTACAGTCTTCAGGAAGGCCTGTCTCAGCCTCAGATGATGGTGATCTCAGACATAGAAGGTATGTTTTAAACAGGTAATTTTTCCTAGCATGGATGTATAAAGGTATTCGTTAAAACACAATGATTGTTTTATATGTTGTGTAATGGCTCATTAAATAAATCTAAAGAAAAATCATATGATTCGTGAAACCCCTGGTAATTGCAATACCTGAAATGGAAATGGTATATTTACAACTACAAAGCACCTCAAAGCGTGCAAGAGTGATTCAAATGAGAATTTGTATCCTATCAAGCTGCCTGACACCCAATCTTGGATGAGCCATTATTTTCTCCCGCTAAACCTTTGGAAAACGGAGGCCATTGTTTTTTATGCCCCACAGCAAACGCTATACCGTCACTACTTGCTCCTCTGCCTGCCCCAGGCCACTGTCTGGCTGAACCAGATTGTTTGCAACTTCTGCGTCTGTTTGACCCCAAGCTGAGTCACATGCACCCTCATTCATCTCGTGTCACCTCCAGACATTGTTCCAATGCTCTTCTGGCCATCCTTTCAGCCTTCACCATCTAAACATCAGCTGATCCAAACCTCTTGTCTTTATCCTATCCTGCACCAGTTCCCACCTGCTCATCAGCTGTGCCCTTGCTGACCCATATTGGCTCATAACCTTTCAATAGCTACATTTAAAAATCTCATTTATTTAAATCCTAACATAACCATGTCCCTCCCTATCTTGTAACTCCCAGCCCTGTAATACCCCCTCTCCTTGAACTTTCTAGTTCTCTGACTTCAGCCTCTTGTGTTTCTCCCCCTTCCTTTTGTCCCACCATTGGCAGCTGTACTTTCCGCCATCTGGGCCCTAAGCTCTGGAATTTGCTCGCTGAACTCCTCTGGCTCTCCACCTTTCTTCCTTTAAGACACTCCTTAAAACCCACTTCTTTGACCGAGGTTTTGGCCACCCTTCCTGTACTTTAGGAAATGCAGCAGCCAATTTGCACACAGCAAGGTCCCACAAACAGCAATGAGATAATGACCAAATAATCTGTTTTAGGTGTTGGTTGAGGTATAAGGGCATATCCATACAAAGGTGAAATGGGAAAATTTCTTCACACTGAAGATCCTAGCTTTATGAACAGAAATATTGCTTGTCTTTTGCAGACGTCTTTATACCAACCCCAGACAACTTGTTGGTGAACTTGAATGAAAGCAAAGAGGTAAATATTGGAATGTGATGCATTTATATAGTGTTTATAAAGTGTTTTAAAAAAGTACATGGAATATAGCAATCGTGGAGGCTCTGATAACTGCACCAAAGGCGGCTATCACTACAAAAGCTGCTTCTGCAATTTATCATTAACTATCGATCATTGGCCTTATTGTCAGCACATCTAGAATCTCCCTCGGAAGGACCGAGTTGCTACAGTTGATGCTGAATAAGTCTGGTATGCAACATTGGACTTGTCTGTGATATCAAGCTGGCTGTCCTGTGTATGTCTTCCCACCACAGTAAAAGTAGATTTTTTTCTCTTTGATGTGGCAAACTAAGACTTGGTGCAACAGATGCTACATGCATTACCTGGAGGCTGACTGAGACCGCGTGCTCTCACATCCAGTCTTTAGTGTTTATCCTATCAGCTTGCAGAGAGGCAAGCAGCGGCTGCTGGAGCTCCATGAGTCCAGCTAGTGGAACCAATTTCAGTGGTGTATGGTTGGGTGTCTATCCTGTGATCAGAGGGATCGTGACAATGCATTAGAAAATTTTATGGGGCGCTGTGCTATTCCTGGTATCTCATGTCTGACGAGTGAGAGCTCAATCCAATACTTGACCCAGGCAGGTCTGCAGTGCTGTAGGTCACTGTTGATTGACCAACCAGGCCAACTAGTTTGTCACCCAGCTCTGGGATTCTTCCCACTCGACTCCAGGTAATCTTACAAACCAGTGCCCTAATGGATAGGGTGGTTCTTGCTGGTCAAGCAGTAGGAAGCATACCAATGCTCTGTGCTGACGAGTTTTAGTTGGCTAAACTCTTGTGCATTCGGGCTCTTGCCAACCTACGCTAACCTCTCTGGACTTGGGTAAATGGGTTATGTCCTTGTGGAGAGAAAGTGTGCACTCTGTATTCGGCAAACAGAAACACTACCTTTGTGTAATACTTGGTTGATTAATTTGGATTGTCTTAATCACATTGACACCCAACTGACCAAAATAAAAACACTATTCAGACTCATGACTGTGTACTAATACTTTTCCACTTCAATTTTTGGCTTCATCTTTCATATGCTGAAAATCTAGTAATTTGTGGTAGAAGCTGTTGCTTTCAGTTTTAGGATGTGGGTGATAAATATTGGGTTATGTAAGTGTGAATTTGCTTCTGCATAGTAATATGTCACGATTCAATAATGGAACAATTATTGCAATACAGGAAAATAAAGACAAACCAGACTGGTTCATTTTGTTCAGCATGTAATCTTAGACCTAAAGCAGTAGTTTATTTTTCTCCTTTTATTCCAGTTGATCCAAGACTTGCTAAGAACTTTACCACAAATGTTCAGCAATACATTGGAGACTCAGAGTGCCCTGGGTCCTGCACTACAAGCTGCATTCAAGTTGTTGTCTCCCACTGGTGGCCGTGCCTCTGTCTTCCAAACACAGTTACCTTCATTAGGTGTCGGAGCACTAAAGTCAAGGGAGGATCCCAATCAGAGATCTAGTGTAAAGGTAGGATGCTGCTCTTCCTCTCAATGTTTGAGAAGTAGGCATAGTTTTTCACAGAAAATAACTATTACAGATTTGTTATTTTCTATGGCAGGTTACTTTCCATTGACTTTCTTTGAGGATATTTCATATAGAAATTAATTTACTTAATTTTGAAGTGACTTAATTCATCAGATGTTACTTTAATGCATCTTGTTTGTCTCTTGGGAAAATCATGTGCTGTGTACTTGTTTTGATATAATTCCTTTTTTAGTTTTGTTGGCTAAATTGACTAATTCCAGAGCAATTAAAGTGCCCTCCAAGTATGTTAGTTTAAAGTGGAAAAGTATCCATCTGACATTTTGCTGGTATAGTGTTTATAAGTTTAAAATATTGAAATAGAACATTAGAACGTAAGAATTAGGAGCAGGAGCAGGCCATTTGGCCCTTTGAGCCTGCTCTGCCATTCAATAAGATCATGGCTGATCTTCTACCTCATCTCCACTTTCCTGCACTATCCCCATATCCCTTGATTCCCTTAATATTCAAAAATCTATCGATCTCTGTCTTGAATATAATCAACGACTGAGCCTCCACAGCCCTCTGGGGTAGAGAATTCCAAAGACTCCCCACCCTCTGAGTGAAGAAATTTCTCCTCATCTCAGTCCTAAATGGCCGACTCCTTATTCTGAGACTGTGACCCCTGGTTCTAGACTTGCCAGCCAGGGGAAACATCCTCCCTGCATCTACCCTGTAAGAATTTTGTATGTTTCAATGAGATCACCTCTCATTCTTCTAAACTCTAGAGCATATAGGCCTAGTCTACTCAATCTCTCCTCATAGGACAATCCCCCCATCCCATGAACCAGCCTGGTGAACCTTCGTTGCACTCCCTCTATGGCAAGTATATCCTTCCTTGGGTAAGGAGACCAAAACTCTACACAGCACTCCAGGCGTGGTCTCACCAGGGCCCTATATAATTGCAGTAAGACGTCTTTACTCTTATACTCAAATCCTCTTGTAATAAAGTCCAACATACCATTTGCTTTCCTAATTGCTTGCTGTACCTGCATGTTAACTTTCAGTGATTCGTGTACAAGGACACCCAGGTCCCTCTGAACATCAACTTTTCCCAATCTCTCTGCATTTAAACAATGCTCTGCTTTTCTATTTTTCCTACCAAAGTGGATAACTTCACAGGTAACATTTGCGCCACAGAAGTGCCAGGCAATGACTATCTCCAACAAGCGAGAGTCTAACCACCTCCCCTTGACATTCAACGGCATTACCATCGCCGAATCCCCCACCAACAACATCCTGGGGGGTCACCATTGACCAGAAACTTAACTGGACCAGCCATATAAATGCTGTGGCAACAAGAGCAGGTCAGAGGCTAGATATTCTGTGGCGAGTGTCTCACCTCCTGACTCCCCAAAGCCTTTCCATCATCTACAAGGCACAAGTAAGGAGTGTGATGGAATGTTCTCCACTTGCATGGATGAGTGCAGCTCCAACAACACTCAAGAAGCTCGACACCGTCCAGGACAAAGCAGCCCGCTTGATTGGCACCCCATCCACCACCTTAAACATTCACTCCCTCCACCACCAGCGTACCGTGGCTGCAGTGTGTACCATCTACAAGATGCACTGCAGCAACTCGCCATGGCTTCTTCGGCAGCACCTCCCAAACCCGCGACCTCTTCCACCTAGAAGGACAAGGACAGCAGGCGCATGGGAACACCACCACCTCCAAGTTCCCCTCCAAGTCACACGCCATCCTGACTTAGAAGTATATCGCCGATCTTTCATCGTCGCTGGGTCAAAATCCTGGAACTCCCTACTTAACAGCACTGTGGGAGTACCTTCACCACACGGACTGGAGCGGTTCAAGAAGGCAGCTCACCACCACCATCTCAAGGGCAACTAGGGATGGGCAGTAAATGCTGGCCTTGCCGGCAACGTCCACATCCCATAAACGAATTAAAAAAAAAAAAAAATTCTCCACATTATATTCCATTTGCCATGTTCTTGCCCACTCACTTAGCCTGTCTTTATCCCCTTGAAGCCTCCTTGCATCCTCCTCACAACTTACATTCCCACCCAGCTTTGTATCAACAGCAAACTTGGATATATTACATTTGGTCCCCTCATCTAAATCATTGATGTAGATTGTGACTAGCTGAGGCCCAAGCACTGATCCTTGCGGTACCCCACTAGTTACAGCATGCCAACCTGAAAATGACCCGTTTATTCCTACGCTCTGTTTTCTGTCCGTTAACCAATCCTCAATCCATGCTAGTATATTACCCCAATTCCATGAGCCCTAATTTTGTTTAATAACCTCTTGTGTGGCACCTTATGCCTTCTGAAAATCTAAGTACATCACATTCCCGTTTTCCCTTTCCCTCCTATCTTAAATAGTGGGGTTACATTTGCTACCTTCCAATCTGTGGGAACCGTTCTAGAATCTCTGGAATTTTGGAAAATGACAACCAATGCATCCATTATCTCTATAGCCACCTCTTTCAAAACCCTAGGATGTAGGCCATCAGGTCCAGGCGATTTATTGGCTTTCAGTCCCATTAATTTCTCCAGTACTATTTTTTTGCTAATACTAATTTCTTTCAGTTCCTCATTCTTGCTAGAGCCTTGGTTCTCCACTATTTCCAGGAAGTTTTTTGCGTCGTCTTCCGTGAAGACAGACACAAAGTATTTGTTTAATTTCTCTGCCATTTCCTTATTCCCCATTATAATTTCTCCTGTCTTAGCCTGTAAGGGACCCACATTTACTTTTGCTAATCTTTTCCTTTTTACACACCTATAGAAGTTTCTACAGTCTGTTTTTATGTCTCTCGCTAGTTTACTCTCACATTCTATTTTCCCTTTCTTTATCAATTTCTTGGCCCTTCTTTGCTGAATTCTAAAATCCTCCCAATCCTCAGGCTTACCACTCTTTTTGGCAACATTATAAGCCTCTTCCTTTGATCTAATACTATCTTTAACTTCTCTTGTTAGCCACAGTTGAACTGTTTTTCCTGTGGAGTTTTTGTGCTTTAAAGGAATGTATATTTGTTGTAAATTATGTATTAATTCTTTAAATGCTAGCCATTGCTTGTCTACCATCATACCTTTTAATGTAGTTTCCCAATCTACCTTAGCCAACTCGCCCCTCATACCTACGTAGTTTGCTTTGTTTAGATTTAAGACCCTAGTTTCGGATTTAACTAAATCACTTTCAAACTCAATATAAAATTCTATCATATTATGGTCACTCTTCCCTAAAGGCCCCTTTACTACAAGGTTATTAATTAACCCTTTCTCATTGCACATTACTAGATCTAAAATAGCCGGTTCCCTAGTTGGTTCCTCAACATACTGATCTAGAGAACTATCTTGCATACATTCCATTAATTCGTCCTCCACACTATTACTGCACATTTGGTTTGCCCAGTCTATATGTAGATTAAAGTTCCCCGTGATTACTGTATTACTCTTGTTACAAGTGTCTCTAATTTCCTGATTTATACTCTGCCCTACATTACAACTACTATTTGGGGGCCTATAAACAACTCCCACCCCTTGCTGATTCTTAGCTCCACCCAAACGGATTCTACTTCTTGATTTTCGGAGCTAAGATCCTTTCTCTCTACTGTCTTTATCCCATTCTTTATTATCAGGGCTACCCCTCCTCCTTTTCCATTTGCCTATCTCCTAAAAGTTAAGTATCCTGGAATATTTAGTTCCCAACCTTGCCCACATTGCAACCACGTCTCCGTTATGGCTATTCGATCAAACCTGTTGATTTCTATCTGCGCTATTAATTCATCTGTTTTGTTGCGAATGCTTCGCGCATTCAGATATAGTGCCTTTAGCTTTGACTTATTTCTATTTTTCCCTGATGTCACCTTAGTTACTGATGCCTTATTACCTTTGTTACTCTCTCTGTCCCTTCCTGACCCACTCTGCTTATTTTTACCCAAAACTCTACTCTGCTCTAGAGCCTTGATATTTCTCTTGCTGCTTTTAAATTTACTCTTCCCTGAATTCTCACACCCTCCCCTTCATTAGTTTAAAGCCCTGTCTATTGGTCTAGTTATTCAGTTCGCCAGGACACTGGTCCCAGCCCGGTTTAAGTGGAGCCTGTCCCAACGGAACAGCTCTCACTTTCCCCAGCACTGGTGCCAGTGCCCCATGAACTGAAACCCCTTCTTCCCACACCACTCTTTGAGCCACGCATTTAAACCTCTAATATGTTTGTCCCTTTGCCAATTTGCGTGCAAATGCCACTACATTTATGTGCAGAAGTTGTCCCCTGCATCAGCTTGAAGTAACATAGGTCCCGAAGCCTTCCAGACAAAATTCGAAGGAAGTCTCTTTTCAAAACAAATGGTTTCAGAGAGTTTAATTTGATCAATAGTTAGGTAATGATTTTCCTCCTCCCTAACTAAACAAGTATTGGAGTCCAAATAGGAAGCACATCTTGATGAGGTTGGTTCCTGACCACCAACCTGTAAAAAGCCTTGTTGGCATGAGTATGTTTCAGATGGAAAAATTATGGGTTCTTTCCACATAAATTTAGAAATGGAGAGTTAGTGTCTTGTTTCCCTATCCATTTATACTCATTAAACCTGTATGAATGCTTTGGAATCTTCACATTAGTCAAACTGTAGTGTCTCCAATATAAATAAGAGCTATTTTTTTCTTAAATATGGTCCGAATGTAACCTAAATGCTTGAAAATCTACAGTTGGAAAAAAAATAAGTGGCTTATTTTTCAATATCATTTTTGCAATTTTTTTTCTGGATTTGTGAGCTTTTCCTAAATTAATCTGATTGACCATGCAAACATTAAATGCCTTTTTAAAAAAATATTGTATGGAATGCACTCTAATTTATTTTTTAATTTTCTAAGGATGTGCAGCACCTTTCTCCAGCCATTGATTTCTACAAGAAGCTTGCCCTGGACTGTTCAGGACAGCAGATTGCAGTGGACCTCTTTATGATGAATGGCCAATATTCTGATTTGGCATCTCTGAGTAAGTGAGACTAGTGTTCATACTATAGAAAGTTAACTGCTGTTGCAAGAGTTACACTATAATTGCTGTACTTGGAGTAATGAAGCTAATATTGTAACATTTTTTGCTTCATTCTAAAAGACCCTTCCTGGCCACTGTTTGCAATCTCGGTGCCCTATTTGATCCTGAGCTGAGCTTCTGAGCCCATTTGCACTCCGTCAGAAATACTGCCTACTTCCACCTACGAAACAGCACCTATCTCCGCCCCTGCCTCTGCTTATCTGCTGCTGACGCCCTCATCCCTGCTTTTGTTACCTTCAGAATCAACTATTCCAATGCTCTCCTGGACGGCCACCCATTTTTACACGCTCCATAAACTTGAGTTTGATCAAAACTCTGACTGTGTTTTATCCCATACCTCAGTGTTTGCTGACCTGCGTTGGCTCCCAGTCTACCAATGCCTCAATTTTAAAATTCTCATCCTCGTGTTCAAATCCCTCCATGGCTTCTCTCCTCCGTACCTCTGTAACCTTCTCCAGCCCTGCAACCCTCCAAGAACTCTGAGATCCTCCAACTCTGGCCTCTTGTGCATCCCCCACTCGTTTGCCCAAGCAATGGCGGCCCTGCCTTCAGCTCTCTAGGCCTTAGCTGTAGTGTTCCCTTCCTATGCCTCTCTAGCTCTCTCTCTTCCTTTATGATCCTCCTTAAAACCTACCTCATTGACCAGGCATTTAGTCACCCATCTTAATATCTCCTCCTTGGCCATGTGTCATTTTTTTGTCTGACGCTCCAGTGAAGCGCCTTGCGATATTTTACTTTGTTAAAGGCGTTCTATAAATGCAAGCTGTTGTTGGGGTGGGGTGAGGTGGGGGGGGGGGGCGTAAATAGAAGTGATTTACGCACTGCATTTTTGATGGTCCTTCTCTATCTAAATTTTACAAATGGAAGTCATTTGCTAATGTTTTTCAGCTTGTATTTCGAAGTACTCGGCTGGTTGCATTTACTGTTACCCATCCTATCACCACAAACACAATCCTGTCCTGGTGGAGAAGTTTCAGAAGGACCTGAAGCGCTACTTGACTAGAAAGATTGGCTTTGAAGCAGTCATGAGGATACGATGCACGAAAGGTCAGTCCCATTCACCAATACTATTGGAACTGTAATGTTCAGCTGCAGGAAATCTAAAGATTGTAATTAATAGTGCGACGTTGGGGATATTGGGGGGGGGCGAAAAATAAGTCCTTTTTTACTCTCTGGGGCAGACTGAGGTATTGAACTTGGCCAGAAAGACAGTTTTGCAATTTCAGTAAATGTTACATGACGCCATATTTCCATTGCTGAAACTGAAGTATCCATTTGTTTTCTCACAAGGTCTTGCCATCCATACTTTCCATGGCAACTTCTTTGTGCGTTCTACAGACTTGCTGTCACTGCCCAATATAAATCCTGATGCTGGTTTTGCAGTACAGATGTCAATAGAGGAGAATCTGGTAGATGTGCAGCTTGTCTCATTTCAAGCTGCCCTATTGTACACTTCAAGTAAAGGTATGGATAAACAAGAATACTAGCTATAAATGTGTGTAACCCCACACTTCTAGAAATTGTTTGAATTGCTGTGCAATATTATATGGAATTTGCAGCATAGAAATGGGCCATTCGGCGCAACTGGGCTATGTCGGTGTTTATGCTCCATTCGAGCCTCCTCCCACCCCTTCTCCATCTAACCCCATCAAATATATCCTTCTATTCCTTTCTTCCTCATGTGTTTAATCCAGCTTCCCCTGAAATGCATCTATGCTATTCGCCTCAACTACTCCCTGTGATAGCGAGTTCCACGTTCTTATCACTCTCTGGGTAAAGAAGTTCCTTCTGAATTCCCTATTGGATTTATTGGTGACTATCTTGTATTTATGGCTCCTAGTTTTGGTCTCCCCACAAGTGGAAACATCTGTATGTCTACAATGAAAGCAAGATGCCGTGGATGCTGGAAATCTGAAATAAAAATAGAAATTGTTGGAAGCTCTTGGCACCTCAGGCGGCATCTGTGGAGAGAGAAACTCTTTAGGCCAATGGCCTTTTATCAAAACTCCTTTCATCAGGTGTGCTGATGAAAGGTCATCGACCCGAAACGTTAACTCTGTTTTTCTCTCCACAGATGCTGCCTGACCTCCTTCGTGTTTCCAGCATTTTCTGTTTTTATTTCTCCACGTCTACCCTATCAAACCTTTTAATAATCTTAAAGACATTTATTAGGTCACCCCTCAACCTTCTCTATTCTAGAGCAGACATCCTCAGCCTGTTCAGCTCTTTCCTGAAAAGTATAACCCCTCAGTTCTGGTAGTATCCTTGTAAATCTTTTTTGCACCTTCTCCAGTGCCTCCATATCCTCCTTATAATATGGAGACCAGAACGGTTCACAGTACTCTGTGGTCTAACCAAGCTTCAATACAAGTTTAACATAACTTCTCTGATTTTCAATTCTATCCTCTAGAACCGAACCCTAGTGCTTCGTTTTTTTTTAATGGCCTTATTAACCTGTGTCGCTGCTTTTAGTCATTTTTGTATCCCTTTGCTCCTCTCTCCCATTTAGACACACTACCGTGCAGCTTCGTAATCTTTCAGTTAACCTCCGCTGTGCCATCACTGGAGGTCCTAAGTGCCGGCCCGGTGGCTCCTCAGAGTGAATGTGTTTTGCCTGGGCGATGCATGCACCCATGTTTGATTGCAGTGTGGTATTGTACAGAGTGAACAGAAGTAGTCTCGGAACACAGCCCTGTGGGATACTGCTACCCACTTCCAACCACTCGGAGAAACTCCCTTAATTCCTACTCGCTGTTTACTCCTTTTCAACTGGTTTTCAATCCAACTTTCTACCCTTCCCCATATTCCATACCCTTTAATCTTCTCTGATAGTCTCCTGTGTGATACCTTATTGGGGCCTTGCAGGTTTAAATGTATTGTTTCAAGTTCTAACATAAACATCCTGCTGTTAACTTTTTGCCCCCTCTGAGTTTCCTGCTCCCAGCTCTGCCCTGCCCCCACGTAGCCCCCCACTCCAGACTCCTTGCTGAGGCAAGGTTCCATGGGGTATCAAGTGACCAATCGTCATGTGTGTGCCCAAACATAGTGTCCATAGGCTAATGGCTACGTGGGTGGGGGGACAGTACGATCATCTTCTCATCTAATGTCCACATGTTGACAGTTTGGAACTAATTCAAATTGGTATTTGTTAAAATATAAAACTCAAAGCGGTGTTTTGCCACATTACAGGTGAGCGTCGCATTCGGGTTCATACTATGTGTCTGCCAGTTGTGAACTCACTGACGGATATCTACGCAGGAGCTGATGTTCAGGCTGTCATGTGCCTGCTGGCCAGCATGGGTAAGTGTTCAAATTGTATTCAGATCCAAATTTTGGGAGGTTGTACTTTTTTTTTTTTTGCTGTGTGCATGTAAATAAAAATGTCAGATTTTCCCATTTGGACAATTTTGCTACAGATTACTGAGCATCATTTTGTAGAATATTAAGATTTTTGGGGTTAAAATAGAGCAGAATTCCACGCATCCAGCATGTGATTTTTCAAAATGTTACCCTTGTTTCTCAGTACATCAGTCATGCCCCTACAGACTATTTCCCTGACACAGGGCAGGTAGGTGACCTGTTTGAGTGTTTTCCAGCACCACTGTCTGCTGAACTTGCAGGGTGATGTTGGGGCAAACTTACACATTGAGACTCAATGGGGTAGTGAGTCTGTGCATGCAGACTGTTTACAGCTTACCTGTAAATGATGACGTTTTAATACTTTGTTTCCCCCTCGGAAGGTGATGCTTTGCTAGTCTAGTACGGAAGTTGGTACTTTTTTTCTCTCCAGCAGAGGTTCAAGATTTTTTTGTAGATCCTACTGTGAATACTCTAACCTCATCAGCCTTTTGTTTTCTCCAAGCTTGGTGCTTGAGAACTACTTGTTGGAACTGTTTTAGGTACCTGCTTATTAAGTAATAAATGTGCAAAAATCTGAGGAACTCTGTAGCAGTGTGCTGGTTGAATTTTTTAACACTGCTGTGACCATTTTGACCTTTTACTGTCTACAAAAAAATTAGAGCATTGTATCTAATGTTTACACTGGATGCTGCAAACTTTCAGTTTTGATTGCAACACTGTCTTGCCTCTTTCTTGATTTTAGCTGTTGACCGATCTATTTCATCAAGTTTGAGTGATGCCAGAGATGCTTTGGTTAATGCTGTGATAGATTCACTCTCTACTTATCGTACAGCAGTTTTAAGCCAGCAGCAACAGCAACAACCAGGTGTAATGGCTCCCTTCTCATTGCAGCTGTTTCCTCTCTATGTGCTAGCTCTACTGAAACAGGTATGGAAAATCTTTATTTCTTCCAAATCCCCCCTTCCTGGTGCAGGGTGCCTTGACATTCTTTTTAAACACATCTACTTTTACACAATTGTACTTCTGGAAGGGCTAACTGAACTGCTCCAATTGAGTTGGGCAAAGCCCACTATTTTCCATTACAGTCCGCTGGGCTTCTTTCATTCTTTCTTCAGCCCTGCCACTCCCACCCCAGGCTAGTAAGAGGACAAATGCTGCCCACACATGTTCAAATCTGTTAGCTGTCTCAACAATAATTTGCATTTATATAGCAACTTTCTCAGTTTAAAAAAAAAATCCTGCGGCACTTCATAGAATGTTACAGCACGGAAGGAGGCCATTTCGGCCCATCATGTCCGCGCCGGCCAACAAAGAGCTATCCAGCCTAATCCCACTTCCCAGTTAAAGAGTGAGAAGAAAAAAGATAAATAGGGTAAAGGAACCGACTGCAAGCCATGGTGGAAGGGTTAGGAGAGTTGACTGAAAGCTTGTTTTTTTAAAAAAAAAAGGGTTTTCAGAAGGTTTTTCCGAAGGTGGTGAGGAAAGTGCAGAGTTAGAGGGGTTTAGGGAGGCAATTCCAGAGAGCAAGCTGAAGGCTGTGCCACCAATGGTGGATTAAAGGCAAGAGAGACACACAAAATGCCAGAGCTGGAGGACAGAAGTGGGTGGGAGTTGATACAAGGCGAAGGGAGGTTGCTTGAATTGGATTGGTTGAGGCCTTGGAGGGATTTGAAGATGAGGATTAGGATTTTACATTGTGCATTGGCCCCAATGCAGGTCAGTGAGGATAGGGTGATGGGTGAGTGGCACTTGGTGTGAGGCAGGATATGGGCAGCTGAGGTTTTTATATGTTCATGTATGGAAGGTGGGTGATAGGAGGCTGTCAAGGCAGACATTGGAGAAATTGAATTAAAAAATGACATGCATTTTGGCAATGGTGGGGCTGAAGTAGTTACTGATAGGGGGTGGTTTTGTAGAGTGAAAGTAAGTAGTCTTGGTGACTGATAGGATGTGGGGTTTGAAGCTCAGCTCTAGGTCGAACAGGCCACCAAGGTTTTGTGTGGCCTGGTTCAAGCTGAATGAGTGGCAGGGGATGGGGTATGGTCAGTGACGAGGGGTGAGGTGGTGGTGGTGGTGGGAATCATGGCAGAAGTTGAAAACGAAGGTTTCAATATTCTTGATGTTCAGTTGGAGGAAATTTAAACTCAACTATAACTTAATGCCACACAGGCAGGTTGGCAGCAGAGACTTCGTTCTTCAAGAAGAAAGACTTGCATTTATATAGCACCTTTCACAGCCTCAGGACGTCCCAAAGCACTTTATAGCCAATGAAGTACTTTTGAAGTGTCGTCACTGTTGTAATATAGGAAACGTGTAGCCAATTTGTGCACAGCAAGGTCCCACAAACATCAATGTGATGACCAGATAATATGCTTTAGTGATATTGGATGAGGGATAAACTTTGGCCAGGATACTGGGGAGAATTCCCTTGCTCTTCAAAATAGGACAAAGGAGGAAAAAGGATGGGGTAGTGGATGGAGTTGTGGAGGAGATGGGCTCACCAAGGAACTGTCAGCCCAGGTGTCATCTTGAAAAGAGAAAGAAACGGAAAGTTGGAGTAGTAAAGTACTCTGGGGGAGAAATTTATTATCGTCCCTTTTGGGGGTGGTAACCTTTGAAAGCTGGGAAACTTGGCGCCAAGCGCTAATAATTCCCAGTTTTCACGGAATTGTATTTAGCGCTCCAGGAAGGAAGTGGAGCGCTCCACTTCCTTCCTGGAGCGCTAAAGGATGCAGACGGGGCAGTAGATGTGCAGCGCTGCACAATGGGCCGTGCATTGCTGCCGCGTTCTGAGGCTCCTTCCCTCCCTTAAAGGGAAGGGCCATCGCTGCAGGCTCTGCATTGGGACCAGTCAGCTGGTCCCCGACGGCAGCCACGATGCGGCCCGATCAGCCCCATGCACTCCAGCAGAGTGCCGGGCTGATCGATCGTGGCCCAGGAGAAGCAAAAAAAAATTGACCAAAACCATTTCGGAAATTTACATACTTACCTCGGCAACCTCCCCTTTAACTTTCACCCCCGAAGCGCCCGGCCTCCCGATCAACACCTCCTGCAGCTGTAGGTGTAATCACTCGGCGATGCTGCAGGGGGCAGAACTGAAGGTCCGGTCCGGGGCGATGTGCACAGCGATGACGTCACGATCTCCAGGCGAAGGAGATCGGGGCATAACGCAATACCGCCGCCGCAAACCTCCCGCCGAATGTAGCGGGAGTCGATCCTCTCACCCTGCTTAGCACCCCGTTAGTGCCCCCCCGGAGGCCCAGTTCTCCCCCCCCCCCCCCCCCCCCCCTCTGTCTCTACACATGCTCCACTTTGATTGCTACAAAGCTAAAGATCATTTCTAGTAATTTGATGCTTGGAGACCAGGAATCCAATACCTATAAAACATTAGAAGCTCAATCAACTCTTCAATCGGAGATATCCAAACACTTACAGCTTCAGGGATTCTATTCACTGGACACCTGAATAGTCAGGTACTGCCAAAGATAATGGAGGAAATTTCCTTTTCTGGGATATGAACAAATTTTAAGAATATTTTGGCAGTACTTGAAGATGTCAGTTTAGAGGAAGCACTTTTCTCCCTTTTGGTCTTTAATGCATGTATCTTTTAGCTGTATCTTCATAAATGTTGAATGTGCGTGAACGTTGGAAAGAGTACACCTGGGTCTAGTTAGCCCCTTCAAAACTTTACTGCGTGCCTGACCCACCAAGATGGAACAACACCGGTGAATCTGGTTAAATCCAATGAAAATTGATTGGTGGGGAACTAAAGATGGCATTGTTGATTCTTGAAGAATAATTGCTGTATGAAGTGTTTTTGCAACAAACAAACAAAATTCATTTATATAAGTTAAATTTTGTCATTAAACCTATTTTTAAATTTACAATTTAATGTACATTTCACGTAAACAAGCCAGCATAATTAGGTAAACTTGGAGGAATTTGGCAGGTTAATGGTCTGGTTTTTGAATTTAGAAATGAAGCATGAGTATATGCAGGAAGTTTAAAATTTGGTGTTGGCTACCCTCCTGGTGCCAGAATCTTTGCAGAGTTTAAGGCTAAATGTAGAAGTGTGATGCTTCTTAGACTTGGCGACCCAGTTTAAAAAGCAGCAACCATGAGTGCACTTCAGAACTTTTCCAAAGCTGAATATGGGAATATAATGGCCCATATTTTCCGATGCCTACGGGTGTGTACGAGCTGTGTGCACACCCGTAGGGACATCGGAAATGCCGTTTTCAGGCATGCATGCGCTGAAAACCGGCATTTCCGATCTGTCAAGAATCATCCTCTTGACAGATCGGACGCCTGCCCTGGAGAAGGGCCTCTGCGGGGGGGGAGTTCCGCCTTCTGCAGAACCTCTGCCTGCTGAAAACCCTTAGAAATCTTACGCCTGGTAAAAGCAGGCATAAGGCCTGCTTTTATCAGCATAATAGTTGAAAAAAGTAAAAATAAAAACTTTTTTTTTCACTCATTTATAATTTAAAAATACTTTAAAAAAAAGGTAAGTTTATTTTTAGCCCTGTAAAAAACTTAATTATTTTTTTCAAAAAATTAAATTTTTGTTTAAAATATTTAATTTAATGTAATTTTAACTCATTTTAAAAATGTGATTTAAAAATTTTTTTTAATTTAATGTTTGTGTTTTTGGGGTGATCTCCATTCATATATTTGACAGGTCTATTTGTCAAAAGTATGAAGGGAGATTCCTTTCTCCTATTGGCTGGCCCGGCCCACGTGATCCCAGGGATGCTTGCGAACTGCATGCGCCCCTGGGATACCTGGGCCCTGCGCATTTCGACTGTGGAGGGGCCCAGGAGTGGAAGTGTCCGGACCTTGGGAGCCCTCTGGTAAGTTTGTAGATTTTTTTCCGGTAGGCATCCACACGCAGGAAGCCTCCTATCGGAAATTACGGGCCATTATTTGGGCAAATGCTCAGATACAGTCAATTTAGAACATTATTCTAAACTATTCCTTTAACTGTCCTGCCAAACATTTGCTTATTCTTTTTTAGGTGCTTCCTGCTTGTATTGAAACTAGATTAATCACATTGCACAGCGCTGCCAACTTTGTTTAAATTTACTGCTGAGAGTCTAAGTTTCAACTTTTTAAGTAGAAAGGCTAGCATAATTGCACTGTGTCAGACTCTAACTTAGTCTCTCCTGGGATGGTAAAACTGTGGAACTCTTCGCTTCCCTCAATCTTGATTGAATTTTTTGAGGAGGTAACAAGGAGGGTAGATGAGGGTAGCGCATTTGATGTAGTGTATATGGACTTTAGCAAGGCTTTTGATAAGGTTGAACATGGCAGACTGGTCACGAAGTTAAAAGCCCATGGGATCCAGGGCAAAGTGTCAAGTTGGATTCAAAACTGGCTCGGAGACAGGAAGCAGAGCGTAATGGTTAATGGGTGTTTTTGTGACTGGAAGGCTGTTTCTAGTGGGGTTCCGCAGGGCTCAGTACTAGGTCCCTTGCTTTTTGTGGTATATATCAATGATCTAGACTTGAATATAGGGGGTATGATTAAGAAGTTTGCAGATGATACAAAAATCGGCTGAGTGGTTGATACTGAAGAAGGAAGCTGTAGACTGCAGGAAGATATCAATAAATTGGTCAGGTGGGCAGAACAGTGGCAAATGGAATTCAATCCGGAGAAGTGTGAGGTAATGCATTTGGGGAGGGCTAACAAGGAAAGGGAATACACATTAAATGGTAGGACACTGAGTAGTGTAGAGGAACAAAGGGACCTTGGAGTGCATGTCCACAGATACCTGAAGGTAGCAGGTCAAGTAGATAAGGTGGTTAAGAAGGCATACGGAATGCTTGCCTTTATTAGCCGTGGCATAGAATACAAGAGCGGGGGGGGGGTTATGCTTCAACTGTATAAAACACTAGTTAGGCCTCAGCTAGAGTACTGCGTGCAGTTCTGGTCACCACATTACAGGAAAGATGTGATTGCACTAGAGAGGGTACAGAGGAGATTTACAAGGATGTTGCCGTGAGTAGAGAATCTTAGCTATGAGGAAAGACTGGATAGGCTGGGTTTCTTTTCCTTGGAACAGAGGAGGCTAAGGGGAGACCTTATTGAGGTGTATAAAATGATGAGGGGCATAGATAAAGTGGATAGAAAGGACCTATTTCCCTTAGCAGAGGGGTCAAAAACCAGGGGGCACAGATTTAAAGTAATTGGTGGAAGGTTTAGAGGGGATTTGAGGGGAAATTTCTTCACCCAGAGGATTGTGGGCATCTGGAACTCACTGCCTGAAAGGGTGGTAGAGGCAGGAACCCTAACCACATTTAAAAAGTACTTGGATGTGCACTTGGGATGCTCTAACCTGCAGGACTACGGACCAAGAGCTGGGAAGTGGGATTAGGCTGGATAGCTCTTTGTTGGCCGGCACGGACACGATGGCCGAAATGGCCTCCTTCTGTGCTGTAACTTTCTATGATTCTACGAGAATGTTTTTACAAATATTAAGATCTAATTTTACTGAAAGGGGTGTGAAACGTTGCTTATCAATGTGTATTTTTACTTTTAGTTTTATTCTTCAGCTATGCTTGCAATGGTTAATGACTGACTGTCTCTATTGCAGAAAGCTTTCAGAACTGGAACCAGCACAAGGCTGGATGACCGTGTGTTTTCCATGTGTGAAGTGAAATACCAGCCTGTGTCTTACCTCATGCTTATGATTCATCCAAATCTGTACAGGATTGACAATCTTTCAGATGAGGTAGGTTGCACTTTGCACTAAACCTCTTGTTAAATGCTGAAAGTATTAAGTAACTTGATGAGCTGCCATTTAATGCATTTTTCTGTTGCAGGGATCCATTAACATTAATGATAAAACCATACCTCAGCCACCAATTCTTCAGCTGTCTGTGGAGAAACTAAGTAGAGATGGCGCCTTCTTAATGGATGCTGGCACTGTAAGTGACTGTTATATAGTTTCTTAAATCCTATTTAGACCAGCCTTCTATTCTACAGTTTACTTCTGTTTTTATCAAGATCATGGTTGGTTTTTAGATTTTGATATTACCCATAATTTGCCAAAAATAAATGCAGACCTGAAACGGCCTTCCTGTTGGGAGGCCAGCCATTAAAAGTCAAGATTTTATTATAGAAATACCTTCATTATAGCTTTATTCCTTTAGCAATGCAAATCTCTTGCTTACAATGAAAAAACCCACTTCCCAGACACCGCTGTACCTGGCCAAGTATCTGGTTTAGATGCTGATGCGTTGAGTAGATTGTAGATCATTGTTCTGGTGTTCCGACCAAAGTGTTTGGTCCTACAACTGACTGGGGGGAGGTAGTGGCAATAACTAAGTTTAGTGGTGTGCTGGACTGACTATTTATGTAGAGCTCCCTGAGGTGGTGAGTAGTTTTCTTAAATCTTTGTTACTCATTTAAACAAGGGTGTTAATGGAAGATTAGCAGAACTTTTTAAAAATAAAATTATTGTTAGAATCCAAAGTTAGAGAATTGCTCTCCTCATTTTAACTACTTTTAAATATTAACCATAATTGTTTTCCTAGCATTTACCTGATGCAAGTGTCTTGGCCTGTTAGGAACTTAGGAACAGTTGTAAGCCATTTAGCCCCTTGAGCCTGTCCGGTTATTTAATTAGATCTGTACCTAAACTCCATTTACATGCCTTTGTTCCATATCCCTTTACACCCTTCACCAGCAAAAATGTATCACTTCGCACTTTTCTGCGTTAAATTTCATCTGCCACGTGTCCGCCCATTCCACCAGCCTGTCTGTGTCCTCTTGAAGCCTAATCTTTTGATAACCTTATCAAATGCCTTTGGAAGTCCATATAGACAGCATCCATAGGCACTCCCTAATCCACCACACTAATGACCTCCTCAAAAAATTCAACTCTATTCAGACATGACAGACAGACAAATCAATGCTGATGCTCTTTGATCAGCTGATACTTATCCATGTTGTTGCTACTAGGTGTTTCCAACTCACTTTGTAAATGCTCTACAGTGTAATTCTTTGCAGTGCCACTAAATCACTTTCCATATCAACTCTGTTTAGGTCAGAATAAAGCTGGCTTTTGTATGCAGTTGGTTTAGAGGGAATCCTAAACATTGCCATTGATCAGTGTTGGATTGAGGGGCTACTGTAGTTGCCATGTGTATTTGTGACAGGTTGGTCCTACATACACTGATTGTAGCTGCAGTTTACGCAGTACAATATTGAATTGAGTAATACTCACCATAATTTTAGTTTTTAAATATATTAGTTTTGCTTAGGAATGTTAAATAACTTTTGGACTGCAGAAAATAACCTGTTGGTGGAAAAAGTAATACTTTCTAGAACAAAACTGATTCTCACTAAATTTCAGTTTGCAGGTTTTTAATTTGTGAGAGTGCAGTTTAAGGTTCAGAGCATGGCTATAAAAACAGAAGTTGAATTTTAGTGCTGATCAAGGTGAGGGATGCACTTGTGTAAAGCAGTGTTTTTCATTCAGGTCAGTATTCAGGATTCTTTGATCAGGTGTACTGTGCAAGGCGAAAGTCCTTATTTCCTGGAACATTGTGTCTCGACTCAAACCTCAGAAAAGCACTCTGTGTTGCACTGGTGGGAATTTTTCCATTTTTATGTGGCCTCTGAGGGAGAATGTTGCTTTTATTAAGTTTTGTGCCTGTTAGAAATCTTCATTTAAAACTGCTCCAAACTTGTTTTACCAAGAACCCTTGCAGCTGCCAAGGGTAGTTTAAGCAGCCTGTGTTAGATTCAAACCTAGGTCAGGGGTGAAAGAATAGTGTGGTAACTAACTGTGCCACCCAGTCCACAATTGTAGCTTGAATTTAAGTTAATTTTCAACAACATTTTTGAAAAAATACAAAATTAACCTTTTCTGTCTTTCAGGCTTTCTTTCTCTGGGTTGGAAAAAACTGTTGGCCACACTTCGTGAGCCAAGTTCTTGGTGCTTCCAATTATGCTTCCATACCACAAAACATGGTAGGTCAAGTACATAAAAATCTTACAACTAAAGTCTGTTTTCCTCATGTCTCTGTAGTGTCTGGTGACCTTTTTTTATGTTGAAGATGCTATCTAAATGCAAGCT
Organism: Squalus acanthias; assembly: GCA_030390025.1. NCBI lineage: Eukaryota > Metazoa > Chordata > Chondrichthyes > Squaliformes > Squalidae > Squalus > Squalus acanthias. The sequence goes on along the minus strand of CM059427.1, from coordinate 167,981,897 downwards.
GCAACTGTCTAAGTTTACAGCATCCATGATTGCCCTTCTTAAGTCTCTAGGTTTGAACTTATTGCCAGAATGTCAACATATCTCTTGGATCTTTTTCCATCTGTTTTCAGTAGTTATTTCAGGATCTGATGTGTCATTGCAGTTATTTTGGAATGTTTTTGCATTTATCTCAATAATGTTCATATCCATTAAACAGACACAGCTTCCGGAACTGGACACTGCTGAATCTGAGCGAACTAGAGCCTTCCTCTCCTGGTTGCGGGAACAAAGACCATTCTTTCCCATACTCCATGTAATCAAGTAAGTGATGCAATTTTCTATACATGTTACATAGTATTGCACAGTATTTACAGTATAGAAACAGGCCATTTGGCCCAACAGGTCTATGCTGGTGTTTATGCTCCACACGAGCCTCCTCCCACCCTTCTTCATCTAACCTATCAACATATCCTTCTATTCCTATCTCCCTCATGTTTATCTAGCTTCCCCTTAAATGCATCTATGCTAGTCTCCTCAACTACTCCTTGTGGTAGCACATTCCACATTCTAACCGCTCTCTGGGTAAAGAAGTTTCTCCTGAATTCCCTCTTGGATTTATTAGTGACTATCTTATATTTATAGCCCCTAGTTCTGGGCTTCCCGCAAGTGGAAACATCTTTGCATCTACTCTGTCAAACCCTTTCATAATCTTAAAGACCTCTATTATGTCACCCCTCAGTCTTTTTTTTTTAGAGCAAAGCCTGTCAATCTTTCCTGACAGGTAAAACCTCTCCGCTCTGGTATCATTCTAGTAAATCTCTTTTTAATGCTGATTTTTTTTAATGGGTCTGAACTTGGATTTTGTTTTAAGAAATTAGCTTCAAATGTAAAAGCCCTTTTCAAACTTCAGCATACTCTACTGATGCTGCTTTCAATATTTTTTTTAGAGTTGGAAACTAAAAGCATAAGAGATTAGCGTGCAAAGTTAAAGCACATGGGATTGGGGGTAAGGTACTGACTTGGATAGAGAACTGGTTGGCAGACAGGAAGCAAAGAGTTGGAATAAACGGGTCTTTTTCCGAGTGGCAGGCAGTGACTCGTGGGGTACTGCAGGGATCAGTGCTAGGACCCCAGTTATTCAAAATATATATTAATGATCTAGACGAGGGAACTAGATGTAATATCTCCAAGTTTGCAGACGACACAAAGCTGGGTGGGCGTGTGTGCTGTGCGGAGGATGCAGAGAAACTCCAGTATGATTTGGACAGGTTGGGTGACTGGGCAGATGCAGTATAATGTGGATAAATGCGAGGTTATCCACTTTGGTGGCAAAAACAGGAAGACAGATTATTATCTGAACGGCAATAGATTGGGAAAAGGGGAAGTGCAACGAGACCTGGGTGTCCTTGTGCACCAGTCGCTGAAGGTAAGCATGCAGGTGCAGCAGGCAGTTAAGAAGGCAAATGGTATATTGGCCTTCATAGCGAGAGGATTCGAGTACAGGAGCAAGGATGTCTTGCTGCAGTTGTACAGGGCCTTGGTGAGACCACACCTTGAGTATTGTGTGCAGTTTTGGTCGCCTTATCTGAGGAAGGATGTTCTTGCCATGGAGGGAGTGCAGCGAAGATTCACCAGACTGATACCTGGGATGGCAGGAATGACGTATGAAGAGAGATTGGGTCGATTAGGCTTATATTCGCTAGAGTTTAGAAGAATGAGAGGGGCTCTCTTTGAAACTTATAAAATTCTAACAGGACTAGACAGACTAGATGCAGGAAGGATGTTCCCGATGGCGGGGGAGTCCAGAACCAGGGGTCACAGTCTAAGGATAAGGGGTAAGCCATTTAGGACTGAGATGAGGAGGAATTTCTTCACCCAGAGAGTGGTGAACCTGTGAAATTATCTACCACAGAAGACAGTTGAGGCCAATTCATTAAATATATTCAAGAAGGAGTTAGATATATTTCTTAAGGCTAAGGGGATCAAGGGATATGGGGAGAAAGCAGGGACAGGGTACTGAATTTGGATGATCAGCCATGATCTCATTAAATGGCGGAACAGGCTCGAGGGGCCGAATGTCCTACTCCTGCTCCTATCTTCTATGCTTCTGTTTTTATGAAACCATTAATCAAAATGCCACATCCAATTGATCCACTAACCAAACTCTAATTCAGAATGGCTGTATTTAACTATTCCACTGTACTATATATATTTCTGTGTTGAATTAATATTTAACACAGTAAAGCACAAATTAATGTGATCTATTTTCTGAGCTAGTCACTTATCAGAATAGAATTATTTCCCAAGCTGGATTGATGTATGAGTATTTAAGAAATGTGCAGTCTTGATCAAAGTGTAAACCCAGGTTCAACTTTAGCAGTTACCCTTTGCCTGACTCTAGTGTCACCAGGTAATTGGGAGCCCTTTAGGGTAACCTTTATCTAAAGTTGTAATCTTCTTACAGGGTTACTTATCAAATGTAATTGTCGGAATTCCTTGCTTCCACTTTTGTAATCGTTATGCTGTGTCTTTCCTTTGTAGTTTGTCCTGTTTTTGACTCTCCTTCTCCATGTCTGCTAAAGTTAGTGACTCATATTGTGGTGCTTTTCCACAGGGTCCAGGCAACCTTCTGTCACCAAATATAAATGGCCATTCAACTTTGGTGGAGGGAAGCGGGGCAAAGAGAGGCTATAGATGTGCACCCAAACCCAAATTTGCCCATGATCTGTGTGTGTGTGCTTCCAGCAGGCGTCAACTGTACAGCAATGAGTGGGAATTTTTGCTCACTTTTCTCCCCATCTCGGAGATGCTGATAACACCCTTGCTGAGATTGGGTAAACCTTATTGGTATTTTACAATCTTGTCAAACCCTGCAATTATTTTTTACAGGTATTCTTAGTTTATCATCCATGCAGAATAGGTTTATTTGGGAATAAGTGACTCAGCCAAGGTACCTCCAGGTTTATGCTCCAAAGTTGAGGCATGTGATCTCCCTTCCATCTTCTGTCTCAGCCCTGCCCAAAGACTAGTCTTCAAATTTCTTCAAAAGGAGGAAAAATTTTGAATCCTTCTGCTCAGAACTGGGCAATTTGATCTGAAATTTTGGCACTGTCTTGTTTGAAGATTTTTATTGTAATTCAGAAAAGAGAAATTGCTGTTTATCATTCAGTTAAGATGAACCTGTACATTTTTTTGCACAGTGAGCTGTTGCGATCTGGAATGCACTGCCTGAAAGGGTGGTGGAAGCAGATTCAATAGTAGCATTCGAAAGAGAATTGAATAAATACTTGAAGGGAAAAAATCTACATGGCTATAGGGAAAGGGCAGGGGAGTGCGACTAATTGGATAGCTCTACCAAAGAGCCAGCACAGGCAGGATTGGCTGAATGGCCGCCTTCTGTGCTGTATCATTCTATGTGTACGATAAGTTTCAAGTTTTGTAAGTATTGTCAGATATTGTCTGGCAGTGGAGTTGAGGGTGATGGCAGAGAAGATAGCATGTCATCAGCCTACATATGGAAACTGACCCCATGCTTATGGATGATGTCACTGAGGAATTGGAGGGGGCCAAGAATGGAACTTCTGGGTACCCTTGAAGTGACCATGGGATGCAGGAGGGGAAGTTATTGCAGTGTATGTGCTGGCTATGTTGGTACAGGTAGCTGTGCAAGCACATGAGGTGATGCTATGGACGAGGATGGGAGTGGTCAGCAGTGTTGATTTGAAAACCATAGGGAGATCAAGGAAACTTGGAGAGATAACACACTGCCATCGCAAAGGATGTTGATGAGTTAGACCAGGCAGCCTTGGTGCTGTGGGTAGGACAGAAACCAGACTGAGCCGATTGATGGACATTAGAAATAAGAGCAAGAGTAGTCCATACGGCCCCTCGAGCCTGCTCCACCATTCAATAAGATCATGGCTGATCATCGACCTCAACTCCGCTTTCCTGCCTGATCTCCATATCCCTTGATTCCCCATGAGTCCAAAATCTCTCTATCTCAGCCTTGAATATACTCAAAGACTCAGCATTCACAGCCCTCTGGGGCAGAGAATTCCAAAGATTCACAACCCTCTGAGTGAAGAAATTCCTCCTCATCTCAGTCTTAAATGGCCTACCTCTTATCCTGAGACTATGCCCCCTAGTTTTAGACACTCCAGCCAGGGGAAACAACCTCTCAGCTTCTACCCTGTCAATCCCCTTCAGAATCTTGTATGTTTCAATGAGATTACCTCTCATTCTTCTAAACTCCAGAGAGTATCGGCCCATTCTGCACAATCTCTCATCATAGGTCAGCGCTCTCATCCAGGAATCAGTCTAATGAACCGTCGTTGCACTGCCTCCAAGGCAAGTATATCCTTCCTTAGATAAGGAGACCAAAACTATGCACAGTACTCCAGATGTGGTCTCACCAAGGCCCTGTACAATTGTAGCAAGACTTCCTTACTCTTATACTCCAACCCCCTTGCAGTAAAGGACAACATGCCATTTGCCTTCCTAATTGCTTGCTGTACCTGCATGCTAGCTTTAGGTGTTTCTTGCACGAGGACACCCAAATCTCTCTGAACACCAACATTTGAAAGTTTCTCACCATTTAAAAAAGATTCTGTTTTTCTATTCTTCCTACCAAAGTGAATAACCTCACATTTCCCTACATTACACTCCATCTGCCACCTTACTACTCACTCACTTAGTCTATCTATATCTCTTTGCAGACTCTGTGTGAGTGGTGAGAGGTTAGCTAGGTGACAACAATATAGTAAAGGGATATTCATAGGGTTGGGTATTCTGTGGGGACTGGCTCACCTCCTGTCTTCCTTAAAGCCTCTCCACCACCTATAAGGCACAAGTGAGAAGAATGATGGAATACTCTCCACTTGCCTGGATGGGCGCAGTTGCAACAACAAAGAAACTTGACACCATCCAAGGCAAAGCAATTTGGCACTTTACCCACTAGCCTAAACATCCCTGTCCTCCATCACCAGCCTACTGTGGCTACTTGCCAAGGGTTCTTCAGCAGCACCTCCATAACCCCCAACCACCTCGAAGGACAAGGACAGCGGGTGCATGGGAGCACCATCACCTCCAAACTCCCATCCAAATTACACACCATCCAACTTGGACATATATCACTGTTCCTTCATTGTGGCTGGGTCAAAATCCTAGAATTCCCCACCTAACAGCATTGTGGGAGCACCTGCAACACACAGACTGCAGCGGTTCAAGAGGTGGCCCATCACCACCTTCTCGAGGGCAATCAGGGATGGGCAATAAATGCTGTTTTTTCCAGCTACACCCACATCCCAAGAATTAATGGAAAAAAACAGAACCTATTGTATTAAAATTGTGCCAATGGTTTCAGCCAGTCATGTAGCTCGGAGTGTAAAATTTGTATGTATAATTAGGTATTTGATAAATGCAGCAGTTTTACAATCTGCAGAAGAAGCTTCTGACACCTTAGTGCACTGAATGCAGTAACTCTTTTGGGGGTGGATGGTATGGAGGAAAAGTTTAAACTTTGGAGATGAGTTCTCTGGGGACTGGAACGCTTTTTACTTTTTGCATCTTGTATTATCATGAACCACTCGCAAATCAGCAATTGGTCATGTCGAGGATGAATTCCCTCTTCTGTCCTAGCATGCTTTGAAGCGATTCTTGTATAAAAGCACTTTTTGTTGTACTCATGATATTTGCAGTTCCCACTTCAGAGAAAGTGACAACTGTTTTGGTGTCTCAGAAAAGACCCGATCGTGGGGCTTTTTACGTAGTTTGAGTGAAGGAAGGAGAAGGTGGCATAACTTTTACAAGGTTCAGGAGGTTTAAGGAGCAATATCCTCGTAATGTTCTCTGGACGCATCTTAAAGTATATGGACCATACACTCTCGAAGTAAGATAGTTAAGGAAACTTGCAATTCCTTTACTGCACTAGTGTTTAGGAACTGTTGGTTTTGAATTCCTGAAACTACCAAACAAAGCAAAGCAGTATCTTACTCTAATTTAGCGTTCAAATTCCAATTTTATAGACATTTGATCATCCCAAAATGCAACCAGTTCCTTTTTATTTTGTCCATTGCATGGATTTACATAAATGTCCAAGAAATAAGCAAGTCTCATGTGACTACCAGAATGGTGGAAGGTGAACTCTGGACCGTGGTCTTTCTTCATCCAGCAATTCCTATGTAACTATTAAGATCCCCAGATTTTCTTGGAAGCCCTGGTAGCTAATGTTTCATGCTTTTAGATAGAATAAACTTGCTTCTTTACCTGAGCACCTACCTAAACCCTGTTGAAAAGTTTTACATGTACAAATATTGCAGGTTAAAATTAGCTGAGCTTTTTCACTTATTTCCTTGACACAGGGATGAGAGCCCTCTTAAGGCCAGCTTCCTACAGAACATGGTTGAAGATCGAACAGAGTCAGCATTGTCTTATTACGAGTTCCTACTTCACATACAACAGCAAGTGAACAAGTGATCCACAAAAGGAATGCAAGCTTCAGCTGGGTGGAGACAGCTCGTGTTGGTACAAGGAGTGCCAGTATTTATATATGCTTAATAAAAATAATTAAATATTGGTATCCTTGTAAATCGAACATATTCTAGCTTTCATTGAGGCAGCCTACATTTTCGACACAGTATGGAAAAGTTTAATAGGTTGGATGACAAAATATTATAAATAGAACTAAGCCATTTTATGTTAATAGCATTTTGAAGATTTACCTAGTTAAACCTAGCTGCATACAGTTGTGAAAACCTAGGTGTACCAGTTCTGTTCATGAGATTTGAGTTTCTATTGTTGGGAGTGTGGGGCTGTTTTTAAATGTCACACACGGGTGTAATAGCATGGTTTAAATATTCTGTAGTAAAAGCTGTGGAAACTAGAGGAAATCATCACGGTGTAGAGTTCGGTGTAAATTTCTGATTTCAAATCAAGCAATGGTTGAATGTCGTCTCCTTCCCCCAAAGACAAGACACAATATTACAGGAGATGCTTGTAAAGAATACAAATATGTAACAATGGGATTTTATCACTATTACTGTACATGTGCTCTTCACAACTGGCAATTTAGAGAGATCAGGTCATCGTTTGTAATCGTATATGCTGATGAAGCAGTTTTTAGACTCTGGTCTTATCACCTATAATATTTGCTTCTCCTGTATCATTATATCTGGTCTTGAATCAGCTAGATATGACCACATTCAGTGTAACATTATCTTAAATTTGCTATATTTTTCTAGTTTCTCCTGCTTTTTTACTAGGAAAATACAGATTTATGCAAAAGTGACTTATTTATGTAATTCACAACATATGGTAAAGTGTGATTTATATTGATGTTGCTGTATTACTAATATTACCACATCTTTGTGCTTGGAGTATCATGTGCATCACCTTTTTAAATTTTGTCTTGGTATTTAAGTTTGAATGATTCTAATATGCTAATAGGCAGAGTCCGTAACCTTGCCTGCCATGTCTGATATTTCTACTTGAAGAGAACAAACACTTTTGAAATCATTGGGACATATGTATTTTACAGACAGGCTTTTTATTACAGAATTGTTTAAATTAGTGATCAAAATTGATGCTGCAAAACCTGCTGTAACAGTATCTGGGACCACAAATATTCATTTGAAAGTCCATACACTATGAAATGTAATCTGTAAATAGTAAATTGCATTTTGTAAAGTAGTGTATAAAATTGTAACAAATTAAATCCTAATTCTCTTAAAAGTGTCTAATACTGAGGCCTTGAATGTTAATGTTTTCAGTAATTCTTTAGATTTTTTTTGAGGAAAAAATTTGGAGCACATTAGAGGAGTACATAACCGTTCAACAGTTTGCACCTACCCTGTTGAAATTATTGAACAAAAGGACCATTTGTAATGTGCACTTTACCTCATTTATTGGATTTGTTTTTTTGTGGGAGGTGGGTGTAGGGAGAATTTACAAAGTGAAGCATCCTGTGAAACAACTGTCTAATGCACTACTGAGTTTGGTGGTGATGGAAGATGACTGCTTGAGTAACAAAAGTGGAATAAGAAAACAAAATCGTCTTCAAAGCGTAACAGTTTCTGGGTTTGAAATGGCTCACAACAAAAGACTTGTAACTGCATTCGGACACACCTAGTTAATATAGTTTTCTGTTCTCCAAATAAACTCTTATTCAAATTGGAGTCAAATATCACCAGTGAGGGGATCATTCTGTCTTTGTGAACACTTTTGTATATTGGGTAGTTTAATGGGATGCTGCTGGCAATTGCTTTACCTAGGTCAGATGTTTCATGAATTTTACCCTAGTGATTGGCAGGAGCACGAAGTATTTGATAAATTGTACTGAGCTTCTAATAGGCAAGTTAGGTTTCCATAGCTTAAAGCTTCCAGCTCAACAAATGGTAACACTCCATTTAAATTGGTGTACATAAGGCCAATTTCTGGGTGCTGACGCTATCTGGGAGAGTTTCACAGGCAGGCAAAAGTATTGTGTACAGTTTTGCTGCTGTACTTTGCACTGCCTTTTTGGATTGAAGAGAAATGTTCCAGTGCAGTTGTAACTGCTTTTATCGAGATAGACAGTTTCCTAGCTGATAAGGGAATTAAGGGTTATGGGGAGCGGGCAGGGAAGTGGACGTGAGTCTAGGTTCGGATCAGCCATGATCCTATTGAATGGCGGAGCAGGCCCGAAGGGTCGTATGGCCGACTCCTGCTCCTACTTCTTATGTTCTTATGTTTTGGTATATACAGGGAATTAAAACTTAAACAGTTAACTCTTGTGATAGTGCTCCCATAGATGAACTGTCATAGATGAAGTCATTGTACAACAGAGTACAAGTATAACCATTGAGATTTGATTACTGAATTGTTGTGGTGCTGTGTATTTTAAGTCTAAGGAAATGTCCACTGACTCCAAATTTAATTGTCTGAACTGCCTTATCTGAAGAACTATCCAATATCTGAAGATTTTTCCTGTTGAATATTATTGAATTTTGAGTACGCTAGACAATGTGTTTTGGAGGGAGGAATCTAGGATCTGTCCTGGAATAAGAATTATAGGAGAGACTTTTGGCAGTAAATGTCCTGTGGACTGAATTCATTCTCCTGTGGACTACAAAGTGCAACCTGCTTGAAGGAGCTCTAATTACAGAATTTTATTGCATGTCAAAGCATATTGCTTTATTCAATCAGTTCTTTGGAAAATATCCAATAACTTGCTGGATAATTTTAACACTTTACCAGTACTTGTGCAACTTTTGATGTATCATACTTATGGCAGCCGGTTCAATTGATATGGTCACTTTTCAGTCCATTGTATATTGCTGCTATATTTTACAGATTTGAAGGGGGATCAGGTTTTAAGATCTTTGGGGGGGAAAAAAACTGTTATTCCCAAGAAAGGACCTATTACTCTGTTTTTTAATCTGTTGTCATTATGATTGTGTTGCTCTATAATTTTACAAGTAATGTAAATGTCCATAACAGTTATTTGAAATTCTGATTCCAGAAGAGTTGCTGGGTTTATTATTTTTTGCACTTGCTGTGGTGCAGGTCCATCACTTTCGTCGTCAAGATAGATTGTATTTAAAAACAGAAATCTTTCCCATTCTACTCCTGGGGATTAAAGTGTTTTCTTCCCCCCCCTGCCTCCTCTTCCCCTTCTCCACTGGGATTCGTGTAGATAGCACTGGGCACGATGGGATTCATGTAGATAGCACTGATGGGCACAATAGGCTGTCTTCTGTGCTGCAATTTCTTTTGACTCTGAGGTACATTAGTTTGGTATGACTTCCTGCCTCCAAACATGAATAATCAAGTTGAGTGAGTAAACTTATGATGAAAATGTTTGCTGTGGGTTCTTTAGAAATTCCTCGCAAACATACCTTCCTGTGGAAGGAAAGTCCAAATCTGGATTAAGTGTGTGTTGTGAAATCAATATACCAAGTATGGGAGTCCATAGACCGACATCCTGACACATTGTAAGAATTTCAGTAACTGAGAACACACCAAGGACTCAGAATAATTTAGGATAGAGAAAAGCATCCATTTACCTGTTCAGTATTAATTCCAAGATGATTGAGGATAGCCATCAAATGCTTTCAAGAAGGTGTACAAGTTGGAAGTAGTTAAATAACCTGCATCCCTGAAAATGAGCAAAAACTGCATGAACTGGTCCACATTGGCCATTGTCAGCACCTATTATAGGCATCAGCTCACATGCAGAAGAAAGGATTTTTCTTGTCACTTATGGTTGAAACTTTTTTAAAAGGTCAAATATCAGAAGGTGAAACCCATCCTCTTTTTTTTTTCTTTTGGTGTTTTCTTCCCTTCCACTTTTAGTCTTTGTGGTCTATACTATTTGTTCAAGTTATAAAGCAAAGTCTTCGCAAATAATCCACCCATGCATCAGAAAAAGCAATAATTCCTCATCAGACTTGGTCAAAAAGAGTGCAGATTGCCATTTAATTAAATCAAATTAAGAGCCTGTTTATACCATAAATAAACCCATCCACTTAAGCTAACACTGCTCCAGTTAAACCTATCCCAGTTTGAACCTTTTGTGTACCCCCCCTTCCCAAAAACAAATATGCATGTTCATTCTCTCACTTTCACTCTCACTTGAGCACACAAGGAGAAGCTTCTTCATGCTTAGGTTTCTGGTGTTTTTTTTATAGCAGTGAGGAGCCCTTGATGGCTCATGCAAACATGGAGAAATAATGGAAAAAGATAATTTTTAAAAACTACATGCTCCTGAGAAAATGTACACTAAAATATTACATTTTTCAAAGATAGCAGGAACTTAAAAAAAAAAGTAGTGAACAAGTAAAGTTTTAAATGGGATTGTGTACTCCAGACAAATCTAGTTTTGCCATTCGGTAACTGGTTGGTATTGCTGCTAGACTTCAAATTAGGAGTCGAGGGCTCTCTGCAAATAATTTGGGAAAGCAAAACTCTCTTCCAGGAGCTGGTGAGCGGCCTGGGCGGGACCTCGCGATTGGTGTGCGACCGCACGGCCACTCACCAGCACCTGCTGCTGGAAGAGATTTTTGCTTTTCCCACATTACACCCGAGGAAGAACATTGGTGTGCGGCCCTCAACAGCTCACCAAAACTTGTTACCTGGCCCTCCAGCCCAAATAATTGCCCATCCCTGGTCCAAACCCAGATTTGAAGCTGGTGGTTAAAATTGATTCCAAGTAATTTTCAGGCCTATAGAATTTATATAAATCAAACAAGTTTATATGAAAGGTGGATTTAGTTTTAAATGACATTACTGGCAGCGCATATCAAAAAGCGTCTCTTCCCTCAGCATACGTGTGCTTGAAAACTATGGTGATGTGTGATTTCAGTTTTGGTGCCTGAAAATGGGGACATATTTCCACCAAGCCAGGGAATAGTGGCTTTTAAAAGTTCAAAATCAGGTAGATATTTTAAGGGTGTGTTTTGTTCTTTGCCACAGTTCAAAAGGAATTGTATATGTAGCAAGCTTTAGATGATGTGCTATTTTTAAATACACTAAACAGCTATAAGTATGTATTTGAACAAAAGCAAAATACTGTGGATGCTGGAAATCTGAAATAAAAATGAAGTACTGGAAATACTCCAGCAGGTCAGGCAGCATCTGTGGAGAGATAAATAGAGTTAACGTTTCAGGTCGATGACCTTTCGTTAGAACTGGGAAAATTAGAGATGTAACAAGGTTATAAGCAAGTGCAGAGGCAGAAAGGGGGGAGGGGAGAAAAGAACAAAAGGTAAGGTCTGGGATAAGGTGGAAGGCAGGAGAGATTAAATGACAAAAGGTATGATTGTACAAGGCAAAAGGAGATGGTAATGGTACAAGTAAAGAAACAAAAGATGGGTCTAGAAGAGGCGTAAATGGGAATAGCCGAATCATCAACAGCTGCCGTCTGCAAAAATGGGGGCAGAGGTTGCGATCTGAAATTGTTGAGTTCAGAAGGCTGTAAAGTGCCTAATCGAAAGATGAGGTGCTGTTCCTCGAGTTTACGTTGAGGTTCATTGGAACTGTAGGAGCCCGAGAACAGAGGGGTCAGAGTGGGAGTGAAGCGGAGAATTAAAGTGACAGGCGACCAAAAGCTCGGGGTCACGCTTGCAGACTGAACGGAGGTGTTCCACAAAGCGGTCATCCAATTTGCGTTTGGTCTTCCCAATGTAGAGGAGACCGCAGCGTGAGCAGCGAATACAGTATATTAAATTGAAAGAAGTACAAGTAAATCGCTGTTTTACCTGGAAGGAGCGTTTGGGGCCCTGGACGGTGGGAAGGGAGGAGGTAAAAGGGCAGATGTTGCATCTCCTGTGCTTGCACGGGAAGATGCTGTGAGGAAAGAGGGGGTGCGGGTATTGGGGATGATTGAGGTGTGGACCAGGGTGTCGTGGAGGGAACGGTCCCTTTGGAATGCTGAAAGGGGAGGGAAAGATGTGTTTGGTGGTGGGATCACGCTGCAGGTGGGAAAATGGCGGAGGATGATCCGTTGAATGTGGAGGCTGGTGGGGTGAAAGGTGAGGACAAGGGGAACCCTACCGTGGTTCTGGGAGGGAGGGGAAGGGGTGAAAGCAGAAGTGTGGGAAATGAAACGGATCACGGTCGAGGGGAATCCTCAGTTGAGGAAAAAGGAAGCCATATTGGAAACACTAGTATGGAAGGTGGCATCGTCAGAACAGATGCGACGGAGATGGAGAAACTGGGAGAATGGAATAGAGTCCTTACAGGAAGTGAGGTGGGAGGAAGTGTAGTCAAGGTAGCTGTGGGAGTCGGTGGGCTTATAGTGGATGTTGGTCGATATCATGGTTAATATTCACATATCATGGTAATATGAGGTATAAAATCTGCCTTGTACGTCCTGTTAAGTCCCAGTTTTAAAATCACTTCAGCCAGTTAACGGGCAATACAAACATAATCTTATATTCCTTTAGGATTAATTTCTAGAGGGATAGAATTGAAAATCAGAGAAGTTATGTTAAACTTGTATAGAACCTTGGTTAGACCACACTTGGAGTACTGTGAACAGTTCTGGTCTCCATATTATAAAAATGATATAGAGGCACTGGAGAAGGTGCAAAAAAGATTTACTCGAATGATACGGAGAGGTTATACCTGTCGGGAAAGATTGAACAGGCGGGACTTGTTTCTCAGAAAAGAGAAGATTGAGGGGGTGAGCTGATAGATGTCTTCAAGATTATGAAAGGATTTGATAGGGTTGACGTAGAGAAGAGGTTTCCACTTGCGGGCGAGACCAGAACTAGGGGCCATAAATATAAGATAGTTGTTAATAAATCCAATCGGGAATTCAGGAGAAACTTCTTTACCCAGAGAATGGTTAGAATGTGGAACTCGCCACCACAGGGAGTAGTTGAGGCGACTAGAGTAGATGCATTCAAGGGGAAGCTAGATACGCACGTGAGGGAGAAAGGAATAGAAGGATATGCTGATTGGGTTAAATGAAGAGGGATGGGAGGAGGCTGGTGTGGAGCATAAACACCAGCATAGACCTGTTGGGCTGTATGGCCTGTTTCTGTGTTGTAAATACTTTGTAATACTTTGTAGGATATCAACTTATCTTAGTTCTTTAAATAGAGGTAAGTTTTCATGTAAATCCAAGTATTTTAATACATACATTAAATTGTATGTAGAAGAGGGCCCCCTAATGTACCAGTGCGGTACCTCTATTGCCGATATGTATCAGTGAAATTGATACATTGTGAGCAATTTTGTACTTTGGACTCAGCTACTGGAAACTGGTTCAGATTTCTTCAAACTTCTATCCCTGAAGAGCCTGACAACTGGCAGAGAGAAAATATTTTATCCCATCAGCCTTTTGTGGACTTTGCAGCACAAAAATGCCGACAGATCTGTACAATATTGTCAATCGCCTTCCGATGTCATAGAAATGACTGGTGTGAGAAATGGGAAAGTAACCACAGCACAGTAGTTAGTTTTAAGTTGCCTTGTTGGTACAAAGGAGAGGGATCCTTAACTTCAATCTAACCTGTACTTTACCTGAGTGGGGAGTGCTTGATAGCAAGAGCCCAAAATGAAAGTGTCCCATTTCACCTTGCGCAAATTAAAAAATGACTGATACACTATTTTCAAACAATGCAATTTTACTGGTCACTAACCCGTTGTAATAACATATTTTGCCACACGAGGGTGCAGTCTACTGTATTTAGAGCTAGAAAGTATAATTGATACAGTGGGTGAAGATCCTGTCAAACTTGAATTCTGCACTTGCAGATGTTAAGAGAAATTGCATTCTCATAGCATGTTGAGGTGCACCACAAAAATCACATGTGATTCTACATAATGCACTAAATGGATGCCATATTTAAAAAAAATGGACTGAACATTACTTTGTGAACAATAAAGGCATATCACATAGAAAATAGAAAATAGGTACAGGAGTAGACCATTCGGTCCTTCGAGCCTGCACCGCCATTCAATGCGTTCATGGCTGAACATGCTACCTCAGTACCCCATTCCTGCTTTCTCGCCATACCCCTTGATCCCCCTAGTTGTGAGTGTTATATCTAACTCCCTTTTGAATATATTTAGCGAACTGGCCTCAACAACCTTCTGTGGAAGAGAATTCCATAGATTCACCACTCTCTGGGTGAAGAAGTTCCTCCTCAGCTCAGTCTTAAATGGCTTCCCCTTAATCCTTAGACTGTGACCCCTGGTTCTAGTTTTCCCCAACATTGGGAACATTCTGCCCGCATCTAATTTGTCTAAACCAGTCAGGATTTTAAATGTCTCTATAAGATCCCCCCTCATTCTTCTGAACTCCAGAGGATACAAGTTCAGTTGACCCAATCTTTCTTGATATGTCAGTCCGGCCATCCCAGGAATCAATCTAGTGAACCTTCGCTGCACTCCCTCAATAGCAAGAATGTCCTTCCTTAAGTTAGGAGACCAAAACTGCGCACAATACTCCAGGTGTGGCCTCACCAAGGCCCTGTACAACTGCAGCATCACCTCCCTACTCCTGTACTCAAATCCCCTTACTATGAAGGCCATCATTCCGTTTGCTTTCTTGACTGCCTGCTGCACTTGCATTCCCACCTTCAGTGACTGATGTACCATGACGCCCAGGTCTCGTTGCACCTCCCCTTTCCCTAATCTGCCACCATTCAGGTAATAGTCCGCCTCTCTATTTTTACCACCAAAGTGGATAACCTCACATTTATCCACATTGTACTTCATCTGCCATACATTTGCCCATTCACCCAACCTGTCCAAGTCACTCTGTAGCCTCCTAGCATCCTCCTCATTGTTCACACTGCCTCCCAATTTAGTGTCATCCGCAAATTTGGAGATATTACATTTAATCCCTTCGTCCAAATCATTAATATATAATGTAAACAGCTGGGGTCCCAGCACCGAACCCTGCGGTACCCCGCTGGTCACTGCCTGCCATTCTGAAAAGTACCCATTTACTCCTACTCTTTGTTTCCTGTGTGCCAACCAGTTCTCAATCCACGTCAACACATTACCCCCAATCCCATGTGCTTTAACTTTGCTCACCAATCTCTTGTGTGGGAATTTGTCGAAGGCCTTCTGAAAGTCCAAATACACCACATCTACTGGTTCCCCCCTGTCCACCCTATTGGAAACATCCTCAAAAAATTCCAGAAGATTTGTCAAGCATGATTTCCCTTTCAGAAATCCATGCTGACTTGGACCTATCATGTCGCCACTTTCCAAATGGTCTGTTATGACATCTTTAATAATTGCTTCCATCATTTTACCCACGACCGATGTCAGGCTGACCGGTCTATAATTCCCTGCTTTCTCCCTCCCTCCTTTTTTAAAAAGAAGGGTTACATTGGCCACCCTCCACTCCATCGGAACTGATCCAGAGTCTAAGGAATGTTGGAAAATGATCGTCAATGCATCCACTATTTCCAAGGCCACCTCCTTAAGTACTCTGGGATGCAGACCATCAGGCCCCGGGGATTTTTCAGCCTTCAGTGGATATAACTTCTATCTTAGGTCTTTTGTAATATTCTCTATATATAAAATACTTCATCTAATTGTTTTTAAAAGATGTGTTTCATCATTCAATACAATGGATACTATTAATCATGTATGGTTAGATATTGGCCAATATGAGCATACCCCAAAATGTAAGATGCTCAGACTCCTTACAGGAGTGATTAGCAATGTTGTAGCTGAGAGAATAGCTAAGGCAAGACCCTAACTTGTAACAGATGTTAACTGACTGAGAAGTGCTGAACTTGTATTAGAATTGCCAATCTTCATATTGTTGAGGTATCTCCCCCCCCCCCCCTAATGAACTGTTGCATCATAATTAGCTCAGTTTATCTTAAGTTTTTTATTTGTTTATTCATGTAGCCTCTGAGCTTAAAGGGGACTGATACTGGTTATTATATACAACTTCAAATGACTGAGGACTCTTGTTCTCAAGGCCTGAAAGTTACTTTAATATATTTAATGTAGATAAACATTTGTGCTAACATTTGGTTCTGGCAATTGGCAAACCGGTCAACCGTAATTGCTACCTGCATTCCATGCCAAGCTACATTTACGGTAAGTGCCAAACACTACAGTCAACAAAATGACCTGAAAGACAATGGCAAAAGGTAAGCAAAGACATAAGAAAAGTCAGAGAGAAGAGGTTGTTCATCCTATCAAAGCTCATTTCTCTAGTATTACTCCCATAGAAACATAGAAGATAGGAGCAGGAGTAGGTCATTCGGCCCCTCGAGCCTGCTCCGCCATTCAATGTGATCATGGCTGATCATCCAAATTCAGTACCCTGTCCCTGCTTTCTCCCCATATCCCTTGATTCCCTCAGCCTTAAGAAATATATCTAACTCCTTCTTGAATATACTTAATGAATTGGACTCAACTGCCTTCTGTGGTAGAGAATTCCACAGGTTCACCACTCTCTGGGTGAAGAAATTCCTCCTCATCTCAGTCCTAAATGGCTTACCCCTTATCCTTAGACTGTGACCCCTGGTTCTGGACTCCCCCGCCATCGGGAACAGCCTTCCTGCATCTAGTCTGTCTAGTCCTGTTAGAATTTTATAATTTTCAATGAGATCCCCTCTCATTCTTCTAAACTCTAGCGAATACAAGCCCAATCGACCCAATCTCTCTCCATATGTCATTCCTGCCATCCCAGGTATCAGTCTGGTGAATCTTCGCTGCACTCCCTCCATGGCAAGTGTTGTGTTTTGAGATTGCTTTTGACCCAGTCCCCCAGCCATACAGGGAGGGGGCTGGAGCCTGAGGCGGGAGTTCAGCAGAGAGCTGGGTCCCCTACCTCATGGAGAGAGGTTTGGCTGTCTGTTACAGTTCTTAATGTAATGTCCTATTTACAGTGTTTTAATAAATAGTAAAAAGACATCCTGTCTCCTTGACTAATGAATGTTAGGTCAAGATGTAAAACTGGCGACGAGGCGGTTGTCGGACTCTCTAGAAGGACGGAGATAGACGCGAACCTACGAATCTGATATTGGATATTGCGATGAGCGGGCCACCCAGCTAATAACATCCAGGCAACTAACGTGAGTTTAGCTATTGTAACTCTGACCACGTGGATCTTAAAGGGACAGCGCACATTAACACGATGACGGCCTTGGGACGTATTGAAGAGTTCTCTGGGGATGAGGACAGTTCATGGGAGGAATACGCAGAAAGACTGGGGTGTTTCTTGGAGGCCAATGATATTGACAAAGAAGAGAAGAAGCGCTCAGTGTTGCTCAGTGTATGCGGAGCGGCTACTTACTCTGTCCTGCGTTCATTGGTGGTTCCTCGTAAACCTAGGGAGGTGGATTATGAGCACTTGATAGAAATACTGCAGCAACATTTCAATCCAAAACCCTCAGAAATTGTGCAGCGTTTCCATTTTCACAATTGTAAACAACAGCCTGGACAATCTATTTCAAGGTACATTGCTGAGTTGAGGAAACGCTCGGTACATTGTAATTTTGGTGACCATTTAGACAATATGCTCCGTGATCGGATTGTGTGTGGAGTGCTGGACTCGGCATTGCAGAAACAGCTGTTAGCGGACAAGGCCCTGACGTTCCGACTGGCCGAGGAGAAGGCTTTAGCAGCAGAGGCTGCGTCGATGAACACAGGTATGCTACGTATAGAAGCAGCGCCACCTCGGGCCGCCGAGGGTGTGCACAAGACCACACACGCAGCTGATGCTGCGAGTGACAGGGAGGCAACTAAACAGACAGGAAGAAAATGTTTCCGCTGTGGGGCTCTCCATGGTGCCACTACATGCAAATTTGTGTCAGCGGTATGTCATTTCTGTAAGAAAAGAGGACACATAGCTCGTGTCTGCATGAAGAAAGCTCAGGCTGCTGCAGCAGAGCCAACACAAGCATCGTAGACACACACCCTGACACGGGAGGACAACGATGAGTATACAGTGTATGCCACGGAAGCTGAGCAGCGACACCACAGACGGTGGGGATACACAGCAAATGTGATCGTGAATGGGGCACCACTCGGCATGGAGGTGGATTCAGGCTCAGCGTGTTCGTTGATAAGTGAAGAGACTTACAATAGGCTGTGGCCAAGTGAACCCCCGGTGATGGCTCAGGTCAGTGGCGTGCTACGGCAGTGGTCCCAAGCCCAACTCCAAGTGCTGGGTATGATTCATGTGAAAGTTAAGTATCGGGCAGTCAAGGACACACTTCCGCTTTATGTGGTGGCGGGGCAGGGCACAAGCCTGCTGGGCAGAGATTGGTTTGAGCCCCTTGGTATTGGAGTGACAGGAGTACACACGGTACAGCGACAGCCCATAATGCCTATGTTGGAGAACTATGAAGAGGTTTTTGGTGAGCTCGGGGCCTGTCGGGGACCGCCAGTCTCAATCGAAGTGGACCCAAGGGTAGCGCCTAAGTTCTTCAAGGCGCGACCAGTTCCTTTTGCGTTGCGCAAGAAGGTGGATGAGACCCTGGATAAGCTGGTGAACCAAGGGTTCTTATACCAGTGAAGAACTCCCGTTGGGCCACCCCTATCGTGCCCATTGCAAAGAAGGATGGGGGCCTGCGAATCTGTGGAGATTACAGATGTACGGTTAATACTGCTGTGCTACCAGATGTGTATCCCTTACCAACAGTTACAGAGCTGTTTTCAACACTGGCTGGAGGCACCCTGTTCACCAAGCTGGATCTCAAGCAAGCATACCAGCAACTGGTCCTGGATGAAAAGTCAGCCGAGCTATTGACAATCAACACCCACAGAGGACTTTTCCGAGCCGCAAGGCTGCAGTTTGGGGTGTCGACGGCTGTGGCAATCTTTCAGAGGTTCATGGACACCCTGTTGGCTGGTGTTCCGGGAGTTCAGCCTTATCTGGATGACATACTGATTACAGGCAAGACACAGGAAGCCCATGATGAGCGGCTGCAGGAAGTACTACGCCGGCTGGCTGAGGTAGGACTACGCCTTCAGAAGGAGAAATGTGTGTTCGCTGCCAATGGGGTGGAGTTCTTGGGATTCCGAGTGGACAAAGACGGTGTGCATCCGACTACGGAGAAGGTGGAGGCTATCAGGAGCGCTCCCAACCCCAAGAACAAGACCGAACTGCAGGCATTCCTCGGACTGTTAAACTTCTACAGTTGTTTTCTCAAGGGCAAAGCCACAATCTTAGAGCCACTGCACAGGCTGTTAGACCAAGCAACAGTGTGGAACTGGACCTCAGATCATGAAACAGCCTACAGACAGGCAAAGGAACTGCTACAAGCAGATAAGGTTCTGGCACACTATGATGAAAACAAACCATTGGTGTTGGTGTGTGATGCCTCACCATACGGGCTGGGAGCTCTATTGGGTCACATAGAGCCAGATGGCCGGGAGGCGCCTATCAGTTTTGCCTCAAGAACACTCTCAACAACAGAACGTAACTACGCCCAGATTGACAAGGAGGCCTTAGCCATCATATTTGGGGTAAAGAAGTTCAGCCAGTACCTGTTAGGGAGACAGTTCGTCATCTACACGGACCACAAGCCACTCTTGGGGCTCCTGCATCACTCCAAGCCCATGCCCCTGATCATATCACCGCGTATGCTTCGGTGGAGTCTGATGTTGGGGGCCTACAGTTATGAACTTTGCTACAGGCCTGGGAAGATGCTGGCTAATGCTGATGCTCTGAGTCGCTTGCCTTTGAACCGGCCGATGGCTGAGACGCCACCACCCCTGGAGGTGCTGCTACTGGAGCAGGTCCCGGAGGCCCCACTCCATGCCCAGCGGATTGGCAGCCTCACACAGAAGGATCCAGTCTTATCACGGGTGCTACGCTGGCTGCTGCACGGCTGGCCCTCCGAGGTCCAGGAGGAGCGTTTCAAGCCCTTCGTTCAGAGGCGCCGTGAAATGTCTGCACACAGGAACTGCATGCTCTGGGGAAGCCGTGTGGTGGTTCCTGCCGCCGCAAGAGAGGAGGTGCTGAAAATGCTGCATGACTCACACCCTGGGATTGTGCACATGAAGGCGTTGGCGAGAAGCTACGTCTGGTGGCCGGGGTTGGACCAAGACGTGGAGGAGGTGGTAAAGAGCTGTGAGACATGTCAGCTGACCCGCCATAGCCCACCCAAGGCTCCCCTTCACCCCTGGGAGTGGACCACTCGTAAATGGTCAAGACTCCACGTTGACTTTGCAGGGCCTTTTCAGGGGAAGGTCTTTTTAATAGTGGTTGATTCGCATTCGAAATGGCTGGAGGTGGCTATTATGAACTCCATGACATCCAGGGCAGTGATCAACAAGTTGCGTTTGCTGTTTGCCACACATGGGGTCCCCGACGTGCTGGTTTCAGACAATGGAGCAGCCTTCACGTCAGCGGAGTTCAAGGCTTTTGCAAGCAGAAACGGGATCCGCCACGTGACCACAGCGCCCTATCACCCCTCCTCTAATGGGCAGGCAGAGAGGATGGTGCAAACCACATAAGAGGCACTGGTGAGGATATCGGTGGGGGACTGGCAAACCAGATTGGCCAGGTTCCTGTTATCACAGCATACCACACCAAACTCAGCAACGGGGAAGAGTCCTGCTGAGATGCTGATGGGTCGCCGGCTGGCGACTGCACTGGACCGGCTACACCCGGACTACAAGGACGAGATGCACACAAAACAAGAGGTGCTGGCTAAGAAGCACCAGGGCACCGCCAGGCAGTTCGAGCCGTCAGAGACTGTGTTTGCCCATTGCTATACAGGAGGAGACAAATGGATGCCTGCCGTGGTGGAGCAGGCCACGGGTCCCCTGTCGTACAGCGTCCGTACACCTGATGGCCAGCTACACAGACGCCACGTAGACCAGCTACGGGGTCGTACTCCAGTGAGAGTAACTGAGACATCAAAGGCTAGACCATTGTCTCCGCCACCTCTGCCAAGCAGTGACGGCCTGCTTCCTGCAACAACGACGGAAGCCACGTCCACAGAGGGTGTCATAGAGTCATCAACCACGGAGGAAGGTTTTCCTGCGGCTAACAGTGACACCCCGAATATGCCTGTCCCGCGGCGCTCAAGTCGAGTTAAATTCCGTCCCAGACGTCTGGAGGACTAAGGGGTTTTATCTGGGGGAAAGGAGTGTTGTGTTTTGAGATTACTTTTGACCCAGTCCCCCAGCCATACAGGGAGGGAGGGGCTGGAGCCTGAGGCGGGAGTTCAGCAGAGAGCTGGGTCCCCTTCCTCATGGAGAGAGGTTTGGCTGTCTGTTACAGTTCTTAATGTAATGTCCTATTTACAGTGTTTTAATAAATAGTAAAAAGACATCCTGTCTCCTTGACTAATGAATGTTAGGTCAAGGTGTAAAAGCAAGAACATCCTTCCTCAGATAAGGCGATCAAGGAGGCGGGCTTGTGCCTACCCGCCAGTTTTTGCAATTTTAACCCCCCACACGCCTCCAAACCCACCTCCATGGGTCAATGAAAATCCAGCCCATTATGTTTGCCAACCTCTTTGAAGAGAACATAAATCCAAAGAAAGCCTGTGCGTCTCAAATATTGGGTGCAAATTTACACTTGTTCTGAACCTGCATAAATGCAGGAAATTGGAGTTGTACTTTCTTTCAGAGGGGGGCCTAGGCAGGTCGGAGGCGAAGGTTTCAGAGGACCAGCCCGAAAGATCGAGGAAATTCAGGCACTTACATAAGAACATAAGAAATAGAAGCAGGAGTAGGCCATTCGGCAGTTCGAGCCTGCTCCGCCATTCAATAAGATCATGGCTGATCTGATCTTGGCTCAACTCCTTTTCTGCCTGTTCCCCATAACCCTTGACTCCCCTGTAGTTCAAAAATGTGTCTATCTCCGCCTTAAATATACTCAACAACTGAGCCTCCACAGCTCTCTGGGGTAGAGAATGCAAAAGATTCACGACTCTGAGAAAAAATTCCTTCTCATCTCCGTCTTAAATGGGCG
The DNA here is from genome assembly GCA_030390025.1 of Squalus acanthias. NCBI lineage: Eukaryota > Metazoa > Chordata > Chondrichthyes > Squaliformes > Squalidae > Squalus > Squalus acanthias. The sequence continues at coordinate 167,959,525 of CM059427.1, read as the reverse complement.
ACCCCTTATTCTGAAACTGTGCCCCCTAGTTCTAGATTCTCCCACGAGGGGAAACATTACAAATTTCCTTTATCTTTAGTGCCAGAAATCAGCATTCCAGGCCGGGAGTATTTACTTTACCTGTACTGCATGTAACCCTAGACATGGAAGTGGTGAATGGGTCCAAAAAGTGGAAAATAATCCATTCGCCAAGACTGACCATCCTTCACCCTGGGCCAAAAAAAGGCAGCTTTCCAATTAGATTGGTGCCTTTTGCAAGAATACAAAACACTGTTTTCTCTCCTCAGTCATAAAGCGCACATAGCTGAGAAGGTAATTGCCCCATTCCTGGCAAACACATGGCAAAGGAAATTTAACAATTGTCTTCAAATGTGTGTTGTGAGAGAAAATAAAACTATTTTGGTAACAGAATGAGGTGGGAATTGTCATACTGAAAAGAACAAGTCGTTTTCTTTCACAAATAGCAGACCCGTCCCATTCCCCAACTCCAACTATTTTGTATCGCAACTGAATCCAACTGCAAAAGGGCGAGAAATCACTTTTACATGATATCTGCAGGCTTTGAAGGAAGCATTCCCGACACGAGCCACTAGTAACCGAGGTTTATTACCACATTCCCAGAATTATTCTGCCAGCATATAACTGCTCGTAGAAAGACAAGACACTTCTGGGAACAGGATCTTAACTGCAAAACAAATTGGGGTACAGCATGCGTGAAACTTCCATGCCTCTTATCATTGACTCAGAGAAGTAGGCCCAAATTTGGCAGAACACTCCTTCTTATACTGCTGTCGTGTTTTCATTACTCACACCCATGGATTCACTTGGCCTTTCCGAGATTGCTAGATTAGGGACAGTTTTGTACACTGGGTTCACACTTATGGAGCTGCCTTCAAACTACCCAAACTCATTTCTTAGGTTCCCTACACTTGGCAGAGAGAGGACATTTTTGTGTAATTAACCTAGGCTGGATTGGAACTCAGCTGCGAGATGTGGAGGTTTTCGTGTTGTCAGCAGTGGTGCAGCTTGTCTCATCGCTCGATTCGAGCACTTCCCTTTGCGGCTGCAAATTCACAGTTATTTTTGTCACATCCTTTATTTTCTCAGTAAATGTTTCCTCTATCAGGTGTGTATTATTGTAAGGTTTATTAGATTCTGCTTTTCTGTTACTGTTGTGTCTTTACGGAGAGCAACATTTTATTGTTGATACAGACTTTTGCAGTTGAATGTATGTGGTGAATGTAAATGATTTGAATAATAAATAACCACTTTTGAAATATTTAGCAATATAATGCTACAATTGCAACGCTCCATAATCTCTCGCTGGGTTCTTGTCTGATTTTGACAATCCACTCAAATGTATTGGGCAATGTTTAAAGCCATGATGCGGAGATGCCGGTGTTGGACTGGGGTGGACAAAAGTGAGAAGTCGCACAACACCAGGTTATAGTCCAACAGCTTTATTTGAAATCACAAGCTTTCGGAGCGCTGCTCCTTCGTCAGGTGAAGTGAAGAAATACATATGGGCACAGCATATATAGTCAGAGAACACTGCCAGACGACTACAGTTAATCTTTCTAACTGCCCTTTATCACGCCTCGGCAGAGAGACAATCACGGCAATCAAAGGTGTGGATGGTGTCCAAACAGGTTAGTCAGGAAGACATTACATCAAAGACGATAGCAAAATACAACAAAGACAATGAGGTGGGGTCACAAGGGGTCAAGCGTTTAAATGTTTAAAGCGACATAGGAACTTTCCAGTAAAAGACTGACCAGGACCCGGGACACTGAATTGGAGGGGTGTGTAAAGCCGAGGAAAAACAAATGAATGGGGCAGGTGTTCTCTACCAATTGACTGAAATCCTGCCACATTGTTACTTTGAAAACCTTTTTAGTTTCCTTCCAAAATAAGACTAGGAATTTGGGAGAAAAAATTGGTTCCTTGCACTCATTCCGATTCAAAGTCTTTCGATTTGTATTCCGAGCTTCCCCTACTGCTTAAGAGCTAAAGTCATCCTCCTGAGTCATGCCAACTGGGACGGTCACAGGTTTGATCTGAGCAAGGTTTAATCTGGGCGGAATTAGCTGGTTTCAGCCAGAGCATGCGATGGATCAAGGAAGGGAAAATTAGTCAGGTTTCTCCTTCCTGATCGCTACACAAAGACTTCTGCTGGAGGTTAATGTGCATAAATTTCATTTGAGACGCTAGATCAGGCTAATCTGTGATGTACACCACAGTTGGTTCGTAAATTAATATTCACTATCATTCTGCCCTCTTGAGCATCCCTGATTATAATCGCTCAACCATTGCCGGCTATGCCTTCAGCTGCCTAGGCCCTAAGCACTGGGACTGCCTCCCTAAACCTCTCCGCCTCTCTACCTCTCTTTCCTCCTTTAAGACGCTCATTAAAACCTTCCTTTTTGACCAAAGTTTTGGTCATCTGCCCTCATTTCTTCTTATGTGGCTCGGTGTCAAATTTTTGACTGATAACACTCCTGTGAAGCGCCTTGTGATGTTTTACTATGTCAAAGGCACTGTATAAATACAACTTGTTGTTGTTGTCAGCGGCATCAAGGCTCATGTGAGTAATGGTCACTTGGGATAAGTATTGGATGGTGACTATTGCCCACGGAACTGTGTGTCAGTGCGGAAATTAATGCCTTCAGGACTGGGGGTTGGGGAGGGGAGGGGGAAAGGAAAAAATTGGAGGGGGAAAATATCATGTTACACGCTGACCCGTCTATTACCAACTTGCTCATTTTGGCCCCTAATCCAAATCCATGATCCTCTTGATTGGTTCAACAGCCCACAACTATAAATGCACAGACAGAGACTCGAGTTAAACTAAATTCCCAAAAGTCTATAAACTACAGTTAGTTTTGAAAAATCCTCTTTGTTACTTGTGATGTAAAAAAGAAACAGACTTTGAATAAACTAAAACTTTCAATACCTAAATGCTACAGAAGGCAGAACATTTGTTAAAGCTATACACAATAATCTAAACTAGCGTCAAGTACAAAGCCATTGCATTAAAAAGGCACTGTCATCATGAAAAGTGTTTTGCCAAGCATATGACACAATGTTGAATAGTATGTCTGTTTCAAAAAAAACACTATGATGAAAATTTTTTGTAGACCGTGTGTCTCCTGGCTCCTTGTTTTCCTTAGCAATGAGGAAAGTCCCCCTTTAAATCTATAGCAATTAGAATTGCCATAGTTGATTGAAAAATACAGAAAAATGCATTGGGGCAGAAATTCCGTTCCCCACGGGTGTGTACTCACCCGTCGGGCCAACGGAAATGCCGGTTTTAGGCATGCACTGCGCATGCGCTGGAAACCGGCATTTCCGATCTGTCAAGAAAGCTCTTGACAGATCCTCCGGCTGCCCTCGAGCAGCGCCTCTGCGGGTGGAGAGTTCCGCTCTTTGGAGACCCTCCACCCGCAGAAAACACTTCCAATTCTTGCGCCTGGTAAAAGTTGAAAAAAAGTTTTAAAAAAAAATTTCCACTGATTTATATTTAAAAATACTTGAAAGAAAGGTAAGTTTATTTTTAGCCCCGTTAAAAACTTTAATTATTTTTTTTCAAAAAATAACATTTTTGTTTAAAATACTTAATTTATTTTAATTTAAAGTCATTTTAAAAATGTGATTTAAAAAAAAAATTTATTTGAAATTTTACTCTGTTTTGGGGGTGATCTCTATTCATATATTTGACAGGTCTTCCTGTCAAATGTATGAAGGGAGATTCCCTTCTGTGATTGGCTCCCCATGGCCCACGTGATCCCAGGGACGCTGCGATCCGCCTGCGCCCCTGGGATACGTGGGCCCTGCACACCGGCAGTTTGGAGAGGCCCAGCAATGGAACTCTGCGCCTCCCGGGAGCCCTCCGGTCCAGGCGCAGATCTTTCCGGATTGCAGCCCTCCGCCCGCGGGAGGCCTGCGATCGGAATTTCTGGGCCAATATAATAAACTTAAATTTATAAAGCTGCTTTTTAAAATTAATTTTTAAAGAAGTACAGTATTAACTATCAGTGAAAACTGAAGTTTAGAATGGAACTTTTATCTGTAAAGATTAATCATCTTAATCTCTGTTCTTTGATGTAGAATAGGATGTGACTGCAATATTCTCTTCCACATTATCAGTCATTGTCTTGTGGATTCTGAATTCTTTTGACTTCTGCCTTTGTAAATGTTGTAAGCTGAGAAAGAAACAAAATATTTTAAGAAAAGAATTACAATATCTTTCTTTGAATTACTGACTGAGTAATTGAGTGACCTTACCAGCAACCATGGTGATCCCACAGATTATGTAACTACAGCTATAAACCATTGGGAAGAAAATCATTTCAGCAGCCACCTCATTAGGGAATGATAACTTGATGATTGTTGAGCAAAGGCCAGTGTTCTGTATGCCAGTCTCCAAAGAAATAGTACGACACCTACCCAAACAAGAATAGTGTTGGGAATATTAACTGATGTTAAATTGATTTCTGCAAGTCTCGCCAACCTTTACCTGCTAACTAAAGGTTAAAGATGCACAAAATAACAACAGAAAACGCTGGAAAAACTCAGCAGGCCAGGCAGCATCCGTGGAGAGAGAAACAGAGTTAACGTTTCAGGTCGAAGACCTTTCGTCAGAACTGGAAAAAAGCAGGAAATGGAATAGATTTTAAAGCAAGTTTAGCGGCTGGGAAAAGGGGGAGGGGATGAAAGAACAAAAGGGAAGGTCAGTGATAGGATAGAAAGCAGGGGAGATTAAGAGACATTGAGAGACATTAAGAGATATTCAAGGCAAGAGGAGGTGGTAATGGGACAGGTTAAGGAACAAAGGATGGCTCTAGATGAAGTGTGAATTGCGCTGGCAGAATGAAGGACAGCTGCCATGTGGGAGGGAAGAAAAAAAAGGGGCCAAACAAAAAGTGTGAATAAAAATATATATATATATATATATGTGATAGGGGCCGAGGTTATGATCTGAAATTGTTGAACTCTATGTTGAGTCCAGAGAGTTCAACAATTTCAGATCATAACCTCGGCCCCTATCACATATATATATATATATTTTTTTTATTCACACTTTTTGTTTGGTCCCTTTTTTTCTTCCCTCCCACATGGCAGCTGTCCTTCATTCTGCCAGCGCAATTCACACTTCATCTAGAGCCATCCTTTGTTCCTCAACCTGTCCCATTTCCACCTCCTCTTGCCTTGAATATCTCTTAATGTCTCTCAATGTCTCTTAATCTCCCCTGCCTTCTATCCTATTACTGACCTTCCCTTTTGTTCTTTCATCCCCTCTCCCTTTTCCCAGCCGCTAAACTTGCTTTAAAATCTATTCCATTTCCTGCTTTTTTCCAGTTCTGACGAAAGGTCTTCGACCTGAAACGTTAACTCTGTTTCTCTCTCCATGGATGCTGCCTGGCCTGCTGAGTTTTTCCAGCGTTTTCTGTTGTTATTTCGGATTTCCAGCATCTGCAGTATTTTGCTATTGTGTTAAAGATGCACATCTGGCATCATCATCCCATTTGAATAACTTGCCCACAAGATGTCATATCCTATCACTTCTCCCTTTTCCAAAATTGCTTTGCTTCTAATTTATTTATCTGTACATTGGTGTGTGTGAATATTTCTGTATATAGTTTACTCCTCTTCATTTGAAGTTGCTTGACTTGAATGAGAAAACTATGTCCTTTGATTAAAAAAACTTAATTTGAGCTACTGGATAATTCAAATGTTTTTGGGAAAAACAATGAAATAGTAGCATGTAATTCTATATTCTACCGAGTGTACATAGAAATACATAGCCAATCTGAAACCAGCAGTCAGCGTAGAGATTGGTCCAAAGTGTAACCCCTGACTATTTTCCTTTCCCATGTCCAGAAGTGCCTGTTTTCTGTTCAGTGTCTCCCACACGGACATTCCTGAGATCTGGAACTCAACAATTAATTGATCTCAAGTGCAAACCAGTGTTTTACCACCCAATGAGACCTAAATAGAGGTCATTCTAAAGAACTGCAAATCTGGAGTAAATCTTCTGAATTAAATGTTTGAAAATGCAATCCATACATTGTAATTTTGCTTGGGTAAATTCTGAAATATTTCTTTCAGTGGTCAGAAATTGAAAACCAGAAGACTTTTTGGGGGTTTTGATTTCCACGTGGTCCCATGTCTATGTGTCCGGGTGGAGAATTGAGTGAAAAAACAGACAGAAATATCAATTATAGTCTGTATGGCAGATTTGCTCCATATTCCAGTGATGATGGTGAAGAGAGGAGTTTAAAAACGAGTGAGTGGATTACGCCTAGGGGTATTTCTTCAAGGAACTCCAACCATGCAGATGTATCCTGTGTGGTTCTATTATATCGGGCAATAAGAGAACCACTGGTTTATGGTTACTGAATAAGTCAAATTCTGTTTTTATTACATGGGATTCTGACATTTTTGGGTATCGTATTTTGCAACTTCCATCTGTTTTTCTGTGAAAACAGAATACCAGATTTTACTATTCAAATTTCCTATAATTGGGTCAGTGGTTTATGGTTACCAAATAAGTTATTCCATTTTAATTGCATAGGAGTCCTGGATTTTACATTTCACGATTATGTCTGTATAACAAATAAAAACGAATGGCTTTGGCAATAACCCCTTGCAAGCAACATGTACTAAAGGCAGATAGATCACACTCAGATTTCCGACCAAAAGGTTAATAATGAAATTCAGGGACATTGCATTCAGATCTGTTTAACTGAATCATTATGGATGTAGATTCATGTTAAGTAAGTCGTTTAGTTGCTTGAGTTATGCACATTACCAGGCTTACACCACCGATTACAAACAATTTTCTCTTGCATAAGATGTGGGATTCCTGTTTTCATTACCTTTTCCATGGCTCACGTGCGATCCATGCGAGAATGAAGCCTGAAGCAAATCCAATGCATGGAAATATTATCCCAGTGACCAAAAAGGTAGTGTCCATGATCCACATATCTTTGTAAAGCCAGTTTATGGCCACAGTAATGACACATATCAGCATTACACCAAATATCGATCCAATCTGTCAACAAACATTGTTGTTATGATATAATTCATTTGTGCGAGGTATTATCATATATTTAGAATTGAATTTTCTAACTGGTAGATTTTAGGAAATTATAGAATCATATAGCACAGAAGAAGGTCATTCGGCCCATCATGTTGGCTGTTAGAAAGAGCTATCCAATTAGTCCCACCCACCCACCTCCCACTCTTTCCCCATATTTCTTTTTCCTTTTTAAGTATTTATCCAATTCCCTTTTGAAAGTTACTATTAAATCTGCTTCCACCACCCTTTCAGGCAGTGCATTCCAGATCATAACAACTTTCTGCATAAAAACAAATTCTCCTCATCTCCCCCCACCCCCCCCCCCCCACCGGCTTTTTTTGCCAATTATCTTAAATATGCCAAATTCTTCTTCAACCCGCCTTCCCCCTCCCAACAAAAACAGTTTGTCAAATGCTTGTTAATGAAATGATGCCCCTTCAGATTATAGACGAGATGCAGAGCTGTTGAATTTTTGTTGTCGCAATGGTAGTCTTGTTATATTCATTCTGAAATTTAGGTCTTGTTAAGGTTGCAGGATTAGTTACAAGTCTTACCTTTATTAAAACTTGCGCCTTATTGGGCCATTTGTAGTTTATGAATGCACCAATTGAAATCGGTATGAGAAGTGACACTAGAGTAATGCCTGCAAAATATATTTCCATTAGTTACTCTTGTCTCCTTATCACTACCAAAATAGACACTTTTGAATATTTATCAATAACAATATAGATTACTGAGACAGACCTCTGGAGCACCAAAGAATGAAAAGGGTGGTGGGATCTGGATTTGTGCTCCTGATCCACACATTCTTGTTTCTCAGTCTGAGTTTTGCCACTGCATGTAAGTGTCAAGTCTGATCAGGCACTTTCCTACAGGAATGGAAAAGAGCTTCCTCCATCCCATTCTTCCATGTCGCCATGTGACTAGTTCAGCACAGAGGCCTAAAAGAAGGTTGTCTTCCCAAGTTTGGTGTGTGGCCTGAGGGAAGCAAATAGATGAAGCACTTTTTTCTTGCCAATTTTATTTCTTCTTCTTCCTCCACCCCCCTCGCCACCCCCCACTATTTGCTTCTCACCCAAGTGGGTATTATTCACGAAGGGTTACACATACGTTAATTGTTTTTCTCTTTACAGATGCTGAGTGATCTGTGTATGTCCAGCATTTTCTGTTTTAGTTTCAAATTTCCAACATTTTTCGTTTTTTTTTTAATTGTTTGACCATCCTTCATATGTGTATGCCAGCAGGCTATGCAACTACGGAGACATCACAGCCAAGCCCAAACCCACCCTTACCCAACATCCACACATACACCATTCCAGCAGAGCTTTCTAGATAACAATCAGACCAATTTTTCCTCTTTACCCAGGAGTGCGGAGGCCAATTGAAGTGCGGCTACTGCTGTCAGCTCAGCTGGCATTAGCTACCTCAGTACAGACAGCAGATCGAACCTGCCACCTTTCTGGTGTGTCTCACTCAGCTACTCACCAGATAAATTCACTGAGCCATTGAGGAAGCCTCTTTGATAAAATATTTACCTTCTAATTTAAATATATATATATATATATATTTGTACCCCAAACCACATGATCTTCCTTGGTAAGCCAGTAAGTTTTCTTTCTTTATCTAAAGGAGGAATCTTTGCATAATTGATAAGGCTGTCCAGAACGATTTGTTTATAATTTGCAGTGAGAGGGAGAAAGACTCTTCCTCCTCTGCATGAGTGAAATCTTTTTTACAGCTTAATTATTTTAGCACCTTTTTATTTTATAGCAAAATTGTTTAGTGTTAGATTTTATACAGAAAAATCTGAAAAACAACCACAACAACTTGCATTTAGCGTAGTAAAACGTCCCAAGACGCTTCACAGGAGTGTTATCAAACAAAATTTGACATCGAGCCACATAAGAAGATATTAGGACAGGTGGATTTAGGTTTTACGGAGTGTCTTAAAGGAGGAGAGAGAGGTGGAGAGGTTTAGGGAGGGAATTTCAGAGCTTAGGGCCAAGACAGCTGAAAGCGCCAGTGGTGTAGCAATTAGAATCGGGGATGCGCAAAAGGCCAGAATTGGAGGAGCACAGAGATCTCGGGGGGTTGTGGGGCTGGAGGAGGTTACAGAGATAGGGAGGGGCGAGGCCATGGAGGGATTTGAAAACAAGGGTAAGAATTTTAAAATTGAGGCGTTGCCAGTCCGGGAGCCAAAGTAGGTCAGCGAGCACAGGGGTGATGGGTGAACGGGACTTGGTGTGAGTTAGGACACGGGCAGCAGAATTTTGGATGAGCTCAAGTTTATGGAGGGTGGAAGATGGGAGGCCGGCCAGGAGAGCATTGGAATAGTCAAGTCTAGAGGTAGCAAAGGCATGGATGAGGGGGTTCAGCAGCAGATGAGCTGAAGCAGGGGTGGAGTCGGGCGATGTTACGGAGGTGGAACTATGCGGTTTTAGTGATGGCGTGGATATTTGGTCAGAAGCTCATCGCATCAAAGAAGCCATTCTGAGAAAATAAAAACAAAAGACAAGTTAACCATTTAGGTGGGAACCCTTAGCAAAATTTCCAGCATCTTCTTTCTAATTTTGACAAAGCAGAACAAAATCTGCTTGTTTCTTAATCACATGACACTGTTAATTTTTTGACAGTATAAAAAAGTTATTAAGTAATGTCACTCTGGACAAACCCCACAAAATCTTAATGCATTTGGCATTTAATCTTTCAAAGTAGAGTCATTCTCTTCCCATGGTTTCTTTTACCCAGGCATTGGAAATAATTATGTCACACTCCACCTGACTGAAGTTGCTTCTCATCAGTGGTCCCTACAAACAGCACAAGATAAGCAAATTACGGAATAAGAGAAGGTAATTTGCTCACCAAGCTGGCTTTTAGAGCAAAGAAAACTCTTCATAGTGTAATTGGTTCACTTGGACTATTAGTGTACCACTGATTGGTCCCTTCATAATCTAAACCCATAAATTGGATTCGGACAGCAATCTCTAGAAACCCTTCTCAGAATGATAACCTTTTGCTATAAAATGGCTGCTGTTTGTGTTTGTTAGCTTGACAGTCTTGTGCTTTACAAGATCAGAAATTGTCTTCATAACTTATTGGCTTGGTGAATCTAGAACAGAGTTTCTCCCATTTGTGGATGATTCACTATGCAAAAAGGTTGCCCTATTTACCGATTGATTGCATTTGGTGATCTGTCACATTCTAAGATTCTACTTTACTCAGGAAATAGAATGCATCTTAAACATCCAGTTTTTAATCCTCTTTCTTTAGGTTCAGTGTGCTTGTGGAAAATTCATGAAACTGCAGATTCAAAAGAAGGATGGGTGAACAGCTGACAAAATAGGTTATTTGGAATCTGTAACTGGAAGCTGTTTTTCAATTGTTTCAGCCTATTTGATGTTTGTCAGTTTCTGGATGACATAGTCATTACATCTTCCTGGTCCTTACAGGATTGACAGATCTCAATTTGAGGAGGGAGGCTAGCTTGGCAGTATATTTATCAAATAACAATTTCCCTGAAATTGGTCCATCAGACTCTACCTGTTGTTTGCTTTTGTTCCTCTTTTGATTGATGTGACTCCTCCTAGCTCCTAATAGACAACCCAGCCTTGTACTAAACCCACCAGCCCATGAGTCAGATTAAAAAATGGAGAATCGTTTGATTGATGAATCATATTTATAGCAAATAAGTTAATGTCTTGGCAAAAATAGTGGAGAGAGGAATTTCAGGTGAACATATTAAGCATTTCGTACACTGGTATCCCACTGTGTAATTTCAAGGCTTTTACCTTTCCACAGTAACAAAGTTGAACTATATTCTTGCATCTGCCTGGGGAGTCTATAAGCAGAAATGTCTGTATCTAGCTGCCATGGCAGGGCAGCTTCTCAGTCTTCAAGATAGGCATTGATGCGCATGTAACTTGTGGTATCAGGAACTGCTATGGAAGATTGTTGAAAATGATTATGTATAGAGTCATAACGGCACAGAAGGAGGCCATTCGACCCACTGAGTCCGTGCTGGCTCTCTATAGTGCAATCCAGTCAGTCCCATTCTCCCGCTCTATCTCCGTAGCCCTGCAATTTTATTTCCCTCAAGTGCCGATCCAGTCTCCCCTTGAAAACATTGAGTGTGTCCGCTTCTACCACTTCCATCGGCAGCGAGTTCCAGGTCATCACCACTCGCTGCGTAAAAAAGTTTTCCCTCACATACTACCTTTATTATCTGGAAAATGGAACTTGGATAGATTTGACTTGAATTTTTGAAAGATATGTTGACATTTTTTTAAAGTCCTGAGAACCCTGAACCTAGTGCTACTTATTTAGAAGATTTCCTCTTAACTTTGTTTTTATATAAGAGTGAGTGTATCTTGGAGGAAGAGATTGTGGGTTCTTCATCTCTAGTTAACATTTTTCATTCCGTTTCAAGAGTACTTGTTTGCCATTTTAATCTAAATAATCTCTTCGGCATTTAATTTCTTTGCAGTATCCTGAAAATTTTGGCAGAATTAGTACTCAGGTAAATTGTAACCTGGTGGGAGACATTGGAAGAATTTTCCATGACATAGGAATTTAAGAAGTGGAAATTGGGATAAAATTCTCAAAGTAACGTATCTGGAAATTCACAGGCATTCAAAAGACATGCGTGTGTCTTTTTAAAAATGTTCTTTTCCATGTAGTTTTTGTTGTACTTTATTCCTACGCTTGGCCTTGAAACCTTATCTTATACCAATGTCCTCTCCAGTAACCAATGCCCTCTGTACTCAGCTTCCAGGTGATGCTAAGTACCACCCAGGTATGATCCTTCCTTCCAGTTTTCTACCCTCTTGCGGCAGATGACAGGAAAATGGTACAGCCTTCACTTGGCAGCTCTTTGCTTGGTGTGGCTCAGATTTGTCTTACTCTCATGGCCCTGAATGTTAGTGCTCTAGCACCGAGTGCCACTATACTGTCCATGGCATAGGGGGTTCCGAGTTTTGTTCTTTTACACAGTAAGCAGCACAGATGGAGCGAGACAAAGAATAAGAACAGAAGTGTGAAAGGGGAAGAGCAAGAGAAGATTATGTGGGTTCTGTCTAAAAGCTCACTCAAAGGGATGGATGTCCATTTTATTTTTCCTGTCTGATATCTTACCGAATGGCTTGTGGCATATAACTGAATATACAAAATATTTAGAAGAGATATAGAAGCACAAAAGAGAGTTGCGGAAGCTTTACTAATTAAGGATACGATCAAAACCATAGAAAGGAGATATTGTATTGATAGTGGCATTCAGAATGGAATCTGTCTGGACTGAATTAAGAACTAATAAGGGATCTATTACCATATTAGGATACATTATAGATCACGAGGATGAGATTTGTAGGCAGGTTAGAGATGTTTGCAATAGTAATAGAACTTTAAGATTGGGGAATTTTACCTATGCTAAGGAAGACTGGAATATGACAAAGGTTTGTAGTAACATTGGGAGATGTTCTTAGAATGCACCCAGATCTATATCTTAATAAATACATGTCCAACAAGCAAAGATGCAGTTCTGGAAAATGAAGTAAGACAAGTAAGTGGCCTGAGCTTGAGAGAAAACTTGTGAATTAATGATTATAACTTAATTAAGTTCACATTCAAAACGTGAAGAAAGAGAGGAAGCAAAGGCAAAGGCGTCCGACTGGAAAATAGCTAAATTTGGTGAAATGAAAGGGGACCTAGTCCAGATACACCGGTTGGAAAAGGTTGCAAATTCAACAGCAGACCAGCGGTGGGTAATATTTAAACATGAGACGGATATGATTACGCTCAATAATTTATGACTAGGAATAAAAGGAATGCAATCAGGGATAAACAAAGGTTACAGCAAAAATGAGGTTTAAAAGAGAGGCATATGCTAAATGTAGGGAGGGTAAAAGAAAAGAAAACTATGAAGAATATAACAAGTATAGAATTGAAACAAAAAGGGAAATTAAGAAGGCGAAGAGAAAATATGAAAGAAGACTGGCAGTCAAAGAGAAATAGCAAGGGCTGTTATAAGTACATATGGAATAGTCAAAGAAAGGGTGAGACCTTTCAGAAATGTAAGGGGCCATCCTGTACTTGAGAGTAACAGAATGACACAGCTGCTCAGTAAGTATTTTGCCTCAGCTTTTACGGAGGAAGATGAAAATTACACTGTAGAGTACCTGATGAGGATGTGGAAGAGCTACTTCTGGAGATACAAATTCGAAAGAAACTATTAAAAAAAAATAATACTTTGGATTAAAAGTGAAAAAGGATATGGGAAAGGGCATGGAAGTGGGTAAAAGTTGATGGTTCCAGTTGCAGAGCTAACACCAGCAGAGTCTTGATTTGGCCAAATAGGCTCCTATTGTGTTGTAATTTCTATGATTCCATGAATGACAAACAAAAATTCTTACCTAGTCTTTCATATGGAATGCTGATGTTTCCCAAGTTTTCCCACTTCTTTGTGTAGATAACCAGACATAAAGGCATCATTCCCATTGCCAGGAGTGTGGAACACAAAGTCATGCAAATGCTGTGAAAAGGCAAAACGTTAATACTGCAGAACAACAGATTGATACTGTGCAGAGGGTGATATGTGAATATTGATGTATAGGTCTATTAAAAAAATCATGAAACATACTGATTAATGGAATTATCTGGGAAGATCTTAACCAAATGGCTCATCATTCTGGTAACTTTAGAAATCAGTAACCAATAGCACTAATACCATTGAGCAGTATGAGTACAATCATTTTGTTTGTCTTGTGTGGATGCACTATATCAATTTTTATTTTTATTCTGCTAATTTTCTCCCTTTTTATCCAAAAGAATGCGATTTGTGCTCGGGTACAATTCCATAGTGCCTGGCAGCCCTCCGATATCTTGCCTAAGTGGCCACTCTTCAGGTTTGAACAAAGACAAAAGTGGTAGTGGAACATTTATCCATAATGGGGGTCCATCACAGCCAAGCCCAATCTTGCCCTCACCCTTTCCAACAGGCATCAATGGTGAGTGATTAGAAGTGAGAAGCCTGGCTGATTTTCCCCATTCCCCTTCCCAGCCCAGTGATCGAGACCAATTGGCTGAGATTAGTTAACTCAGCATGTGCAGCTTTCCTGGTCCATGTTGCTCACTTTCACACCACTATTGTCACTAGGTTTATTTAGGGTATTGGTACCTACACACTATAGGAAACATCAGATTTAAACCAATATGTTCTCTAGTTGTGATGCTTTTTATCCGTCACCTCAAATTGTTCCCACCACCATGATTGAGCTGTAACACAAGTACATCATCCTACTATTATAGTAGCATCAAAATCTTAATCTTTAATTGTTCCATTGGGTGTTTTTAATAGTTTAAGTAAACGAGTGTGAACATTTTACACCCTCTCAATATGTGTTAATGACAGACTAGTGACAGCATTCTAGTGCAGTACATTCATGTCCATTTGGGAAATAAATATTGTCAATCTTGAAGCATATACAATTAAATTACTTTTGATGGATGTTATTCAAATAAACCTAAAAAGCTGTTTTTTTTTAAATGCAACATTTTTTTTACAACAATGTCCTGTCCCCATCAAGCCACTCTTTTATATTGAATATAATGGCTGCAATAATAAATCTAAGTGACAATCAATCAAATACCTTAATTTATTACACACATATGCATTATTTTACGTGGTAAAAGAGCATGTAACCCAATTGCATATTAAATATAAGAAAAATGAATATAACTGATTTTACTTACCTTAGATTCATGTCTCCATCCACCCAAAATGTAACAATGTTTGAGCCTAGACCCCCAGGACAGCATCCTGTGAGAACTACTGCAATTGCAGACACTGGCTTTAACTGGAAGGTGAGTGCCAACACAAACCCGATCAGAGGCATCATGCCAAACTGACATAGGAAACCAATCATGATCCCACATGGTCTTTTAATGTGAGTCAACATTTTGTTACCATCAACA
The DNA here is from genome assembly GCA_030390025.1 of Squalus acanthias. Taxonomy (NCBI): domain Eukaryota; kingdom Metazoa; phylum Chordata; class Chondrichthyes; order Squaliformes; family Squalidae; genus Squalus; species Squalus acanthias. The sequence continues at coordinate 167,944,479 of CM059427.1, read as the reverse complement.
GTGCAACCCATTGCAAGCATGACAAAAAGAAGGAGCACTGTAATGAGTGTATTAATAATGAAATCTAAGGTGGCATTGATTTGTCTCCCTGTGAGATCCTTTGAAGTGTCATTGGTAAATGTTTCATTCTCTATGTTCATCCTTATGTCTCCAAGGGCTTCTTTGAGAGAAGTTCTAGAAAATATCAATCTGTATAAAGGGAAAAAAATCAAATATAAATATATAAAATAGTGAATCAGTCCCATTCATGCAGATAGTAATTCCGTTTTTATCAAAAAATGGTAATTTCTCCTCTGAACATTCCTCCTAAGCTCCAGATATACCTTCCTACATGCTCTTCCTCTACCCTGACTTCTCACAGTGTTGAAATCAACTCTCATTGTACCATTCCCCTACACTTTCTTTCCCAGGGTTTCAAAACTAGCCAATTCCTTACATAGAAACATAGAATCTAGGAGCAGGAGTAGGCCATTCGGCCCGTCGAGCCTGCACCACCATTCAATACGATCATGGCTGATCATTCAAATCCAGTACCCTGTCCCTGCTTTAATCCCCACAGTACACATATCCCACCCGACCCCCGTAACCCCACGTATTTAATTCCCCCTAACATATCCCATCCTATCCCCATAACCCCACATATTTAATCCCCCCCTAACACTAAGGGTCAATTTATCATAGCCAAATCAACCTAACCCGCACATTTTTGGACAGTGGGAGGAAACCGGAGCACCCGGAGGAAACCCACGCAGACACGGGGAGAATGTGCAAACTCCACACAGACAGTCACCCGAGGTCAGATTCGAACCCGGGTCTCTGGCGCTGTGAGGCACCAGTGCTAACCACTATGCCACCGTGTTGCCCATCCTCCGTCAAATTTCACTTCTTCCAACAATGTGGGGGGAAAATTCAGTTGGTTAGCGCTTCCCGTTAACGCCAGCAGCTGGCATTAACGGGGCGCTGATGCAGTAGCGCCGGGGTGAGGCGAGTCCAGCGACGCATGACAAATCCGGACCCCTGTTGCGCCGCTGGTACAAGGTACCGCCGGGGACTTCAACGCCAGGCAGATCATGATGTCAGTGAGCATGCAACTGGGCGCCCGATCTACAAAATTGATTTTCGCCGCTTACCTTTTCGCTTCGACCAGACAGCGACAAGGAGAGCAGGCGCACAGCTGATGGAAGCTGGCTCCAGCGACGTTATTTAAAGGCATCAGCATTAATCACTTGCAGTTGTCAGGGCAGGTTAGTTTCAGTGGCTTCTTGTCAGTTTCAGCCAGTGGAGCAATTTGTATGAGTAATTTAAAGCTTCTTTTTTATCAGCAGTCTTCTGGCAAGTGCAAAGTGGCTACATTTATTGTTCAAAGATTCAAACTGCTACACTTGGTAACATTAATGGGGTTATACTGGCATGCCACCTCGCCCTCCAGGATCTATGGCAGAGGGAGCATAGACAGCCAGAAATACGGGAACATGTGCGCAGAGAGATGAGGAGGGACATCAGGGCTCTCACCAGGAGGCCTTACCCTCCAAGAGTGTTCCAACAGCACGTCTCCTACCTTCAATTAAGCGAGGAGCAGTGTATTAGATGGCTCCACATCACCAAGGTGGTGGTCACAGAACTCTGCCACCTCCTCCAAACAGACCTCCAGCCTCACAGCAGGATGACTTAAACCCCAGATCCCTTTTGCTCACCACATGCCCATCATACCATCCCTGTGTCATGCCATATCACAGCGTCCTCCTGGGCGCAAAGGTGAAATGAGAGAGACCACAAAATATTGCAATGCATTCAGAAATGCATGCATACAGCATGATTAGCTGGAAAGTGCGAAACACTCGAGGGGTGAGGGGGAAATGGGATGTGAGAAGAAGGTGTAGGGATGAACATATTGTTGTTGTCCCCAAGGGGGTCAACGTCGCCAGTGGCCACGGCGCCCACCACCTGGCGCCCAATAATCTACAGCACTCTATTTTCCAGCGTAGACAGTGGTTGGGTGTCGGCTTGTTCCCCGCCTGTGCGCTCCTGCTCCCTCCTGTTGTGAGCCACCTTGGCCTGCAAGAGAAAGGAAAGTGTGAATGAGTGTGGAGCAACGTGTTTGCGTGATGAGCCTGCCATTGTTGAATAGCTGTCATTGTGTGCAAGGCGTGAGATGTGGATGTGAGTGTTGGTAGGTAGAGATTGTTGGTGGGTGAGTGCTGGGGGTGTGGTGCTTTGGCCAGTGTGTGCAGACTGTGTTTCAGACGGTGGTATGTAGCATTTGTTGAGGCATTGACTCACCCTGACCACCCGAGTGAGGTCGTTAAATTTCTTCTGCACTGTGTGTGGGTCCTGGGGACCACAGTGCTGCCCAAGACCTGATGGGCAACCTCCCTCCACAGGGAGCGGAAGACTTGCTGCGAGGGCCTCCTGCCACTTGCCGGGTAGAGCACCGCCCTCCGTCTCTCCACAGCGGACACCAACTCATCCAATGCTTGGTCCGAAAATCTGCGGGCTCTCTTCCTGGGGCGTGGATCTGCCATGAGTACAGCTGGTTGAGTCATCCGGCTCCTTGGACTTGGCCTGCTCCTGCTTGCTGACACAGGTTCACAGGCAGCAATGCTGAGAATGAGGTTCTGCAGCATGAATGAACCTCCCCTTTAAGAACTGGAAACAGCCTGGGGCAATGATGACTTGTGATTAGACTGCACCTGATATTGGTCAGCGCTTTGAGTGTTCTGCCACTGAGCTAGGCCGTTAGCGCTTGATTTAGCGCTCCCATCCTTTCTTTGAGCGATGACAATGAATTTTGCGTGCAGCGAGATTCATTAACGCCTGGCGCTAAATCTCAAACTTTTCCAAAGTTAGCGCCCACTCCTGGGCTATAATGAATTTCTCCCCTTAGTCTTTCACCTAAATTTCTCAATAAGAAAAGTTCTACTGTCTGACAGCTCAATTTACTTTGGTACCGATTGTAAAGAAATACAAAAGCAGATCTCATACACGCAGAGACAAGTCAATATGCAAGGGAGGGGGGATAGGCAAAAATGTATTGAAATATGTTAAATGTTGGTGAGGAGAGCAAAAGTTAAAGTGGGCATTGGTTTAAATGATACAACAGGCATTGCAACACAAAGGATTGAGTTACTGGCTTTGCACTATCAAAAAATGTATAGTTTTGTTGGAACTAGTGTGTGGATTACTTCCAACCATACTGTACCTGTGAAATTAGGATTGAACAGGCTGGGGCTCTTTCCTCGAGAAAAAGAGAAGGCTGAGGGGTGACCTGATAGCGGTCTTTAAGATTATGAAGTGGTTTGATGTAGAGAAGATGGCCGTGATTTTGCCGGTGGGTTTGGAGGTGGGTCAGCTGGTAAAGTTGCAATGATTGATCCCGCCTCCGTGTGAGTTTCAAGAGTGTCGGGTCTGAGATTTCAGAACAGGGTGAGGGATTTAAGACATCTAGGGGGAAAAATTTGGTTGTTTTGCACCTCCTGTTAAAGCCCTAAGAGGGCGCTAACAGGGCACAAAGCAACTAGTGCCTGGGCGCAGCGCCGCAAACGCCTCCCGTGAAATTCACCGGGAGGTTAGCGGTGGCGGTAACTGTTAGTGCCCCGCGGTGTTGCGCCTCCAGCGATAACGGCATCGCCGTGCGCAACGCCCCGCTCACGCCTCGGCCATGATCTTCAGTAGCGCCCCTTGACTTACCGCCGGACGCTATGTCCAACAGGGTCATGGGGGCCTACCTACGGCCGGGGCAGCGCAAATTAAAGGGGAGGTGCTGGGTGGCCATTTTTGTTGCTGGCCATCTGCCAGCACCTGCCCCCATTGCCGTCCCCGGCCTCCTGTGCAGACCCCCCGTGGGGTGCCGGCTGCGCTCCGTGAGCCCGGCACTTCTCTTGAGTGCCAGGCTCTTTTGCTGGCACTCCGATCCCTGGTGGCCCAGCTGGGCCCCAGGTTGCACTGCGCCAAGGCCCCTCCCCTTTAATAAGGAGAGGAAGGCCTGCAGTACCCACTGGTACCCTCCCTCTTGGGGTGCTACCAGTGAATTTTGGGCACGGAGGCGCTAACTTTTTCAGGGCGCTAAAAGTAGCGCCCCGGTGAAGTTAGCGCCCCAAAGGGGGTGCGACCAAATTTTGCCCCCTTAACTCCTTGTTAAGTGCTTGTTAACTGCTATTTTGACAGCTTATTCCTATTTTCCCACATTTTCAATGGGTTTCACGACGTTCGGAGATCACGCCAGGTCAGTATATCGGGAGGACCAACGAGCTGGATAGTTCACAGCTGCAACTGCAGTCTAAAAGCTGCACTCTCACATCTGTTCCCTTTCAAATGTCAGAGGTTGCTGATTTCAGGATTTGGGAGACACATTCTGTCTTGAGGCTGTAAGTGTGTGGTGTTAACTCTATATCCACTGTCACCTCCATTGCTGGAAATAAAAGGCGCCCTCACCCTTCACTGTGCCACCTCAAATTGTGAGCACACATATGGCAACGATGTCAAACATTCATTCAACATTATTTTATTCCAACAGAATAAAAGAACTGAAACTTAACATTGATTTCTAGCAGAACACCCAAGTGAGTACCCTTGTGACTATTTATGTGGCAGCTTTCTCTTACGCATGCTTCTACGTGGTGCTACCCCAGTGGCTTCAGCAGATGTAGAGGCAGCCTGCTCACTTCCCTGCTGTGAATGCTCAGACACCTTTGGCGGTCGCCCTCTGGGTTTTGGAACCTGTGAAGGCCCCGCCAAAGTCTGCTCCTCCTGCAGCTGCACAGGGGCAGACTTGGCCATCACTGCTCGGGGAGTCATCTGGGGCTCTGACCGAGGGGTTGGCAAGGGGATGGAAGTTTGAGCGCTTGGAGAGGAGCCCCCACTTGCATGTCCCCTCCCACCATCATCCCTCTCATGGGCCATCTGCACTTCTCTGCTAGCAAGTAGCTGGAGAGCACCTTGCTGCACATTAGTGGGGCCATGAGGACCAGTCTCTGTACTGACAGTTCTCATAACGGTGACGTCCATGAACCTCTGGTTCCTCTCCACGATAGATGCCCATCTATCCTCCATAGCTGACCATCTATTTAGAAGAGTTACCATGTTGTTTTGAGTCTGGCGATTTATGTCCTGGAGGTTGCCATCCTTTCCATGGCGGGACCTACATTTGCCATTGCGTGCACCACGACATTGCTCATGTTTGAGATGGACTCCTCCATTCTCTGCACACTCGCAGTTACTGTGGTTGCAAACCCAGTCAGAGCCTCCTGCACTTGTTCCTGAAGATCCAGCACTGCTCTCTTTCTGGATGGCCCCCGAGGCTCAGCGTCTACATGCAGCTGAGCAGAGCTAGGAGCGTCCTGCGGCCTCCGACGAGGACTCTCCACTGCTGTCCCTGTCTCCACCATCTGCTCTTGCTCACTCGTGAGTTGTGATACACCAGGTGACAACACTACTCTATCTCGCAAACGACCCACCGAGGTGTGTGTCTCTGCACTGGTACTGGGTGCGCTCATTTCTGCTGACGCTGCTCCCTCAGAGGATGCAGCATCCTCTAAGGAGTCCTCCTGCTCTTCTTCCTGGACAGTGGGGAGGATGGCTCTTGATGGTTCTGTGGGAGAGTAAAGACATGAGTTTGACATGTGATATGTAGATTGCAGACACATCCCATTGTGCACATGATCAGCATTCAATTTCTATTGACATCAGATCCCATATGTGTCACTCATGAAAGCCAAATAAGATGGATGGAGAAGCATTCTGTCACCAGGTTGTTCTACTGAGCCCCTCTCTCCGTCCCCACTTTGAACTGTTCCACTGATCCGCAATGTCGAGAGCGGCCTCCTCAGCGTTGGTGAGCTGTGAGAATGATCGTGGTCCTCTTCCTGTTCTCTTCCTCTCCCTCTTATTGTGGGCTCTCTTTTCCTGCAATGAAGGAAAGAAGTGGAGTTTCAGTGAGAGTGATGGAATGAGTGTAGAGAGTGGATAGGATAGATGTTTAGAGGGAGACTGTGATGGAGAGGGTTCCCATTACCAAGTTCCCTACTTTTGAGTTGTTAGTTGTCGTCATTGCATAACATTGAGGGTGAGTGTGAGGGGTGCATAGTAAGATGGGGAAGTGATTCTGTACATAGGGAGAGAGGGATGGGTGATGGTGCAAGGGATGTTGGGGTGAGATAGGATGTGCAGGAGTAGGGTTGGCAATGCAGAGTGATGGGGATGTGATGACAGGCACAGCAGAATTAAGGTAAGTTTGCTTTTATACTCACTTTTCCAGAGCACAGGAGATCATTGAACACAGACCTGGCATTGACCTCCTCAGCTATTTGCAGCCAGGCTGCCTTTGTCTGCTGAGGAGGTTTCCTTCTTCCATCACCTGGGTATAGGACCTCCCGACGTCCTCTGACTCCCTCCACAAGAACATGGAGGGAGTCATCGCTGAAGCGGGGAGCAGCCTTTTGTCTCTCTGCAGACATCGTGGAGAGCACCAGCACTCAGGAGCATCAGAAACAACCTGAGATCTAATTGTGAAATGGTCCCCTTAAATACACCGGCTGCAAATGCATCATCAGAGCAGCTCAGCTGACCCGCACCTTGTGATCAGGGCAGGTAACGTGCACAGTGGGCTTAACGAGCCCAATTAACAGAAAATTGTGTCAGCAGGCCGCTGGAGCCGGGAACGGGACCGGAACCCGCCGACTAACATTCCTGACGCCAACCTGCCTCCAATTGGAAAATCCAGCCTGATGTTTCCACTTGTGGTGGAGACCAAAACTAATGGCCATAAATATAAGATAGTCTGTAATTCAGGAGAAACTTCTTTACTCAGAGAGTGGTTAAAAGGTGGAACACGTTATCACCAGGAGTAGTTGAGGTGAATTACATAGATGCATTTAAGGGGAAGCTAGATAAGTTCATGAGGGAGAAAGGAATACATTTTATTTGTTCCTGGGATGTGGGCGTCGCTGGCAAGGCCAGCATTTATTGCCCATCACTAAGAGAAGGTGGTGGTGAGCCACTTTCATGAACCACTGCAGTCCGTGTGATGAAGGTTCTCCCACAGTTCTGTTAGGGAGGGAGTTCCAGGATTTTGACCCAGCGACGATGAAGGATCAGCGATATATTTCCAAGTCAGGATGTTGTGTAACTTGGAGGGGAACTTGCAGGTGATGGTGTTCCCATGCGCCTGCTGCCCTTGTCCTTCTAGGTGGTAGAGGTCGTGGGTTTGGGAGGTGCTGCCGAAGAAGCCATGGCGAGTTGCTGCAGTGCATCTTGTAGATGGTACACACTGCAGCCACAGTATGCCAGTGGTGCAAGGAGTGAATGTTTAAGGTGGTGGATGGGATGCCAATCAAGCGGGCTGCTTTGTCCTGGATGGTGTCGAGCTTCTTGAGTGTTGTTGGAGCTGCACTCGTCCAGGCAAGTGGAGAGTATTCCATCACACTCCTGGCTTGTGCCTTGTAGATGGTGGAAAGGCTTTGGGGAGTCAGGAGGGGAGGCATTCGCCGCAGAATACCCAGCTTCTGACCTGCTCTTGTAGCCACAGTATTTATGTGGCTGGTCCAGTTAAGTTTCTGGTCAATGGTAACTCCCAGGATGTTGATGTTGGGGATTCGGCGATGGTAATGCCGTTGAATGTCAAGGGGCAGTGATTAGACTCTCGCTTGTTGGAGATAGTCATTGCTTGCCACTTGTGTGGTGCGAATGTTACTTGTCACTTATCAGCCCAAGCCTGAATGTCATCCAGGTCTTGCTGCATTCGGGCATGAACTACTTTATTATCTGAGGACTTGCGAATGGAACTGAACACTGTGCAACCATCAGCGAACATCCCCATTTCTGACCTTATGATGGAGGGAAGGTCATTGATGAAGCAGCTGAAGATGGTTGGGCCTAGGACATTGCCCTGAGGAACTCCTGCAGCGATGTCCTGGGGCTGAGATAGAAACATAGAAACATAGAATCTAGGAGCAGGAGTAGGCCATTCGGCCCGTCGAGCCTGCTCCGCCATTCAATACGATCATGGCTGATCATCCAAATCCAGTACCCTGTCCCTGCTTTAATCCCCACAGTACACATATCCCACCCTACCCCCGTAACCCCACGTATTTAATTCCCCCTAACATATCCCATCCTATCCCCATAACCCCACATATTTAATCCCCCCTTACACTAAGGGTCAATAGAGATGATTGACCTCCAACAACCACAAACATTTTCCTTTGTGCGAGGTATGACTCCAGCCAGTGGAGAGTTTTCCCCCTGATTCTCTTTGACTTTAATTTTACTAGAGCTCCTTGATGCCACACTTAGTTCCCTGGCTTGATGGTAATGGTAGAGTGAGGGAAATGCCGGGCCATGAGGTTACAGATTGTGGTGGAATACAATTCTGCTCCTGCTGATGGCCCACAGCGCCTCATGGATGCCCAGTTTTGAGCTGCTAGATCTGTTCTGAATCTATCCCATTTAGCACGGTGGTAGTGCCACACAACACGATGGAGGGTGTCCTCAGTGTGAAGATGAGATTTTGTTTCCACAAGGACTGTGCGCTGGTCACTGCTACCAATGCTGTCATTGACAGATGCATCTGCGACAGGTAGATTGATGAGGACGAGGTCAAGTAAGTTTTTCCCTCTTGTTGGTTCTCTCACCACCTGCCGCAGACCTAGTCTGGCAGCTGTGTCCTTCAGCACTCGGCCAGCTCGGTCAGTGGTGGTGCTACCGAGCCACTCTTGGTGATGGACATTGAAGTCCCCCACCCAGAGTACATTCTATGCCCTTGCTACCCTCAGTGCTTCTTCCAAGTGGTGTTCAACATGGAGGAGTACTGATTCATCAGCTGAGGGAGGGCAGTAGGTGGTAATCAGCAGGAGGTTTCCTTGTCCATGCTTGACCTGAAGCCATGAGACTTCATGGGGTCCAGATTCAGTGTTGAGGACTCCCAGGGCCACTCCCTCCCGACTGTATACCACTGTGCTGCCACCCCTGGTGGGTCTGTCCTGCCAGTGGGACAGGACATACCCAGGGATGGTGATGGAGGTATCTGGGACATTGGCTGAATAGAAGGATATGTTGAAAGGGTGAGATGAAGAGGGGTGGGAAGAGGCTCGTGTGGAGCATAAACACCAACATGGACCAGTTGGGCCAAATGGCCTGTTTCTGTGCTGTGCATTCTATGTAATTCGATATATATCAGTACACTATTCAACGCTGAGGTCAAGGATTCACTGCTCATCAAGCTCAGAATAGTCTAGGTGATTGTGGTTTAAATTTCCCCCTGGCAGTGTGGTCTGACACTGTACAAGCTGTAGAAACTTTGATGCCTTTACAAATAAAAAGAGCTGACAGAGTGTGATTATACCTCTAGTTAATGGCAATTGAATAAACCAAAAATTAACATTTCAAGCAGGGAATGACCATTTAAAAATTCAATCTCAAATGAGCAAAACAATCAAATATTGGTGATACACAGCCATGAGTGAGTGAACAAGTCTAATCAACTTGAAAATAAGAACTTGGGATCTTAAATTATCTTTTTACAATAACACGTTTGGATAAAGCTTCATGCTAATGATTGTGCCTGCTATTTGAATTAACTACTTGGTAAGAATTAAAGCCTAATTTTTAAAACAGCCTAAATTCATTAGAAGCAAGACTATAGACCATCCTATGAGAGGGATTGCGGTGGTTCATATAAGTGCATTGTTCTATGTCCCTCATGAGGATATGACTGCCTACCATGTGGGCCACAGGGTTTGCTGGTTCATTCATCACATCCTCTCATCACATCCCCATCACTCTGCCTGCCCTACCCTACTCCTGCACATCCTTACTCACACCAACATACCTTGCACCTCCACCCATCCCTCTTTATCTACATTATCACAGCCCCATCTCAATAGCCACCCCTCACACTCACCCTACATAGGATATAAGGCATAGAAACAGGCCATTCGGCCCAACCAGTCCATTCCGGCGTTTATGCTCCACTTGAACCTTCTCCCGTCTTTCCTCATCTAACTCTGTCAGCATAACCCTCTATTCCCTTCTCTTTCATGTGCTTATCTAGCCTCCCCTTAAATGCATCTATACTATTTGCCTCAATTACTCCCTGTGGTAGTGAGTTCCACATTCTCACCACTCTCTGGGTAAAGAAGTTTCTTCTGAATTCCCTATTTGATTTCTTGGTGGCTATCTTATATTGATGGCCTCTAGTTATGCTCTTCCCCACAAGTGGAACACTCTCTCTGTATCTACTCTATCAAAACCTTTCATAGTTTTAAAGACCTCAATTAGGTCACCCCTCAGCCTTCTTTTTTCAAGAGAAAAGAGACCCAGCCTGTTCATCCTTTCCTGATAGGTATACCCTCGCATTTCTGGTATCATCCTTGTAAATCTTCTCTGCACCCTCTCCAGTGCCTCTATATCCTTTTTATAATATGGCGACCAGAATTGTACGCAGTACTCCAAGTGTGGTCTAACCAAGGATTGATACAAGTTTAGCATAGCTTCACTACTTCACAATTCTATCTCTCTAGAAATAAACCCGAGTGCCTGGTTTGCTTTTTTTATGGCCTTGTTAACCTGTGTCGCTACTTTTAGTGATTTGTGTATTTGTACTCCGAGATCCCTTTACTCTTCTACCCTACCCAGACTCGCACCCTCCAAGTAATAAGTGACCTCCCTATTCTTCCTACCAAAATGTAATACCTCACATTTATCTGTGTTGAATTTCATTTGCCAATTATATACCCATTCTGCAAGTTTATTAATGTCTTCCTGTAATTTGTTGCAGTCCTCCTCAGTATTGACTATCCCTCCCCCCCCAATTTGGTGTCATCCGCAAATTTAGAAATTGTGTTTTTGATTCCAAAGTCTAAATCGTTAATATAAATTGTGAACAACAGTGGTCCCAGCACTGATCCTTGTGGAACACCACTACCCACTTTCTACCACTCTAAATAGCTACCCTTTACCCCTACTCTCTGCTTTCTGTCTTGAAGCCAACTAACTATCCATTCTGCTACTCCTGCCTCCACATTCTCTGACCTTATTCATTAGTCTATTATGTGGTATCTTATCGAAGGCCTTTTGAAAATCTAGATAAATTACATCTACTGCATTACCCTTGTCTATTCTCTCTGTTACTGCTTCAAAAAAATCAATGAGGTTGGTCAAGCAAGATTTTCCCTTTTGAAATCCATGCTGACTATTCATTATTATATTTTTGGCTTCTAGATGTTCTTCTATTTTCTCCTTTAGTAGGGATTCCATTACTTTTCCTACCACCGATGTTAAGCAGGCTGGTCTATGGTTCCCTGGACATGTTCTATCTCCCTTCTTAAATATAGGTACCCTCATCCTAGTGCAATCATGCAAACTAACAACACACAAGTGTAGCCACTTAGGTGTTTTGTCCAATATTTATGTAAAGTTTCTGTTAATGTGGTATCAACATAAAAATCTTTATTTTCAACACTTTCCGGTCTTGGACAGATTTGTGTGCACCTTTGGAAGTGGCTTAGTGAGTTGCAGTGAATGGTGAGACATAACGGTACCCCTGCAATGATGATGAATGTGAAAGGAATGGCTTGGGCATTGTAGGGATGCTTTATGGTGTTGGTGTTGGTGTGGGGTGGTGCCAACCTGACACATCATGTGGCAGCCATATGGGTGTACAGCGTAAAGTTAACTAAATCTGGCCATGATGAGGCCATCCCTGGCCTCCCAGGCAGCAATGTGGTCAGGTGCTGATGCCCTCTGTCCTGTGCAGCATCAGGTGATTACGGAGAAGGTTGGTGTTGTTGTTGGTGCTGCTGGGGTGCCTGGTGCTGCTGGTGTTGGGGCTCATCGTGGTCAGATTCTGAGGACCAAAGTGAGAGAGTGTAAATGGCACCCATGTTGATGGAATAGATGGCAGGTGAAGTACAGATGACAGAAGCATTCTGTCAATGGTGAGAGAGCTCTTCCAATAAGGTGAGGCTGGATGGAGACTTTGCTGGAAACACTTCCAGCCGACAGAATCTGTGCTGGAAATGGACTGAGCAACAGCTTCTGCCTGAGGAAAGTGATCATCTGTCAGGTGGGAGCTTTTACTGTACATTTGATGCTGTCAAGTAATCAGCTGGAGCAATGGCCACGGAACTCACGCCTCAGGTTGACAGATGTGGTTCCCGAGCTGCGTGAATCCCGTGGCCATGCAGGGAAATTTAAAAAGTAAGTGAAAAAAGGCGCTTAGGTGCCTGTAAACTACCCGATAATGATTTTGATTGGGTCGCCCGCCACTGCCAGTCAGGTCGGCTCCGCGATGACAGATGTGCCTGGGGGAAAGGCTCGTGGGAGCGAGATGACAGCGGGTCGGAAATAACAACTTTCCCACCTGACCTCCCACTGATCATACCCGCTACCATCCCGGAAAATTCCGGCCATTAACTCTGTTTCTCTCTCCATAGATGCTGCCTGACCTGCCGAATATTTCCAGCATTTTCTGTTTTTATTTCAATTTCCAGCATCTACAGTATTTTGCTTTCACATGTCCCAGAAGCTAGTTGTTTAGTTTGCCCCCTTGAAAGCCTCATAACATTGGATTGGTGCAGATTGTATGAACCATAGATGATCCCAGGAAAGCAGGCATTAAATCGGGAGTCACACACCATCTACACATTAAGGGAGTGAAAATGCTTTTGATTTATGGATGCCACATGGGAAAAATCAAATATTTCCTGAACCCTGCACAAGTTGGTAGAAGCCCTGGAACCTTTGGGATTGCAGTGCTGCTCTGTGTGTGAAGGAATATGCCATATTCAGAAAAATACACCATTCTATGAAATATTCTGGCTTTAAAACATGACATACTGGGATTGAAAATCTGGAAGCCTTAACAATGGAAAAGCTGTAAACAGCATACAAGCTTTTGAGATAAGATAAGTTGTTGACACTGAAACAATAGCCTCATTGAAACAGAAGGTTAAAGGTTCCCGAAAGTCTGAAGCTTGGAAAGAACACAATAGTACGCCACTGTTAAAGAGTCTTAAACCAACACTTTGAAATGAAACACAGAACATTAAAGAAACATGTGCCTTTGTAAAAATGACATCAAGTAAAAGGAACACCTGCCGTCAAATCATTTTTATGTTAAACTTAGAACACGGAGACAGGAGTCTGTGGTACAACCAGTTGAGGTAGCTAAGAAGACAATGAGATACCTGGTTGAGGTGTTTTTAATTTATATGTTGTAAAAAGATACAAACAGAAGACTTTCATAAATATGACATCAATAGATGCAACAGCCATCACATTGTTTTTGTGTTGAACTTGGAACACCTAGGAGACACGAAGTCTGTAATACAACCAGCTGAGGTGACTTAAGAATTGAATAGAAGACTTTCATAAGAATGGCATCAAATAGATACACCTGTTACAACCGTTTTTTATGATAAGCTAGAAACACCTAAAGGTAGAGACATGAGTCTGAATGCTACAAGCTGAATTAACTGTAAGAATAGCAGGGACCAACAGAAAAAAGACTAGAGATAATTAGCTTACATCAGCAGAAAACTTCAAAAGATATACCACTGAGAAAGAGTATAAATATAGAACTTTCAAATAGGAAGACAGAATTCGCTGGAAGGGGCAAAGCAATTCTTAGCTTCAGAGGCAATCTCTAAGTTTTCAACTCTTTGAGTCTCGGGGATCAAGGTATTTGATTTTGGTGGATATGCTGGAATAAGACTAAGTAAGAAATGTAAAAATGTAACAAAGTTAAGATTTGAGAATAAGGATCTCTGATGATAAGAATTGTAAGCAATTTGTATTTTGAACTGTTAATGTTGCGACTGAATCACCAACTGTAAACTGCATGTCGGTTCTTTAATAAATCTATATTTTTTTAGAATTGTCTCAAATTATACTTCTGTATCAAACTCACGAACTCAATCTCTGTACACTCTTTGGTGAGGAGTTGCAGAATTCTGGGGGAGTTTTCTGGACCCTCATAATATCTGGAAGGTTACAGTCTAGCTAAACTTATTAAAAGTGCTATCTGGAGGATGGTAACATCTTCAGGTCATTCCTTTCCTTTAGGGAGAGATAGTCTAGACCTTTAGACCCAATTAAGCGTCTTTAGGATCCGGCTACCTCTAACTTTAGTTGAAGGTGAACGTCTGGGGAATACGCCTGATCCGGGGTAGTCCGAAAAGGGCTAGGACTAGTAATAATCCTTTCATGTGCCAAAGTTGTTTTACTGGTGATCATAGCTGAGCAGTGCATCAGTCACCTGCTTAGTAGTACCGTGGACCATGTGAGAGAGACGTACACAAGTAAATATTTGTAGCATTTTATTACTAAGAACATAGTTATCACAAGGAGCACTCATGCTCAAATAGCCTGGATAAAAACATCTCCTAAAGTCAAAACACACTTTGCACAGCGCAGTGTGTGCCCTTAGAATGTTTGACTTTTTGCAGACTTCAATTCAAGATTTCAAGGATAACTTTTAGTTTTGTTTCACCAGTGTGTAGCGAGGGGATGTTCATGTATTTTGTTTTATATCATTAAACGGAGAGCACACATCCAAATCGTACAATCTAACAGTAATTAATGATTCTTTTAGTTATTTTTGCAAATTTCATGTGAACACACTATTTAGCATATTCTATTTGACTTTCAGTTAAATTCTGAAAATTAAATTGATTGCTGAGGAAAAATATCCTTTAGAAACACAGAAGGCCAGGCAGATAGACCGATAGAAAGTATTCATTTTAATTACTTGGGAAGTTGAATAAGAAAGTTAAATAAAGTGAACATTTATCAGATTTCAGTGACCAATTCTGTCCTTTCAACTCAAAAGTGAACAACATAACAAACTATATAATGCATCTACAACAAGGAAAATAGATTTATCTATTAGCAGTCTAAATGAGCTCTGAAAAATATATTTTTAATCTTGAAAATTAACATTGAATATATGGCTGGGAATCTCTTTCTGAAGTTCAACACATGACAGTGTTACACCTTTACTGAGTATCAAAACAGGAAGTTGTATACGTAGGGGCTAATAAATTGTGAGTTTGGATGAAAAAAATAAAACAAAATGCTGATATATGAAATAAGTCCAAGTACCAGTTTAATTAAAAGTTTTAAAAAGTTTAAATTTTTTTTAGAAGTTTTTAAAATGTCATTTCAATGGAAGAGACTGAGAGAAGTTTCTGTGGGCGTGGCTTAGTTTTGAGAGCTTTTGTGGGCGTGTCTTCCCTTACATATAGGCTGTACGCTGCACTCCTGGCCTCCCTGATGTCATATGCTGAGCTGAACTCTGCAGCACTGAAGAGGAAGTCTACATGTGGGGCCTCGCACAAGGTAAGTTTGTATTCTTTTCACAGGTCGGCAGCATACTCCATAGTTTTGCTGTCGACCACAATTTTTGGGCCATTATTACTATGCATCAGTGGACAGCCAATTGGCTGATGTTACATATGTTTCCCAATGCAGCCTGAAAGAACCTTGACATCGAGGTTGATGACAGTTGTTACTTTCATTGACAATGACATTATCATGCCTGAAGTGAAGGTGGGCTACAAGTTCAGGACAAGCAGCTGACACAGCTCTTGTACGGCCTCACAAGGAAACGCAGTATTATTAAGTATAGCTCTTTGGTGAGGTTGAGATAGCAGTGCCTTAGTCTGTAAATATATGTGTCAGGTGCCGCCAATGGTGCCTGACCATTCTGGCCTCTGTGTTGCGCCTTCTCATCCTCTTCCTTGCACAAGTAGAGGGAGTTCCTAAAGGAAGCACCATTGCTTCCTGTAGTGAATGTCATAAGCTCCGAAGCTCCAAAGGGCCCATCAAAGCACTCGTCGCTGCATCCTTACAAGCAGCAACCTCAACTGCCTCATCCTACTCTCTCTCTGACCTTCCCATCCAGCGTGCCCGCTGGGGGCTAATCTTGCCAATCTCCTCCCCGTCTAGCTCACCCCTCCCAGTGTTGACCCTGTGGACTCTGACAGTGGAACAGCCATCACCGCCCCTCTCCGCATCTCCCTCCAGAATGTCCAATCACTTGTGAACAAGGCCCTTGCCATCCATGAGCTTATTGTAGATGATTACATCGATATCATGACCTTGACGGAAACCTGGCTGAGGGGTGATGACACCTTCCCCCTAAATGAAGCCTTCCCGTCCTGCTATATTTGCCCCGCCCAGATCGTGTGGCTCTTATCATCAAATCAACCTTGGTCTGTCCCCCTACTCCTCTGGCATTTTCTCCTCCTTTGAGCATTTCACCTTATTCCACCCCTCTCACCTCTCATTTAAAATTTTCATTCTCTACCGCCCACCAAGTACTATAAAAATGTTCTCACCAAGATATCTTCACTGCTTTCCTCCCTCAGCCTCTGCACCGAGTGACTTCTCATCCTCGGTGATTTCAACCTCCATCTCAATTCATCATGCTCTCTCTCTCTGAGTTCACTGCCCTTCTATCCTCCCTTAATGTCTCCCAACATGTAAACTCCCCAACCCATATTCACGGCCACCCCCTTGACCTTGCCATCTCATGTGGCCTCGTTACTCCCATCATGTCAATCACAGATAAGGCCATCTCTGATCACTTCCTTGTATCACACTCTACCCACACCCCCATCCCCCTCCCAGCCCTACTTCCTTCTGGGTCCGCCCCTGGAACAAACTCTCTCCCAATTCACTTACAACTGCACTTTCAAAATCCCAACAGTCTAGCCTTTGGCCCTCCATTCACTACGACATTTCTGCAGCTCAACCTCACTCTCACCTTCACCTTTGATGCCCTAGTCCCCATTAAAACCATTACTCACTCTCACTCTGGCCATTCCCCCTGGTACGGCCCTCATCTCTGCTCTCTTAAGTCCAAGGAACGCAGACTTGAACGGATATGGCAAAAAACTGGTTTAGCCAATCACCGCCAGATCTGGCTGGACCACGTAAAGCATTATCGGGTCCTGCTCTCGTTTGCCAACACTGCTCACTATTCCAGGATCATCCTGGAATGCAAAGATAACCCCCGGCTTCTTTTCTCTACTGCAAACCATCTTATTAAACTCCTCTCCCCGTCTCCACCACCCTCACCTCCAACAACAAGTACGAGGAGCTCATGAACTTCTTTGTCTCTAAGATTGAAATCATCCGATCAGCTGCCTCTGCCACTTCCCTCTCTTTCCCTAGCCCACTGGGCCAAACTTCCTCTAAGGTTCCCCACTGCCCTAGCCCTGAACTCACATCTTTCTCTAGTTTCTCTCCTATCTCCCCTCATGCCCTCTCCGAGCTTATCTTGTCCATGAGACCCACTCCCTGCTTCCTCGACCTTAGCCCTACTAAACTGCTGACCACACAACTTCCCTTCCTGGCACCATGTTAGCTGATATTGTTAACGGTTCTCTCTCCTCAGGTACTGTCCTCTTCTCCTTTAAATCTGCCGTCATCCCCCCTCTCCTCAAAAAACCAACCCTTGACCCCTCCGTCCTTGTAAACTACCGCCCCATCTCCAACCTCCATTTCCTCTCCAATCCTTGAACGTGTTGTCACCTCCCAAATCCGTGCACATCTTTCCTGGAACTCCATATTTGAATTCCCTCCAATCAGCTTTCCGCCCCTGCCACAGTACCGAAACGGCTCTTCGCAAAGTCACAAATGACATCCTATGTGACTATGACAAAGGTAAACTATCCCTCCTCATCCTTTTCAACCTGTCTGCAGCCTTTGACATGTTTGACCACACCTTCCTCCTCCAACGCCTCTCCACCATCGTCCAGCTGGGTGGGACTGCACTCGCCTGGTTCCATTCTTATCTATCTAATCGTAACCAGAGAATTACCTGCAATGGTTTCTCTTCCCGCTCCAGCATCATTACCTCTGGTGTCCCCCAAGGATCTATCCTTAGCCCCTTCTATTTCTCATCTATATGCTGCTCCTCAGCGACATCATCCGAAAACACAGCGTCAGTTTCCACATGTACACTGACGACATCCAGCTCTCCCTCACCACCACCTCTCTCGACTCCTCCACTGTCTCTAAATTGTCAGACTGCTTGTTCGACATCCAGTACTGGATGAACAGAAATTTCCTCCAACTAAATATTGGCAAGACCGAAGCCATTGTCTTCGGTCCCCACCACAAACTCTGTTCCCTAGACACCGACTCCATCCCTCTCCCTGGCAACTGTCTGAGGCTGAACCAGACTGTTCGCAACCTTGGTGTTATATTTGATCCAGAAATAAGCTTCTCACCACATATCCGCGCCATCACTAAGACCGCCTATTTCCACCTCCGGAACATCGCCCGACTGCCCCTGCCTCAGCTCATCTGCTGCTAAAACCCTCATCCATGCCTTTGTTATCTCTAGACTTAACTATTCCAATGCACTCTTGGCCGGTCTCCCACGTTCTACCCTCCGTAAACTTGAGGTCATCCAAAACTCTGCTGCCCATGTCCTAACTCACACCAAGTTCCGTTCGCCCATCACCCCTGTGCTCGCTGACCTACATTGGCTCCTGGTTAAGCAACGCCTCAATTTTAAAATTCTCATACTTGTTTACAAATCCCTCCATGGCCTCGCTCCTCCCTTTCTCTGTAATCTCCTCCAGCCCCACAACCCTCTGAGGTATCTGCGCTCCTCTAATTCTGGTCTCTTGAGCATCTCTGTTTTTAATCACTCCACCATTGGTGGCCGTGCCTTCAGCTGTCCAGGCCCTAAGCTCTGGAATTCCCTCCCTAAACCTCTCCGCCTCACTACTTCTCTTTCCTCCTTTAAGACGCTCCTTAATACCTACCTATTAGGCCAAGCTTTTGGTCATCCGCCCTAATATCTCCTTATGTGGCTCGGTGTCAAATTTTATTTTATTACGCTCCTGTGAAGTGCCTTGGGAACGTTTTACTACGTTAAAGGCGCTATATAAATACAAGTTGTTGTTGAAAGCTGTAAGAAATGAAGCCCCAGAACACAAGGGGTAGTGATGAACCTTGCAGCAAGGATTACATGAAAAAAATACTCCCAGCAAGTATTCACAATCAAAGTTAGAACAATTACAAAAGCCTCTGAGGGTTTTCATTCAAACCACTTGCTCCTGTCAGGACCTGCCTAGCAACACTGAACATGTTATATCCCAGCATTCTTGGTGATGAGCAAGCCAGAGATGGCTCTCAAGGGAAAATGGATGTCTGACGTGACACCAGTATTTAATTATCTGAAGGGGCTGCTCCTCGATTTTTGTCTGCACTTCAGTCCCAC
Organism: Squalus acanthias; assembly: GCA_030390025.1. Taxonomy (NCBI): domain Eukaryota; kingdom Metazoa; phylum Chordata; class Chondrichthyes; order Squaliformes; family Squalidae; genus Squalus; species Squalus acanthias. Next base: position 167,925,245 of record CM059427.1, on the reverse strand, counting down.
GCTCCTGATCTTCGGTCACATGGTGCGGAGGGGAACGGGCAGGTCGGGGTAACTCCTCCTGGGGCTGCTCCTGGGCCTGGCCAAAGTGGCCATTAACTGATCCAGGCAGTGGGCGGTCGAGGGGTTCATTCGGCCCGACTGCCTGCCTCTCTTCCGCGGCCACGTTCGAGGCCTTCCGCGACCGGTGGACACCGCAGAGACTGGAGTGCATTATCACGCCCGGAAATACAATTTTAATTTAAGTTGTGAAGGTTCTTTTAATGTTTTAAGTTAAGTTACAGTTTTATTGTTTTAACCAGAAGAGTACACTCATCTGAGACCTCATTCTCAGCATTGCCCGCTCCCGTCCGCACCACGTGACCGAAGATCAGGAGCGTGGGACTGAAGTGCACTCAAAAATCGAGGAGCAGCCTCTTCAGATAATTAAATACTGGTGTCTCGTCAGACGTCCATTTTCCCTCGAATGCCACCTGTGGCTTGCTCATCACTAGCACTTCTCTGGGGAGAAGGAAGGGGAGGAGACTGAGACAACAACCACCACTACTGCTGCTACTGAGGTGCCTAGAGAGAGAGGAGAGAGGACACCAGTATTTAAATTGTATTTGCATATGATGGGCAGAATCTGGGTAGGCGCATTTGGCTGCCAATCTCACTCTTGGAGGAAAATGTTCATTGGGCAATGGTAGGGGAAGGACTTTGGCAGAATACCTCACTGACCCAAAACCCTTTTCTGAATCTGCCCAAAAATGGGTAGTAAAACAAGAAAATCTAGGCCCAGGTGTCACATTTTTAAGAAGTATATATTAAAAAAAGATTTGCATTTATATAATGCCTTTCACAACATCCCAAAGTGCTTTGCAGCCAATTAAGTACTTTTTACAGTGTATTAACTATTGTAATTTAGGGAAACGCCGCAGCCAATTTGCAACAGCATAATCCGTCAAGCAACAATGTGATAATGACCAGATAATCAATTTTAGTGATGTTGGTTGAGGGATAAATATCAGCCAGGACACCAGGGAGAACTCCCCTGCTCTTCTTTGAAATAGTGCCATGGGATCTTTTATGTCCACCTGAGAGGGCAGATGGGGCCTCGGTTTACTATCTCATCCAAAGGATGGCACCTCTGACAGTGCAGCATTCCCTCAGTATTGAGTGTTAGCTTAGATTTTGTGCTCAAGTCTCTGGAGAGGAACTTGAAACCAGAACCTCTAACTCAGAAGCCAGCGTGCTACCACTGAGCCACAGCTAACACAAGAAAAAGAAAGCCAGTCTGACCTCTAATGATTTGATGATTTGCCTAAGTGCAATTAGCTTTCAATTGACTGAGGAAGGCACAGCAATTAGACCTTGTAACCTTAAAGATACACACCAAGCTGCACGTCAGTAGTGGAATGTTACGTAATAGTGCTACATGCTATAATATTCCTTTCTTTATAAAACAGTATAATCCTCTGACTTGCTGTAAGCAGCATCATGGGAAGCTCATTAGTATATTATAGTATAATGTCAGTATAACATAATGGGGGAAAAATTCAGTATCGCCCCGTTTGGGGCGCAATTATCGGCTGGGTGCAAAGATTAGCGCCTGGCGCTAATTATCGCCTCCGACTGCAAACTTGACTTTTATCGCCCCTGGAGGTGATTGGAGCGCTAAATCACGCGCTACACATCTGTCTTAAGGCGCAAAGGCCGAGGAGCGAGGCGCTAACTCAGAGCGCTGGCGAAGCTCATGTGATGTCAGTCAGCAATGGAACACAGACACAATGGCACTGGCCAGTTCTTAAAGGGGAGGGTTGATCTCGCTTTCCATCCACATCCTGCTCATTGCAGCCTTGAATCTCGGCCTGGAGAGACCTGTACATCAAATCTGCTGGAAAGAACAATGGAGAGTACCAGGGAAAGAGCTCAGAGTGCAACCCCCACAGTCTCTTCTAAAACGATTCAAGGAAGGGCAAATAAAAATGAACCTGCAAAGTCCTTCTCAGTACCCAAAACTCCTTCACACAGCACTGAATCTCTCCAGAAGTCTCTCTCTCTCTCTCTCTCAGAATGCGTAGTTCAAAAATGTCACCAACAAAAAAAGGCAGGAAGCGGTCGCCTTTAAATAGTGCTCCCCCAGTCCCTTCCTGACTGCAAAATGCTCCCCTCAACCTGTCGTTGCTAGCGGCAGGCAGTAAGGCAGGGGGCGCCACTCAATATCCGCTCTGGGGCGCTACCGGGGCGTTACTCACTCGACTGACGTCACGATCTGCCGGCGCAGGAGATCGTGGCAGTAGTGTTTAGCGCCGCCGCAAAATGTCTAGTTAATTTCGCGAGCGGCGCAAACATGGCCGCGCCCGGGCGCTAGTTGCTTTGCGCCCCATTAGCGCCCTCTTTAGGCGCTAACGGGAGGCGCAACCAACTGAATTTCCCCCCCAATATATATTACATAACATACTCAGTATGTATTATAAGTAATAGCCTATAAATATATAATAGCATATTCAGTATCATAAATAATAAGCTCATCTTCTGTGGCATTCTTTGCAGTCAAAATTGTTTTTAAAAATTGTATTTCTCTTTTCCTATTCACTCAAAATTATATATATATGAGAAAATAAATGTACAACTTTCAAGGGCAAATCTATTCTACTTAAAATCAACCTTTTTTCAACATAGTTGAAGTGTAGCAATACTTTTCTAGCCCATGAATTATATTCTCAAAAGTTGATCAAAAAATGTATAACTTGCTTAATTTCGAACTTCAATTAACAAGATGGTATATTGTGTCATTTACTAACCTGTTGCAGTGGATGTTTCAAAGTTGTTTTTTAGTTGCAGAATATGTCCTGTTCTACCAAGTACAATGTTAACATACACACTGGAAGTCAAAACTTAACAATAGCACCTCTGCTGCCACACCGCCCCTCTGAATCTGCTACCATTTTCATTGGCTAACTGACGTGTGACATTTACATCCTTCTATCCGTTTTGGTCAGTTTCAAAAAAATATATATTTCTGTTTAAAGTGAGTGCTTTTGACATAATTGAAAGTAGGCCTACCAACCTGATTCATTTTGAGAGTGATGGTCGCGCTTTTGAATAATCGCATATTTTAATATACATACAATGTACTTATTATTTATTACTTAGTTTTCTGGTATATTTTGTATGAAACAGAATGAGTGAAGGTTTTGTGAAACTGAAAGGCTTGTAGGCCTCCAATGAAATTCCAAAGTTCCCAGCAAATTTGAGTACGCCTCGTACCTTTAGTACTTTCCTAAATCTTCATTATTGTTATGTTTTTGAGTCTTTTCCATCCATTTTACTCTAGATTATTTTGGCTGCTATATCTTAGATCACTGTTACGGGTGAGTCCCAGTTCCTCATATCTTCGAGAGTGTTTATCCTTGCCTTGAGATGTAAGTGAAATTTTAGTAACATGTCTGCAAAATGAATTGCAAGCCTTAGCTGATAATTGCTTTTAGAGACTGGACTTACCTACCTATGTCTCCATAAGATCTCATTCCAGGCTTCCAAAGCCTTAGATTATTGCATCAGACCTCATATTAAATGTAAAAATATCACGTGAATTTATTTTACAAAAGATGAACAAGCACAGAAAACATTGTATAATATATTTGAGTAATTGTGAATACATTTATTTAACTCCTCAATTGGACAAAATAATAAAAGATTGCAACTCTAAAAACTAAGCTAACCGTTTGGTAGATCGTTTTTAAACAATACAGTGTTTCTTTTCCTTGAATTTCTTACCAAATGGGAGCCTAATACAGTAATCGAAACTGCGGCATTGGCAGGGGCAGGGATCAGGCAGAAAGTTTTTCTTTCACATTTCCCTTCACTTTCCACTGTACAGACTGATTTTAGGTGGTATTGCAAGGGAAAGTCCAGCTCAAAGACTCTTTTGATCTAAAACTGGACTGATCTCTGATTTGGCATAAGCAGCAATGAAGCTACTGGGAACTACTGATCTATCTGTGAGCAGACATTTGAGAAGTGTTTATGAAAATGGAAGCAAGCGCCCCTCAGAGGCTACTCCTTCTGCATTTGTCACACCATTGGTGACAATGCCTTCAGCCACCTTGGCCCCATTCTCTGGAACTCCTTCTCCAAATCCCTCTGCCTCTCTACTTCTTTCCCTGCCGTTAAAAGTCTCCTTACAATCTATCATTTCAAGCGAGCTTTTGGTCACTTCTCCGAACTCTTTCACCAGTCTGTTCCTTTTTTTTCTTTTTCCCTGTGAAAAGCACTTTGGATTATTTTTCTGCATTATATAATTGGAAGTTGTTGTTATGGGAGCTGAAAATAGGTCCCCCAAGAGGAGGGCATGTCAGTGTCATTCATAGTTGCATTCACAAAATGTATCATGATTACCATTGTTCGGTACTGCGAGAAGAATACCACCACACATCCAATTTAGCCACTAAGTAGTGGCTGAGTATATTGATTGAGCATTGCAACTATTATGTTTTTAGTATTATTAAAAACAATAAATCATAGGTCAATAATTAAAGTAATTCTTTTTGCAGGATTCAGGTTCACAACAAGTTCTCCAGCTCAGCTGTGCTGTTGTGGAGAGGTATCAATCAAAAGTAATTTCCCCACAGGAAGGGATGGAGAATCAAAGGGACAGTCATTGCTGTTCCCACACATGCCCAGTTTCTGAGTGACATTGCTCGACCCCTGGGAGGAGAACCCCCCTCTTACATCCTTTCAGCCAACGATTGCGCATGACACAGGAAGAACTGAGAAAAGTCAAAGGGAATTTATTAACTGCTGTGGTTCATATTTAAATGCTTGGCTTCACACCATAACTAGCACTCCATAACCTACAGTAAATGCATTCCTCCTTCTTTATTGCTGGCTAGCTGACTCTTCAGCTGGATGGCTGGTTTACTGAGTTTTGTTACCAGTGTTGCGTTTCTTTTAACCCCTTGCAAATGAAAAAAAAAACTATCTGTATCTAACACAAGAATCACTAGTGTAGCAGCTGATTTGTGAGACATTTTAGTTATTTTTAGTTTGAAGGCTTATTTAAGCAGACATTTTGCAATGCGCAAATCTCACCAAATGATGTACAGCATACCATCGTTTCTGGAATCTCCAATTTTGGTAGAGGCTGAGTTTACTTTTATGGTTTGTATTTCAGGGAATATTTGAAAAAGACTGAAGAGATGAAAATAATTCTGGGTGTGATCAATCTGTGATTGATGCCACTGATAACGAGATGATGTGTACCAGGAAGTTCCTCTTAGATTCATCATCCTAGCCCATAGGATCGATCCAGTGATTATGTAAAAAATGGAGGATACAGAGAGCGAGAGAGAGAGCAGCCCTTTAAATACAAAAAAATTGGTCTGGATTTCGTGAAGTGCCTTAGAATTAGGAGCAGATATGCTGCCAATGTAAAATGTTATTTCTGTTGGCAAATTAAATTTAGCCAGTATAACCATTGATATAAATATAGCTTCATGCTCAGCAAGACTGATTATTACTTAGGTGTTTTACAGTCAATTAAGTCAATGATTAAAGGGAAAAGTGTCGTTCAAGGTACTGAATTACTATGTCCCATTACTTTTTTTACTGTTAAACATTGGGGAGTGAAAATAGTCTTCAGTGATAGTACAAAATAGGCAATAACGAATCAGCAGCCTTTTTTACACCGCACCTGATTTTATTTCCCATTGAATTCAAAGGAAAAGAAAATCGAACGGGGTGTAAAACGGGCTGCCGAGTCGCTACCTCCCATATTTCACAGCGCTCTGCAAACAGTTACCGGCAATCCAGCCGGGTACCCGTTTCTATCCAACCCACATGTGCACAGATATACCTGTGTGCCAAAACCAGCTCATGGAATAGTTTCACCTAGCTTGTAATCATTTTAAATAATCAGAAAACCAACCCATCAGTGATGCCCAAGCACTATTAAAGTATGTATTATTAAATTACGCAACATCAAGAATCTCTCTTCCTTTATCAATTTTTAATTTGCATAATTGGAGTAATTACATTAAAAGCATAACCTTTTAAAAGAGTGAAATTATCCTTGTTCCATGATAAAATCAGTAAAGTGAGGTTAACTTTAATGCTGCATTGGGTACATTATCTATCTGTAATCGATATAAATATTTAAATAGCCTACTCTGAGTGTCTTGACTCTTGCTTTTCAACAGTCGGCGTCTTTTGAACATTGTTTCGGCTGTCACCGAAAAACCTCATCTGTTATTGATCCCTTGTAACCACAGGACTGTAACAAGGCTTGATCGGGCAATGATAAAATAACATAACCGAGCAGCTTTAAATCATTTTTCTTGAGCTGCAAAAATCTGTCCATGCCATCTGCATGAAGTTGAGACTCAGGCTTTTCACATAAGCCAAGGCTTCCAATGAAAAAGATTGTTACAGGCAATTCAAATGCAGAAAATGCTATTGTATCGGTAAGTTTAATTATTTTCTTCTGACGTTTTTTAAATGTTTTATTATGTTACAACCCATATTCTCAGCCTAATGGAGAAACCAAGATGGTGGATAATATTTGAAACGATTTGATTCATCCCCCTCCTTTCTTTTATTGATAGATTTTGGTGACTCCTAATACTTTATGGGGGAGAAATTCATTCTAGCCCTGTTTGAGGGCGCTAGATTTTAAAAGTTTGGAAAATTAGCGCCAGACGCTAATGTTTCTAAACTTTTAAAAAATTCAGTTTTGCGCTCCAGGAAGGAAGTGGAATGCTAAATCAAGTGTTCCACTTCATTCTTGGAGTGCAATCGGCAGCAGGCGGGGCAGAGACTTCAGCAGGGCTGCACACTGGGCCGTGCAGCTCGGCTGCGTTCAAAGGCTCCTTCCCTCCCTTAAAGGGAAGGACCATCGCTGCAGGCTCTGCAATAGACAAATTACCGACCTGGACCACCAAGGCAGCCGCGATCCAGCGGGATCAGCCCGGCACTCAAGCAGAGCGCCGGGCTGATCGATCGCTGGTAGGAACCCGCGAAAAAAAGCGGTACAAGAAAGGTAATTATTTATTTTTACTTAACTCGGCCACCTCGCCTTTAATCATCGCCCCCGAAGCGGCCAGCTGACCAATGCACGCCTCCTGCAGCTGTCGGTGGTTTCGGCGCTGCTGCAGGGGGCGGAAGTCAATTTTGGGTTCGGGGCGCTGCGCACGGCGATGACGTCACGATCTCCGGGCGAAGGAGATTGGGGCGTAACGCTGTAGCGCCACCGCAAAACTCCCGCCGAATATGGCGGGAGTTGATGTCAGCGCCGCGCCCGGTCACAAAGCCATTTGCGACCCGTTAGTGCCCCCCAGGGGCGCTAACGGGAGGTGCAAAGGCACCCAATTTCACCCCCGTTGTTTCTTATATCTTTAGTATTTTCTTATGGGGTTTACCTACCTGTTTCCTTGTGTTTGATTCATATTTAAAAAGGGCAGTAGACAGAAGGCTGGTAACTATAGACCGGTTAGCCTAACATCTGTGGTAGGTAAAATTTTGGAGTCCATTATTAAGGAAACAGTAACAGGACATTTGGATAATCATAATTTAATAGGACAAAGTCAGCATGGTTTTACGAAGGGGAAGTCATGTTTGACAAATTTGCTGGAGTTCTTTGAGGAAGTAACATATAGAGTGGATAAAGGGGAACCAGTGGACGTAGTGTATTTAGACTTCCAAAAGGCATTTGACAAGGTGCCACACAAAAGATTATTGCTTAAGGTAAAAAATCACGGAATTGGGGGTAATATTCTGGCATGGATAGAGGATTGGCTATCTAACAGAAAGCAAAGAGTTGGGATAAATGGTTCATTCTCAGACTGGCAATCAGTAACTAGTGGTGTTCCACAGGGGTCAGTGCTGGGTCCCCAACTCTTCACAATCTATATTAACGATTTGGAGGAAGGGACCAAGTGTAACATATCAAAATTTGCAGATGATACAAAGATGGGAGGGAAAGTAGTGAATGAGGAGGACATAAAAAACCTGCAAGGGGACATAGACAGGCTAAGTAAGTGGGCAGAGATTTGGCAGATGGAATACAACACTGGAAAGTGTGAGGTGATGCACTTTGGCAGGAAAAATCCTAGAGCAATTTATTATCTTAATGGCAAGAAACTGGAGAGTACTGAAGTGCAAAGGGATCTGGGGGTCCTGGTGCACGAAACTCAAAAGGTTAGTATGCAGGTGCAGCAAGTGATTAAGAAGGCAAATGGAATGTTGGCTTTCATTGCTAGGGGGATAGAATATAAAAATAGGGAGGTATTGCTTCAGTTGTACAAGGTATTGGTGAGACCGCACCTGGAATACTGCATACAGTTTTGGTGTCCTTACTTAAGGAAAGACATCCTTGCTCTCGAGGCAGTGCAAAAAAGGTTCATTCGGTTAATCCCGGGGATGAGGGGGTGGTCATATGAGGAGAGGTTGGGTAGATTGGGACTCTACTCATTGGAGTTCAGAAGAATGAGAGGCGATCTTATTGAAACATATAAGATTGTGAAGGGGTTGGATCGGGTGGATGCGGGGAGGATGTTCCCGATGACGGGTGAGACGAGAACTAGGGGACATAGTCTTAGAATAAGGGGCTGCTCTTTCAAAACTGAGATGAGGAGGAACTACTTCACTCAGAGGGTGGTAGGTCCATGGAATATGCTGCCACAAAAAGCTGTAGAAGCTACAACATTAATTAAATTTAAAACAGAAATAGACAGTTTCCTAGAAGTAAAGGGCATTAAGGGTTACGGGGAGCGGGCAGGAATTTGGACATGAGTCTAGGTTCGGATCGGTCATGGCCCTGTGGGTAGTGGAGCGGGCCCAGGGACTGTGTAGCCTGATTCTGCTCCTATTTCGTGTGTGCAATTCTGTTAGATGCAGGAGATGGTTCTGTGATAGATAGTAGATTGGCGGTTAGGATCAGATCAGCCATGATCTTATTGAATGGCGGAGCAGGCTCGAGGGGCCGATTGGCCTACTCCTGCTCCTATTTCTTATGTTCTTATGTTCTTATGTTCTTATGTTATTTAGTTTTGATGTGTATCTGTTTTACGAATATGAAGTTTCAGTCAATCGATTGCAATTGTAAAACTTGTATATAGAAAAGTGTGATACCGTGGTAAGTCAGAAGATAAGCTGTAATGACAGGAGCATTATACCATGAAATATTAATTTCAATCAGCAGAATGTCTTAAAGTGCTGGCGTTCTGCCTCTCTAAACATCGGTTTCCTGTCTCATCTGAAAAAACCACACCTCTAAAAATGCAGCAATCCTTCAGTACTGCACTGAAGTGTCAGCCTGGCTGATGTGCTCCAGTTCTGGAGAAAGACTCACCGGTGCCATCTGCCCACTGAGGATAATGGAAAGAGTGGGAGGGCAGCGGGGAAAGATGAGCCAGGTACAGTGGTCAGACTAGAGGGGTATGACAATGGTGGGTTGCAAGGAGGAGAATTTGTCCCATTCCATCCTCCACAGCACCTGCCATTTTTCTCTCCATCACCGTACTCCCTTTTGACTCAGTGGTGTGTGCTACCACTGAGCAAGGCTGACAGAAAAGTTTAATTATTTTCTTGGAAATTTTCATAGAATCATAGAATGATACAGCACAGGAGGCCATTCTGCGCACCTTGCCTGTGCCGGCTCTTTGTAACAGCTATCCCATTAGCCCTATTCCCCTGCCCTTTCCCCATAGCCCTGCAAATTTTTCCCCTTCAAGTATTTATCCAATTCCCTTTTGAAAGTTATTATTGAATCTGCTTCACCACCCTTTCAGGGAGTACATTCCAGATCATAACAATTTGCTTCATAAATAAATTCTCCTCATGTTGCCTCTGGTTCTTTTGCCAATTATTGTGCCTTAAATCTATGACCTCTGGTTACCAACACTTCTGCCACTGGAAATGGATTCTCTTTATTTACTCTATCAAAACCCTTTATAATTATGAACACCTCTATTAAATCTCTCCTTAACCTTCTCTGCTCTAAGGAGAACAACCTCAGCTTCTCTAGTCTCTCAACATAACTGAAGTCTCGCATCATTGTAATTCTTTTATGTCTTTATTTTGTTACAAACTTTTAGCATCATTGAGCAAGTGGTTCTGAGGTCTGGTAGCACTGTGGAGGGTCTTATGGCCTGCAACAGCGTCCTATTACATGGCAGTACATAAGAACATAGGAAATAGGAGCAGGAGTAGGCCATACGACCCCTCGAGCCTGCTCCGCCATTCAATAAGATCATAACTGAACTTCTACATCAACCCCACTTTCCCGCCCTATCCCCATAACCCTGGATTACCTTCGTGCCCAAAAATCTATCAATCTCAGTCTTGAATAAACTCAACGACTGAGCATCACAGTCCTCTTGGTAGAGAATTCCAAAGATTCACAACCCTCTGAGTGAAGAAATTCCTCCTCATCTCAATCCTAAATGGCCGACCCCTTCTCCTGAGTCTATGACCCCTAGTTCTAAACTCTCCAGCCAGGGAAACAATCTCTCAGCATCTACTCTGTCAAGGCCTCTAAGAATTTTATATGTTCAATGAGATCACCTCTCATTCTTCTAAACTCCAGAGAGTATAGGCCCATTCTACTCAATCTCTCCTCATAGGACAGCCTCTCATCCCAGGAATCAGTACTGAGCTAAGGGTCCTAAGACCTGACAACATGAGGGGACCTAGAGGACAAATCAGCAATCCCGCTGTCTCATACCGATCCAGCCCCAGTCACATCCTAGCAACTCACTGTCCTTGAATATCTGGTTTCCTTCCAAATCCATGCCCATGCTTCCCACATCTCCATGTTTGAACCTCTCTAATAAGGTTTCCGCCCCTCCCACAGCACTGAAATGGCCTTAATCAAAGTTACAAATGAAGTCCTCTGTGACTGTGGTGCACTGTCACTTCTCGACCTGTCTGCAGCCTTTGACACGGTTGACCACAACACCTTTCTCCAATGCCTCTCCTCCGTTGTCCAGCTGAGTGGTTCCACTCTTACCTATCCAGTCATCGTCAGACAATCTCCTGCAATGGCTTCTCTTCCCTCCCCTGCTCCATTACCTCTAGAGTCCCCCAAAGGTCTATCCTTGGCCCCCTCCTATTTCTCAGCTACATGCTGCCCCTCGGCGACATCATCCAATTAGATTATGTCAGGTTCCACATGGACGCTGACGATACCAATCTCTACCTCACCACCACCACTCTCGATCCCTCCACTGCACTTATGCTTTGGGGGTCATTTTCATCTTTGGCATGGGTGGAAAACTGATGAAAAAGAAGTCAGTTAAAAGTCACCCACGTTGATGTGGAACTGGAGTCCGGTCCGGGATAGGACGGCAGGTTTTCTTCCCTAAAGTACATTAGTTTTTACGATAATCCAACAGCTTCCTGGTCACTTTTATTTTACTGATTTTACTTCCAGATTTTTTAAACTGATTTCATAATTCGCAAATTGCCATGGTGGGACTTGAACTCATGTTTACCAGATTATTAATCTGGGGGGAAAAATTCAGTTGGTTAACGCTTCCCGTTAGCGCCTCCGGGGGGCGCCAATGGGGCGCTAGGAACTTAGTGCCCGAGCGCGGCGATTTTAGCACCACTCGCGAAATTGACCAGTCGTTTTGCGGTGGCGCTAAACACTACCGCCACGAACTCCTGCGCCCGCAGATCGTGACGTCAGTCAAGCGTGCAACGCCCCGGTAGCGCCCCGGATCGGATATTGATTCGCACCCCCTGCCTTAGCTCCTGCCACTAGGAACGACAGGTAGAGGGGAACGTTTTCAAGTCGGGAAGGGGCTGAGGGAGCGCTATTTAAAGGCGGGCGCTTCCTGCCTTTTCTTGTCGGCAAAATCTTTGGTTTTATCGCTGTCCTAAGGAGTTTTGGCCCTCAGCACCACTTTTGAGGTTCCTAAGCACCGAGCTCTTTCCTTGGGCCTATCCATTAGTGCATCCAACACAATTGCTTTAGAGGTCTCTCCAGGCCGAGATTCAAGGCTGCAATGAGCAGGGTGTGGCTGGCCAGCAAGATGGCCCCTCCCCTTTAAGAACTGGAAGGCGCCAGTCTGGCTTCCATGGTAACTGACATCGCCTGAGCTTCGGTAGCGTTCTGAGGTAGCGCCTCGCTCCCTGACGTTTGCACCTTAAGAGAGGTGTGTAGCGCCTGATTTAGCGCTCAAATCACCTCCAGGGGCGATAGAGGCAAATTTTGCAGTCGGAGGCGATAATTAGCGCCTGGCCGCTAAACTTTGCACCCAGGCCGATGTTAGCGCCCCAAAATGGGTGATACCGAATTTTTCCCCCAAGTGCTTTTGTCACTTTCACAGCCACAGTTAAGGTGGTGTCCTGGTGAAAAGAGGCTGAAAGTTATGTTCGAACAGCTGGCATATCTCTGTCACATTGTTGGGGGTGGGAGGAAATGCAGCCTTCTCAGACACTGCCAACAGGAAAAATCCAGATGGGCCCTCCATAGTCAGTAGACCTGTGGGTTGAGTGTTGTCTGCGTGCATGCTGCCACAGTCTCTTGGCTTTCATTCTTCCATCCTCCATGCCCACTATACCCTCTTCCTCAAAACTTAGGTACACGGAATTTCACTATGCAAAGGTCCCTTTAAATTCCGTGCAAATTTCACAAAGTACCTTTAAATGCTCAGAAGCTGCAGCTTCAAGGTAGTGGAAGTCTCTCCCAGCCAAAATAGCATTACAGAATCACACTCATGTGTGACTTTCACTCTCTCTCTCTTTCTCTCCCGAGCACTTCCCAACTGTGAGGCACCATACAGGCTCAGCACAGCCACCTTTACAGCAGCAGTGATTTTCAGAGGTTGTAACTGGACGGAAACCCTGTGGGGGATGGGCACTTGGCCACGCTCCTCTGCTTCATTTAAATGCAGTGTGGCACACTTCCAGAGGGTGGATCAAGGTCTCAGCAGAATCATGGGAGGGAAATCGTGGCAGCAATTTTTAGGGACAGTGTTTTGGAGGAGTGCCTCTCCGCCCCATTTTACTTGCCACACTGCTTCCACATGGCCTGAAAATGGGCATGTTTTTTAAGCAAAATCCAGGCCACAGAGTCTTAGGTCTAGCCAAAAATATCGTCCAAGCCCAGCCTTTTTAAAGTAGCTGAGGCCTCCCCGTAAAAACTTCATAATGGAGATATTAAAAGACACAAATTACAATTCTGCGGACAAATGTAATCATTTTATTGTGAAATAAGATTTTTGTTGTTGATTTTTTCACTTTTGTTTAAAACCTTATTTTAGACATTAGAAATGTAAGTTGCTGAGGGGAAAATAACAATGAAAACATTTCAGAAAGCAGTTTGAGCAATTTGTGGGAACCTGGCGGCGAGATTGTGCAATCACAGGGTGATATAAGCCCTGAGTTTAACTCAGGACGAGAACTGGGCGAGCAGGAAGCCTCCATGATGTCGCTGCTGCAAGGAGAGGAGTCTCTGAAATGAGTTGCAGGCTGCCCCATGGTTTTCAGATAAGTCCCTGGAGATCCTGGTAGGAAAAGGCAGGACAAGCAAGGAGGGAGGTATTGTTGCCCAGCAGCCTCAAGAGTATCCCCAAGGTGACTATCCAGCAGGCCTGGACAGAGATGGCTGATAGGATTAGTGCCAGTTGCACTACCCCTAGGACCTGAGTTCAGTGTAGGAAGTGGTTCAATGACCTTACAGTAGCAGCAAGTTTGAGTACAGCTCTTCATCTCTCCATCTTTCACAACAACTCCTGCTAACAGTTGTTTCAATCCTTTCACCATCACTATCAATAGCTTCACACCCCCCCCTCAATGTCATCCTTCAACATCCAATCACAAAGGCACACTGTAACACCTCTCTTTCTCATTCTAAACGAACTCACTTCTTCCTTTGTACTCTTCACACCACACACTAACACCATTCTCACACCCTAACACTTGCAGAACCTGCAACTACTTCCAGCATCCTTTCTTTGTCATATTTCACACATTTGGCTTTACATTCATCACCTCCCCGTCCTTATTCTGTCTTGCTTCTTTTCCAGTTCGCAGCACATGTACAAAGCCTACACGTCTCCGCTTATCATTTTAACAGCCACTCAATAAATCTCACCCTCTCTTTCTGAAGACAAAATAGCACATAATGCCATGGAGAGAAGCGAGGCCGAAGGAGGAGTACCTAATATTATAGCCCTCACCCAAGTGTAGCACAAGTTCCTCGAGATTAGTGGCCCCGACAAGCCACGATCATTGGAGAAAGCGAGGCTGGCGGCTTATCTGAGCAGGGTGTCTGCATATTACTTGTAACTCTTCATTCACCTCGGCAACTATGCAGCAACATTCAAAACTCTCTTTTTTTTTCTCTCTCCCCCCACAGCAGCTGTCTCTCATTCTGCCAGTATTTCACACTTCACACTTCTGAGCCACCTTTTGTTTCTTAACCTGTCCTATTACCATCTCGTCTTGCCTTGAGCATCTCTTAATGTCTCTACTTACCATAGACCACCCCTTTTGTTCTTTTATTCCTCTCCCCAGCCTCCCCCTTGCTTTTTTATCTGTTTCATTTCCTGCTTTTTTCTCAGTTCTGATGAAGGGTTTTGACCTGAAACGTTAACTCTGTTTCTCTCTCCACGGATGTTGCCTGGCCTGCTGAGTTTTTCCAGCGTTTTCTGTTGTTGTTTCAAAACTTCAAGCTGCATTCTGAAGACTGTCACCTACTTCTCAGTGCCATCCTAACTATTGTCCCTTTTCTCTTTCCTCTAGGTCCTTCTCAGCAGCAAGAGCTTTTGGCAAAAAAAAACACATCAGAGGTGGACAATACTCTTGAGCATGCACCGTCACATGCTCCATCCATCCCAAGCACCAGCACAGACAATGGCCCTCAGCCTGGGTTAGGTAGTGAGCCAGAGCGGTCTGCATGTGGTGCAACATCCAGCGTGAGTGAGTAGCAGCAGATACTGGTGGCAGAGACAGCCCAGGGCACAGTGCAATGGAGGGAGAGGTCCTCTCCCACCTCTGCTGAGCAGGACAGAGATGATGGCCCAAAAATTAGTGAGTGAGCCTTCGTGCGAGGGTAAGGCCTTCCCGCGATCTCTCACTGCGCGCTGGCTTTTTCAGTCCGAGCTCGCACGAACTTGATGTTCTGGACAGCAGCTGTGCAGTGCTTTCGTATCCCACAGGCGTAGTTAATTCGTGCGAGCTGTGGGATCACGTGACTCAGTTAGAGCCAATGGCAGCACACCATCTTTCATTCATAGCTTTCACAGCACGGCTGTGAAAGCTATGAATACTATACCCCCCCAAAAGAACAGCTAAACCTCAATTAAATTTTTAAAAAAAACCATCACATTAATAAAATAAGTATAGTTAAATAAATTAACCATTTTAAACAAAAAATTAAATTTTTGAAAAAATTTAAAATCTTTTAAAAAAGTTATAAAAATAAACTTACCTGTCTTTAAAGTCTCTAAAAAAGATATACCTGTTAAAAAAAATTCAAAATAATACTTAATTAAGTACTTACCTTGTTAAAAGAGGGTCTTACACCTCCTTTCTTTATGTCTAAAATCTTCCATGCTTACCTGCGCGTCCAAAGCACTAAGTGCACTGCATGCGTGCAGCCTGTAGCGCGCACGCGGTTCACCTAGGAACCGCCCCCTTTTGAATTCACCAAGTGCCGGTTTTCAGCGCATGCGCAGTGCATGCAGAAAACCGGCAATTGGAGACAGAATACGCGAGAGTACACAGTGCGTACTCTCGCGTAGAGGCACTAATTTTTGGGCCGTTAACTTCAGGGGGCCAGTCATGAAAAGAAAACTGCTAGCCTCTCGCAGGCAGTTATACCAGGTATTGGATGGCTTGCCAAAGAGTTTCACAACTATGGCTAAAAGTTTAGAGGAGTCCGCTTCCAGCCTGGGTGGTGTCATCTCGCATGAAACCAGCACGCTGCAGTCTACCCTGGGGAGTGTGGCCACATCCAGGGATGCTGCAGCCGAGCCCTCACAAATAAAGTCTGTGTCACCAGCCTTTGCATCTTTACTGGAAGCTCAAACGGCAACCACGCAGACTCTGGGCTCTGCTTTGCAGCGACAGATGTTCACCTTGGTGAGATTGGTGGATCAAATGGATAAGGGCTTTCAATGAATCACAGTATGTACTATCCACAGGGTGTAGTGCAGCAACTTGCCAAGTCTTCTTTGGCAGCACTTCCCAAATCTGCGATCTTCACCACCTAGAAGGACAAGGGCACTATCGCCTCCAGGTTCCCCTCCAAGTCACACATAAGCTCGACTTGGAGATATATCGCCATTCCTTCATCGTTGCTGGGTCAAAACCCTGGAACTCTGTCCCTAACATCATTGCGGGAGCACCTTCATCACACGGACTGCAACGGCTCAAGAAGAAGGCCACCCACCAACTTCTCAGGGCAACTAGAGATAGACAATAAATGGCGGCCTTGCCAGCGACACCCACATTCCGAGATGAATTATGAGCACTAACCTCCCTCACCTTGGCGAGCACAAAAAATCATCAATAAAGAAAAGAACAAATGCAAATATGCAGATAAATTAAAACATCCTTTGGCAGGAAAAGTAAAACTAATACAAAAGCAAAATACTGCGGATGCTGGAAATCTGAAATAAAAACAGAAAATGCTGGAAATAATCAGCAGGTCAGGCAGCATCTGTGGAGAGAGAAACAGAGTTAACATTTCAGGTCGATGACCCTTCGTCAGAACTGGAAAAAGTGGGAGATGGAACAGGTTTTTAAGCGAGTGCAGGGGCTGGGAAAGGGGGGAGGAGAGGAAAGAACAAAAGGGAAGGTCTGTGATAGGGTGGAAGGCAGGAGAGATTAAGAGACAAAATGGATGACTGTGCAAGGCAAAAGGAGATGGTAATGCGACAAGTTAAGATACAAAAGATGACTCTAGATGAAATGTAAATGGCAATGGCAGAATGATCGACAGCTGCCATGTGAGAGAGAGATAAAAAAATGGAAAAGAAAGATAGAGGCAGAGGTTATGGTCTGAAATTGTTGAACTCAATGTTGAGTCCAGAAGGCTGTAAAGTGCCTAATTGAAAGATGAGATGCTGTTCCTCGAGCTTACGTTGAGCTTCATTGGAACAGTGTAAGAGGCTGAGGACGGAGAGGATAGCACGTTTAGTGAGTTGGTCACACCGCAGGTAAAGGCTGCACAGGCAAGAAAGGAATGGGTGACCACCAGGCAGAGCAGTAGGCGCAGGCAGGTAGTGCAGGGGTCCCCTGTGGCCATCTCCCTCTCAAACAGATATACCGCTTTGGATATTGTTGGGGAGGATGGCTTACCGGGGGAAGGCAGCAGCAACCAACTTCCTGGCACCGAGGGTGTTTCTGCTGCACAGGAAGGGAGGAAAAAGAGTGGGAGAGCTACAGTGATAGGGGATTCGATTGTAAGGAGAATAGATAGGCGTTTCTGTGGCCGCAAACGAGACTCCAGGATGGTATGTTGCCTCCCTGGTGCAAGGGTCAAGGATGTCTCAGAGCGGCTGCAGAACATTCTGGAGGGGGAGGGTGAACAGCCAGTTGTCGTAGTGCATATAGGTACCAACGATATAGGTAAAAAACGGGATGAGGTCCTAAAAGCTGAATATAGGGAGTTAGGAGGTAAATTAAAAAATAGGACCTCAAAGGTAGTAATCTCAGGATTGTTACCAGTGCCACGTGCTAGTCAGAGTAGAAATAGAAGGATATTTTAGATGAATACGTGGCTAGAGGAATGGTGCAAGGGGGAGGGATTCAAATTCCTGGGACATTGGAAACGGTTCTGGGGGAGGTGGGACCAGTACAAACGGGACAGTCTGCACCTGGGCAGGGTCGGGACCAATGTCCTAGGGGGAGTGTTTGCTCGTGCTCTGGGGGAGGATTTAAACTAAAATGGCAGGGGGTTGGGAACCTGAGCAGGGAGACAGAGAAAAGGGAAACAAGGATAGAAGCAAAAGACAGGAAGGAGAAAAACAAAGGTGGCAGTCAGAGAGGGGGTAAAAATTCACTTGGTTGCGCCTCCCGTTAGCGCCTTAAGAGGGCGCTAATGGGGCGCAAAGCCGCTAACGCCTGTGCGCAGCGATGTTTGCGCCGCTCGAGAACTTAACTTGAGATTGTGCGGCGGCGCTAAAACTTACCGCTGCGACCACCTGCGCGCGCAGATTGTGACGTCATTCCATGGTGCAACGCCCTTGTGGCGCCCCGGAGCGGATATTGAGTGGCGCCCCCTGCCTTACCGCCTGGCGCATCCAACGACCAGAAGACTGGAACGCTATCAATCGCTGTGGGGCTGGGGGGGGCGCTATTTAAAGGGGGCCTCTTCCTGTCTTTTATTGTTGGTGACATTTTTGAACTACGCATTCTGAGAGAGAGAGGGAGAGACTTCTGGAGAGATTCAACGTTGTGGGAAGGAGTTTTGGGTACTGAGCAGCACTTTGCAGGTTCATTTTGATTTGCCATTCCTTGTATCGATTTAGCAGAGACTGTGGGAGCTGCACTCTGAGCTCTTTGCCTGTTACTCTCCATTGTTCTTTCCAGCACATTTGATGTGCAAGTCTCTCCAGGCCGAGATTCAAGGCTGCAATGAACAGGATGTGGATGGAAAGCAAGATTAACCATCCCCTTTAAGAACTGGCCCGTGCCATTGTGTGTGTGTTTCATTGCTGACTGACATTACATGAGCTTCGCCAGCGCTCTGAGTTAGCGCCTCACTGCTCGGCCTTTGCGCCTTAAGACAGGTGTGCAGCGCCTGCTTTAGCGCTCCACTCACCTCCCGGGGCGGTAAAAGTGAAGTTTCCTGTCAGTGCCGATAATTAGCGCCAGGCGCTAATATTTGCGTTCAGACGATATTTGCGCCCCAAATGGGGCGCGACCTAATTTCTACCCCCAAGGGTTTAAATCAAACATGGCCACAGTAAATAATAATTCTAAAAGGTCTAAGAGCATTAAAAAAACAAGCCTGAAGGCTTTGTGTCTTAATGCGAGGAGCATTCGTAATAAGGTAGATGAATTAGCTGCGCAAATAGAGGTAAACGAATATGATATGATTGGGATTACGGAAACATGGCTCCAGGGTGACCAAGGCTGGGAACTCAACATCCAGGGGTATTCAATATTCAGGAAAGATAGGAAAAAAGGAAAAGGAGGTGGGGTAGCATTGTTGGTTAAAGAGGGGATTAACACAATTGTAAGGAAGGATATTAGCTCTGATGATGTAGAATCTGTATGGGTAGAACTGAGAAATACCAAGGGGCAGAAAACATTAGTGGGAGTGGTATACAGACCCCCAAACAGTAATGCGGAGGTTGGGGATGGCATTAAAAGGGAAATTAGAGAAGCGTGCAATAATGGCACAGCAGTTATCATGGGTGACTTTAATTTACATATAGATTGGGCTAACCAAATTAGTAACAGTACTGTGGAGGAGGAATTGCTGGAGTGTATACGGGATGGTTTCCTGGACCAATATGTCGAGGAACCAACTAGAGATCAGGCCATCTTAGACTGGGTATTATGTAATGAGAAAGGATTAATTAGCAATCTTGTTGTGCGAGGCCCCTTGGGTCGGAGCGATCATAATATGATAGAATTCTTCATTAAAATGGAGAGTGAAGTAGTTGACTCGGAGACTAGGGTACTGAATTTAAATAAAGGAAACTACGATGGTATGAGGCGCGAATTGGGTAGGATTGATTGGGGAATGTTACTCAAAGGGCTGACGGTGGATAGGCAATGGCAAACATTCAAAGATCGCATGGATGAACTGCAGAATTTGTTCATCCCAGTTTGGCATAAAAATAAAACAAAAAAGGTGACTCAACCGTGGCTAACAAGGGAAATTAGGAATAGCAAGATCCAAGGAGAGGACATATAAATTGGCCAGAAAAAGCAGTAAACCTGAGGATTGGGAGCAGTTTAGGATTCAGCAAAGGAGGACAAAGGGATTAATTAAGAGGGGGAAAATAGAGTATGAGAGTAAACTTGCAGGGAACATAAAAACTGACTGTAAAAGCTTCTATAGATATGTGAAGAGAAAAAGATTGGTGAAGTCAAACGTAGGTCCCTTGCAGTCAGAATCAGGGGAATTTATAATGGGGAACAAAGAAATGGCAGACCAATTAAATACATACTTTGGTTCTGTCTTCACAAAGGAGGACATAAATAACCTCCCAGAGATGTCGGGGAATATAGGGTCTAATGAGAGGGAGGAACTGAAAGAAATCAGTATTTGTAGGGAAATGGTGTTAGCGAAATTGACGGGATTGAAGGCCGATAAATCCCCAGGGCCTGATAATCTACATCCTAGGGTACTTAAGGAAGTGGCCCTAGAAATAGTAGATGCATTGCTGGTCATCTACCAAAATTCGATAGATTCTGGAACAGTACCCATGGATTGGAGGGTAGATAATGTTACCCCACTATTCAAAAAAGGTGGTAGAGAGAAAACGGGGAATTATAAGCCTGACATCGGTAGCAGGGAAAATGCTGGAGTCCATTATAAAAGATGTAATAGCAGAGCACTTGGAAAACAGTGACAGGATCGGACAAAGTCAACATGGATTTACAAAAGGTAAATCATGCTTGACTAACCTACTGGAATTTTTTGAAGATGTAACTGGTAAAATAGATAAGGGAGAACCAGTCGATGTGGTGTATTTGGACTTTCAGAAGGCTTTCAATAAGGTCCCGCATAAGAGATTAGCGTGTAAAGTTAAGGCACATGGGATTGGGGGTAAGGTATTGACTTGGATAGAGAACTGGTTGGCAGACAGAAGGCAAAGAGTTGGAATAAACGGGTCTTTTTCCGAGTGGCAGGCAGTGACTAGTGGGGTACTGCAGGGATCGGTCCTAGGACCCCAGCTATTCACAATATATATTAATGATCTAGACGAGGGAACGAGATGTAATATCTCCAAGTTTTCAGATGACCCAAAGGCTGGGTGGGCGTGTGTGCTGTGAGGAGGATGCCGAAAAACTCCAGTATGATTTGGACAGGTTGGGTGATTGGGCAGAATCATGGCAGATGCATTATAATGTGGATAAATGCGAGGTTATCCACTTTGGTCGCAAAAACGGGAAGGCAGATTATTATCTGAATGGCAATAGATTGGGAGAAGGGGAAGTGCAACGAGAGCTGGGTGTCCTTGTGCACCAGTCGCTGAAGGTAAGCATGCAGGTGCAGCAGGCGGTTAAGAAGGCAAATGGTATGTTGGCCTTCGTAACGAGAGGGTTCAAATACAGGAACAAGGATGTCTTGCTGCAGTTGTACAGGGCCTTGGTGAGACCACACCTTGAGTATTGTGTGCAGTTTTGGTCGTCTTATCTGAGGAAGGATGTTCTTGCCATGGAGGGAGTGCAGCGAAGATTCACCAGATTGATACCTGGGATGGCAGGAATGACATATGAGGAGAGATTGGGTCGATTGGGCTTATAGTCGCTGGAGTTTAGAAGAATGAGAGGGGATCTCATTGAAACTTATAAAATTCTAACAGGACTAGACAGACTAGATGCAGGAAGGATGTTCCCGATGGTCGGGGGAGTCCAGAACCAGGGGTCACAGTCTAAAGATAAGGGGTAAGCCATTTAGGACAGAGATGAGGAGTCAATTTCTTCACCCAGAGAGTGGTGAACCTGTGGAATTCTCTACCACAGAAGGCAGTGGAGGCCAATTCATTAAATATATTCAAGAAGGAGTTAGATTTCTTAAGGCTAAAGGGATCAAGGGATATGGGGAAAAGGCAGGGACAGGGTACTGAATTTGGATGATCAGCCATGATCTCATTGAATGGCGGAGCAGGCTCGAGGGGCCGAATGGCCTACTCTTGCTCCTATCTTCTATGTTTCTATGTAGGTCAGAGTGGGAGTGGAGCGGAGAATTAAAGTGATAGGCGACCGGAGCTCGGGGTCACCCTTACGGACTGAACGGAGGTGTTCCGGAAAGTGGTCACCCAATCTGCGTTTGATCTCCCCAATGTAGAGGAGCAGTGTGAGCACTTCCCTTTTGTTCTTTCCTCCCCTCCCCGCTTTCCCTGCCCCTGCACTTGCTTAAAAACCTGTTCCATCTCCAACTTTTTCCAGTTCTGACGAAGGGTCATCGACCTGAAACGTTAACTCTGTTTCTCTCTCCACAGATGCTGCCTGGCCTGCTGAGTATTTCCAGCATTTTCTGTTTTTATTAAAGTAAAACTAATGTTACCCAGCCCCAGTCATCTGTATTATTTAAGTACACAAACATAACAAAACCAATGAAATGTGTGATTATGGGTTTAACACCAGATAAGAAAAAAAATATACAAAAGACCAATGGCTGCTATTTGGTACATATAATGGGTCAGAAGTAGATTGTGAATTATCTTCCTATCAGAAGTAGAAAGGAGAATTCTCTTCCATTCAGATCCATGTACAACAACTGCTTAAAGCATTTTTGCCCCCCTTCTCCTGTGGAAAAACCTGTTTCCCTTTGCTCTTTTCAACTGAATGTGCATTCCCTGCAATCAGTGATACTACATTTAATAAGTTTCCATCTTATGTTGTGTAAAGTGAGGCTGATGTAGTTATTCTTCAAGTTATTTTGTGTCTTTCATTAATTAAAATTATCTCCCCCAGTTCTCTGGCTCATGGAAAGGTCCCATCAAGGCCATTTATAGAACCATTGAAACAGAAAGCGATAGAGTTAACGGGTGTTGCTTGGATTGGAGAAGGTTTGGTATACCTCAGGGTTGAGTACCGGGTCCCCTTAAGTTCTCAATATCTATTTGATGAGGACTTGTTCATACTAAGCAAAGTGACATTTGCTAATGACACAAAAGTAGGGAGGTTTTCAAGCATAAGGATATAGTGTACAGCAGCAAAGAGGTTCTGATAAATTTGTACAAAGCAATGTTTACACAGATAGAGTACTCTATGCAGTTTTGGATGCCCCATTATAGAGATCACATTAAAGTAAAACAAGACTGTACAGAGCAAATTCACCAGGATAAGACTATTTCCTCTTGAGCAGAAAAGGCTGGGAAGAGATTTAATAGAGGTTTATAAAATTATGAAGGATTTAGATAGTGTGAATAGGGAAAGACTATTTTATCTGGTTGGGAGTCAGTGATAAGGGGTTAAATCTTTAAAAATGTATTGGCAATGCATTAAATGGAAATGTCGGCATAGATTTCAGGTCAAGATTTGCACAAAACAGTATAAACATTGGACGTGCAGTATATTTTGTCACCTTAACCATTTTATCACACATCAAAAATAAGCAGTCTGGTTTCATCTGCAGATATCCTGACACTGAAAAGTGCAAAGTGTTCAATATTCTCATAGAGTTAACAGATGAAGTGCTAAACCATGTTCCAACACAGATAAAGATGGTAGATAAGGTATACTGAAAACTAAAGAAGCCTGTAGAAATATAAAGCAAGAAATTTAAATTCCCACGTCTATGACTAGGATATACTATATACGTCTATAATGAAACAGTTTGGGTGGAGATAAGGAATAATAAAGGGAAAAAAACACTAGTGGGAGTAGTATATAGGCCTCCTAATAGTTGCAACTCTGCTGGAAGAAGTATTAATCAGGAAATAGTTGGGGCATGTAATAAGGGAACAGCTATAATTATGGGGGATTTTAACTATCATATTAACTGGACAAATCAAATTGGGCAGGGCAGCCTTGAGGAAGAGTTTATTGAGTGTATTAGGGATGGATTTCTTGAGCAGTATGTAACTGATCCTACAAGGCGGCAAGCAACCTTGGACCTGGTCCTGTGTAATGAGTCAGGATTAATTAATAATGTCCTAGTTAAGGATCCCCTTGGAATGAGTGACCATAACATGGTTGAATTCCATATCCAATTAGAGGGTGAGAAGGTTGGTTCTCAGACAAGCGTACTGAGCTTGAATAAAGGAGACTATGATGGTATGAGAGCGGAATTGATTAAAGTGGACTGGGAAAATAGATTAAAGGGTAAGACGGTACATGAGCAGTGGTGTTCATTTAAGGAGTTATTTTACAACTTTCAAAAAATATATATTCCACTGAGGAAAAAAGGGTGTAAAAGAAATGACAGCCATCCGTGGCTAAGTAAAGAAATTAAGGATAGTATCCAACTAAAAACAAGGACATATAAGGTAGCCAAACTTAGTGGGAGGATAGAAGATTGGGAAGTCTTCAAAAGACAGCAAAATGTAACTAAAGGATTGATTAAGAAAGGGAAGATAGATTATGAAAATAAATTAGCAAAAAATATAAAAACAGATAGCAAGAGTTTCTATAGTTATATAAAAAGAAAAAGGGTGGCTAAGGCAAACGTAGGTCCCTTAGAGGATGAGACCGGGAAATTAATGGTGGGAAACATGGAGATGGCAAAAATGCTGAACAAATATTTTGTTTCAGTCTTTACGGTAGAGGACACTAAGAATATCCCAACACTGGACAAACAGGGGGCTCTAGTGGGGGAGGAGCTAAATACGATTAAAATCACTAAGGAATTGGTACTCAGTAAAATAATGGGACTCAAGGCGGATAAATCCCCTGGACCTGATGGCTTACATCCTAGGGTCTTGAGGGAAGTGGCAATAGGGATTGTGGATGCTTTGGTAATAATTTTCCAAAATTCCCTGGACTCAGCAAAGGTCCCGGCAGATTGGAAAACTGCTAATGTAACACCCTTATTTAAAAAGGGTAGTAGGCAGAAAGCTGGAAATTATAGACCAGTTAGTCTAACATCTGTGGTGGGTAAAATTTTGGAGTCTATTATTAAGGAGACAGTAACGGAACATTTAGATAAACATAATTTGATAGGACAAAGTCAGAATGGCTTTATGAAGGGGAAATCATGTCTGACAAATTTGCTTGAGTTCTTTGAGGACATAACGTACAGGGTGGATAAAGGGGAACCAATGGACGTAGTGTATTTAGACTTCCAGAAGGCATTCGACAAGGTGCCACATAAAAGATTATTGCTCAAGATAAAAAATCACTGGATTGGGGGGAATATTCTGGCATGGGTGGAGGATTGGTTATCTAACAGGAAGCAGAGAGTTGGGATAAATGGTTCATTCTCGGACTGGCAACCAGTAGCCAGTGGTGTTCCGCAGGGGTCGGTGCTGGGTCCCCAACTCTTTACAATCTATATTAACGATTTGGAGGAGGGGACCGAGTGTAACATATCAAAGTTTGCAGATGATACAAAGATGGGAGGGAAAGTAGAAAGTGAGGAGGACATAAAAAACCTACAAGGGGATATAGACAAGCTGGGTGAGTGGGCAGAGATTTGGCAGATGCAATACAATATTGGAAAATGTGAGGTTATGCACTTTGGCAGGAAAAATCAGAGAGCAAGTTATTATCTTAATGGCGAGAAACTGGAAAGTACTGCAGTACAAAGGGATCTGGGGGTCCTAGTGCAAGAAAATCAAAAAGTTAGTATTCAGGTGCAGCAGGTGATCAAGAAGGCCAACGGAATGTTGGCTTTTATTGCTAAGGGGATAGATTATAAAAACAGGGAGGTATTGCTGCAGTTATATAAGGTATTGGTGAGACCGCATCTGGAATACTGCATACAGTTTTGGTGTCCATACTTAATAAAAGACATACTTGCTCTCGAGGCAGTACAAAGAAGGTTCACTCAGTTAATCCCCGGGATGAGGGGGTGGACATACGAGGAGAGGTTGAGTAGATTGGGACTCTACTCATTGGAGTTCAGAAGAATGAGAGGCGATCTTATTGAAACATATAAGATTGTGAAGGGGATTGATCGGGTGGATGCGGTAAGGATGTTCCCAAGGATGGGTGAAACTAGAACTAGGGGGCATAATCTTAGAATAAGGGGCTGCTCTTTCAAAACTGAGATGAGGAGAAACTTCTTCACTCAGAGGGTAGTAGGTCTGTGGAATTTGCTGCCCCAGGAAGCTGTGGAAGCTACATCATTAAATAAATTTAAAACAGAAATAGACAGTTTCCTAGAAGTAAAGGGAATTAGGGGTTACGGGGAGCGGGCAGGAAATTGGACATGAGGCTGAGTTCGGATCGGTCGAGGCCCTGTGGGTGGCATAGCGGGCCCAGGGGCTGAGTGGCCGGGTCCTGCTCCTACTTCTTGTGTTCTTTAGATTTGAGGTGAGGATCAGATCAGCCATGATCTTATTGAATGGCGGAGCAGGCTCGAAGGGCCGATTGGCCTACTCCTGCTCCTATTTCTTATGTTCTTATGTGCTTTTTCTCCCTTTCTGATTGTAATGTACTGTGAATACAATATTGAGATCAAGACATCCAATAGTGATTGCTCCCTCAGTAGGTAATAATCCATACATTAATCTTACTTTCCAGTATCATGAAATAGGCTAGGCCCTTGATGTTTGGCTGTCTTCAGGGATTGATGGAAATCATTAACATTTTCAGAATTATCAAGGATAAGGACTATTTCTTGAGCAAAACTTCCCTTCCCCCAAGACTGAAAGGAAATGGTTACATGAATTTAAATTAGTACAGCAGGTATTAGGCTATAAACTAATGTGGAACAGACTGCCAGCAGGTATGATGATTGGACACTTGCCTAGATTAGACTGCCAACAAGTTCATAAGAAATAGGAGCAGGAGTAGGCCATTTGGCACTTCGAGCCTGCTCCACCATTCAATAAGATCATGGCTAATCTTCTACCTCATCACCACTTTCCTGCACTATCCCCATATCCCTTGATTCCCTTAATATTCAAAAATCTATCGATCTCTATCTTGAATGTACTCAATGACTGAGCCTCCACAGCCCTCTGGGGTAGAGAATTCCAAAGATTCACCACCCTCTGAGTGAAGAAATTTCTTCTCATCTCAGTCCTAAATGGCCAACCCCTAATTCTGAGACTGTGATCCCTGGTTCTAGACTCCCCAGCCAGGGGAAACATCCTCCCTGCATCTACCCTGTCAAGCCCTGTAAGAATTTTGTATGTTTCAATGAGATCACCGCTCATTCTTCTAAACTCTAGAGAATATAGGCCTAGTCTACTCAATCTCTCCTCATAGGACAATCCCCCCATCCCAGGAACCAGTCTGGTGAACCTTTGTTGCACTCCCTCTATGGCAAGTATATCCTTCCTTAGGTAAGGAGACCAAAACTGTACACAATACTCCAGGTGTGGTCTCACCAGGGCCCTATATAATTGCAGTAAGACAGCTTTACTCTTATACTCAAATCCTCTTGTAATAAAGGCCAACATACCATTTACTTTCCTAACTGCTTGCTGTACCTGCATGTTAACTTTCAGTGATTGGTGTACGAGGACACCCAGGTCCCTCTGAACACCAACATTTCCCAATCTCTCACCATTTCAATGAATGCAATCTTGGTTGGATTAGACTGCCAACTAAAATAATGACTACGAGATCAGTTGGGACAGACTACCAATTAGTCCGATAACTATAAGCTAAATTATGAACAGACTACCAATTGGTGTGACGAGTACAAGCTGATTTGGGACAGACTACCGAATGCTGCGATAATAAATGACTTAGTTAGGAACTACCAACTAGTGAGTGACTATAGACATAGTTGGGACAGACTACCCTGATAGGATCGTCACAGCATACATGGCAACTGTGTGGCCACAAAATTTGGCTCCATAGTGCCCGTTGTTTGGATGCTATGAGTGCCGTTTTGGTTGCAAAATGGCGCCCGCGGCGTGCGCACACTTCTGGTACAGGCCACGTCAAATGCCATCTTGGGTAGGGCGTTAGCGCGGGTGCATAGAGCGTGCACCAGAAGTATGCAGAGTAGGCAGATCGTGACGTCAATCACCACGCTGATTTGATACCTACATTGCCATTTTGAAGCTATACGCTTCAGCTAATGCACTCCCTTAAGCTCGCACAGCTGAACACACGTTCAGCAGCAGGAAGGACCCCACCAGTGCTATTTAAAGGGATCATCTATTAATTACAGGTTAGCTGCTGATTTATTTTTATTCGTTCCAGGATGTGGGCGTCGCTGGCAAGGCCAGCATTTATTGCCCATCCCGAATTGCCCTTGAGAAGGTGGTGGTGAGCCTTCTTGAACCACTGCAGTCCGTGTGGTGAAGGTACTCCCACAGTGCTGTTAGGGAGGGAGTTCCAGGATTTTGACCGAGCGGCGATGAAGGCCTTGTAGGACGACCTCGAGCAGCTCCTGGCCTAGAAGACCGGGCAGCGGTCTGCACCACCTTGACATGGGCGGTAGCAGTCTGGTCTGACAGACAACAGCAAGGGCACTGGTGGAGTGGTGGTGGTGAGAGGACTAATGCTGCCATCCTGAGAGGGTACAGCAGCTTCTGTACTCCCCTGCCATTGCCATTTACATCAACTAGTGGGAACAGCCTTTCCACGTCTAGCCTATCCAAACCCTTCATAATCTTGTACACCTCTATCAAATCACCCCTCAACCTCCTTTGCTCTAATGAAAATAAATCCAGCTTCTCCAACCTGTCCTTGTTGCGAAGATCCCCCATCCCCGGAACCATTCTGGTAAATCTCTTCTGCACCCTCTCAAGTGCCTTCACATCTTTCCTAAAGTGTGGTGACCAGAACTGGACGCAATACTCCAGTTGTGGCCTAACCAGCGCTTTATAAAGGTTCAGCATAACTTCTCTACTTTTGTACTCAATACCTCTATTTATGAAGCCCAAAATCCCATATGCTTTGCTAACCACTCTCTCAATATGTCCTGCCACCTTCAGGGACCTATGCACATTAACTCCCAGGTCCCTCTGTACCTGCACACTCTTTAAAACTGTGCCATTAAGTGTATATTGCCTCTCCCTGTTCCTTCTGCCAAAATGCATCACCTCACACTTCTCTGTATTAAATTCCATCTGCCACTTGTCTGCCCATTCTGCTAGCCTCTCTATGTCCTGTTGCAGTTGATTGGTATCATCATTACTGTTTGCCACACCCACAAGTTTGGTGTCATCGGCAAATTTAGACCACTGTCTACCATCCTCCAGTCTGAAAAACAGCCATTTACCACAACTCGCTGTTTTCTGTCCTTAAGCCAATTCCTTATCAAAGCTGCCACTGACCCACCTATTCCATGAGCCTCAATTTTGTTAACCAGCCTTCTATGTGGTACTTTGTCAAACGCCTTCCGAAAATCCATGTAGACAACATCCATTGCATTCCCTTCATCAATCCTCCCTGTTACTTCATCAAAAAATTCAATAAGATTAGTCAAACACAATCTGCCTTTTACAATTCCGTGTTGGCTCTCCTTAATTAGCTTAAACCTCTCCAAGTGCCCGTTAAATTTTTCCTTGATTATTGTTTCTAAAACTTTACCCACCACTGATGTTAAACTGACTGGCCTGTAGTTACTAGGATTGTCCTTAAACCCTTTCTTGAACAATGGTGTCACATTTGCCACTTTCAAATCCTCAGGCACCTCCCCCGCATCTAGGGAAGATTGGAAAATTATGGCAAGCCCTTCTGCTATCTCCTCCCCCAATTCCCTTAGCAACCTGGGATGCAAGCCATCTGGACCAGGCGACTTATCCACTCTAAGCATACCCAGCCTTTCTCATACATCCTGTCTATCAATTTTCACCCCTTCCATTGCTTCTACCTTTTCCACTTCTACTGATATTTTGTCAGCATCCACCTCCTTAGTAAACACCGATACAAAGTACTCATTGAGTATTCTAGCCTTGCCCTGCGCTTCTAAGCATATATCACCTTCTTTGTCCCTTTGTCCCCACCCTGCCTCTTACGACCCGCTTACTGTTTACATGCCGGTAGAAGGTTTTTGGGTTCCCTTTTATGTTAACCGCCATTCTACTCTCATATTCTCTCTTTACCAATCTTATTTTCATCTTCACTTCCCCTCTCAACTTATTGTATTTGGTCTGGTTCTCCCTTGAAGAATTCACCTGACATTCATCATACACCCTCTTTTTTTGTTTCATCTTCTTCTCTATCTCCTTTGTCGTCCAAGGAGCCCTTGCTTTGGTTCCCTTACCCTTCCCTCTTGTTGGAATGTACCTAGCCTGTACTTGGAACATCTCCTCCTTAAAGATCTCCCATTGTTCTGTTACAGTTTTTTCTGTCAGCCTTTGGTTCCATTTTACTTTGGCTAGATCCTTTCACATCCCATTGAAGTTAGCCCTATTCCAGTTTAGAAGTTCCACTCTAGATTGTTCCTTGATCCTCTCCATTGCTAATCTAAATCTTATGATACGATGATCACTCGTACCCAAGTGTTCTCCCACAGACACTTGGTCGACCTGGCCCACATCATTCCCCAGCACCAGATGCAGCAATGCCTCCTTCCTAGTTGGGCCAAGAACATACTGGTCAAGGAAATTCTCCTGAACACATTTCAGAAATTCCTCCCCCTCCTTTCCTTTTACCCTAGCATTATCCCAATCGATATTTGGGTAATTAAAGTCCTCCAACATCACCACTCTTTTGCTCTTGCATATCAAGTCACGTTTCCGTTATTGCCACAACATCATATTGCCACACGGCCAATTGTGCTGGTAGCTCACCAACCTTATTCACCACACTTTGTGCGTTTACGTACATGCATTCTAAACCCATTTTTGAATTGTTCGTAGTCTTTCTTAGTCTGCTCCTATCTAATATGGTACTACTTCCGCCTCTAGTACTACTTTCTTCTCTAGTACTATCCAACACACTCACTCTTTTATGCACCTTATTCCTCTTTTCTACTCCTATATGCTGGTGCCCATCCCCCTGCCAAGCTAGTTTAAACCCTCCCTAACAGCACTAGAACACCTCCCCACGAGAATATTGGTCCCGGCTCTGTTGAGGTGTAACCCGTCCGGCTTGTATAGGTCCCACCTTCCCCAGAAATGGTCCCAATGCCTCAGGAATCTAAAGCCTTCCCTCCTGCACCATCTCTCCAGCCACACATTCATCTGTTTTATTCTCCTATTCCTGTACTCACTAGCACGTGGCACTGGCAGTAATCCGGAGATTACTACCTTTGAGGTCCTGCTTTTTAATCTCTCTCCTAGCTCCCTATAGTCTGCCTGCAGGACCTCATCCCTCTTTCTGCGTATGTCATTGGTACCGATATGGACAACGACCTCTGGCTGTTCACCCTCCCCCCTCAGAGTGTCCTGCAGCCACTCAGTGACATCCTTGATCCTGGCACCAGGGAGGCAACATACCATCCTGGAGTCATGTCTGCGTCCCCTAACCAATGAATCCCCTATCACTATTGCTCGTCCACTCTTCTTCCTCCCCCCTGTGCAGCTGAGCCACCCGTGGTGCCATGGCCTTGGCTCTGGCTGCTCTCCCCAGAGGAGCCATCACCCCCACCAGTTTCCAGAACTGTGAACCGGTTAGCGAGCGAGATGCACTCTGGGGATTCCTGCCCTACCTGCCTGGTCCTCCTTCTCTGTCTGGCGGTCACCTATTCCCTCTCTGCCTGCACATTCTGAGGCTGCGGGGTGAACACTTCTAGAAACGTGCTTTCCAAGTATTTCTCAGCCTCGCGGATGCACTGTAGTAACTCCAGCTGCTGCTCAAGCTCCGAAACCTGGAGCTCGAGTTGCTGCAGTTGGTGACACTTCCTGCACACGTGGTCGTCCAGGCCGCAAGAAGCGTCCAGGATATCCCACATGGCACAGGATGTGCAAATCACGGGACTGAGCTGCCCTGCCATGCCTCTATTTACCAGACTATGGAGGTAATTTAGCAGAAATAAACTTAAAACTTAACAAGAAACACTCAACAGCTACCCACCAATCAGCACTGTCCTTCTATTAGATAGGCTATGATCTACTTAGCAGAAATATACTCAAACAGAACAAAAAAAACTTACCACAAATACTCAGCGACACCTTTGAATTCTGATGTCACTCCTTCATTGTGTTGCTTGCCGACTGTCTCCCTCGCAGGTAGTCCGCTCGCTCAGACTCCCAGGCCTCTGCTCCGCGCTGCCTTTATCCCCGGTCTCCGACTCCATTCCTCCCGCAGATCCGCTCGCTCCGACTCCCAGGCTCTGCTCTGCATTGCCTTTATCCCCGGTCTCCGACTCCGTTCCTCCCGCAGATCTGCTCGCTCCGACTCCCAGGCCTCTGCTCCGCATTACCTTTATCCCTGGTCTCCAACTCCGTTCCTCCCGCAGGTCCGCTCGCTCAGGGTTAGGAAGGGATAGAGTCCATTTGTGAACTAGGGTGGTAGGTGGTTGGATGTGAGAGATTGATTAAGATAACTTTTGGGTAATTGATGTCGGTCTGGTGAAAATCCAAATGTAACATTTGTTTTTCCTTACTTCATTAAAAATGGATTAATAGCAAAGTATAAAAGTGCTTAATATCAAGCAAAATACATAATTTTTAAAGTAAAGGCCCATTGTTTCAGTCTGTTCTTGCCCCATGGTTCTGATTTCTTCCTATCCTGACTCTATTTTTTCTCCCCTTGTCCAGTCACTTCCCACCGACATCCGCAACCTTTCCGACACCCTCTGCCACTTTAACATTTTCCAGTTTCCTGGACCTAACCGTTTCCTTTTCACCATGGACGTCAAATCCCTCTACACCTCCATCCCCCACCAGGACGGCCTGAGGCCCAAGCAGTCTCCATCCACCACCACCCTCCTTCGCCTGGCTGAACTTGTTCCTACATTGAACAACTTCTCCTTTGACTTCACTCACTTCCTCCAAATAAAAGGTGTTCCTATGGAAACCCGTATGGGTCCTAGCTATGTCTGCCTTTTTGTGGGATACGTGTTCCAGTCCTACTCAGGTCCCCTCCCTCACCTCTTTTTCCAGTAAATTGATGACTGTATCGGTGCCATTTCCTGCTCTCGCCCTCAACACCTCCTCTCCTTCCCACGGCACCTTCTTGTGCAAGCGCAGGAGATGCAACACCTGCCATTTACCTACTCCCTTCTCATCGTCCAGAGCCCCAAACACTCCTCGCAGGTGAAACTACGATGTACTTGTACTTCTTTTAATTTAGTATACTGTATTCGCTGCTCACGATGTGGTCTCCTCTACACTGGGGAGACCAAACGTAGATTGGGTGATCCCTTTGCGGAACACCTCGGTTCAGTCTGCAAGATTGACCCCGAGCTTCCGGTCACCTGTCAATTGAATTCTCCACCCCACTTCGACCTCTGTCCTTGGCCTCCTACATTGTTCTAATAAAGCTCAATGGAAGCTCGAGGAACAACGCATCATCTTTCGATTAGGCACATTACTGCCTTCCGGAGTCAACATCGCGTTCAACAATTTCAGATCATAACCATTGCTCCCATTTTTTCAGACAGCAGCTGTTGGTAATGATTCTGCTATTACCATTTACAGCTCCTCTAGACCCATCTTTTGTTTCTTTACTTGTCCCCTTTGCTTTGCACCATCATTCCTTTTGTCACTTAATTCTCCTGCCTTTCACCCGATCACAGACCTTCCCTTTTGTTCTTTCCTCCCCTCCCCTCTTTCCCTGCCTCTGTGCTTGCTTAAAACCTGTTACATCTCTAACTTTTTCCAGTTCTGATGAAAGATCATCGACCTGAAACGTCAACTCTGTTTCTCTCTCCGCAGATGTGCCTGATCTGCTGAGTATTTCCAGCATTTTGTTTTTATTTCAGATTTCCAGCATCCACAGTATGTTGCTTTTGTAAACATATGAAGCATTTATTATTAAGAGTAACATACTACAACAACTTGTATTTCTATAGCGCCTTAAACGTAGTAAAACGTCCCACGGCGCTGCACAGGAGTATTGTAAGACAAAAAATTTGACACCGAGCCACATAAGGATAATTAGGGCAAGTGACCAAAAGCTTGGTCAAAGAGGTAGGTTTTAAGGAGCGTCTTAAAGGAGGAAAGAGAGGTAGAGAGGCGGAGAGGTTTAGGCAGGGAATTCCAGAGCTTAGGGCCTAGGCAACAGAAGGCACGGTCACCAAAAGTTGAGCGGTTATAATCAGGGATGCTCAAGAGGGCAGAATTAGAGGAGCATAGATATCTTGGGGAGTTGTGGGGCTGAAGGAGATTACACAGATAGGAGGGGCGAGGCTATGGAGGGATTTGAAAACAAGGATGAGAATTTTGAAATCGAGGCACTGCTTAACCGGGAGCCAATATAGGTCAGCGAGCACAGGGGAGATGGGTGAATGGGACTTGGTGCGAGTTAGGACACGGGCAGCTGAGTTTTGGATGACCTCAAGTTTACGTAGGGTAGAACGTGGGAGGCCAGCCAGGAGTGCATTGGAATAGTCAAGTCTAGAGGTAACAAAGGCATGGATGAGGGTTTCAGCAGCGGATGAGCTGAGGCAAGGGCGGAGACGGGCAATGTTATGGAGATGGAAGTAGGCGGTCTTTGTTATGCTGCTGATATGTGGTCGGAAGCTTATGTCAGGGTCAAATATTACACCAAGGTTGCAAACAGTGTGGTTCAGCCTCAGACAGATGTTAGGGAGAGGGATGGAGTCAGTGGCTAGGGAACGGAGTTTGTGGCGGGGACCGAAAACAATGGTTTCGGTCTTCCCAATATTTAATTGGAGAAAATTTATGCTCATCCAGAACTATATGTCAGACAAGCAGTCTGACAATTTAGAGACGGTGGAGGGGTCGAGAGAAGAGGTAGTGAGGTAGAGCTGGGTGTCGTAAGTGTACATGTGGAAACTGACGCTGTGTTTTTGAATGATGTCGCCAAAGGGCAACATGTAGATGAGAAATAGGAGGGGGCCAAGGATTGATCCTTGGGGGACACCAGAGGTAATGATGCGGGAGCAGGAAGAGAAGCCATTGCAGGTGATTCTCTGGCTACGATTAGATGGATAAGAATGGAACCAGGCGAGTGCAGTTCCACCCAGCTGGACGACGGTGGAGAGGCGTTGGAGAAGGATGGAGTAGTCAACCGTGTCAAAGGCTGCAGACAAGTCAAGAAGAAGAGGAGGGATAGTTTACCTTTGTCACAGTCACAAAGGATGTAATTTGTGACTTTGATGAGAGCCGTTTCGGTCCTGCGGCAAGGGTGGAAACCTGATTGGAGGGATTGAAACATGGAATTGCGGGAAAGATGGGCACGGATTTGGGAGGCGACAACACGTTCAATGACTTTGAAGAGGAAAGGGAGTTTGGAGATGGGGCGGTAGTTTGCAAGGACGGAGGGATCAAGGTTTTTTTTTGAGAGGGGTGATGACGGCAGATTTGACGGAGACGGGGACAGTACCTGAGGAGAGAACTGTTAACAATATCAGCTAACATGGGAGCCAGAAAAGGAAGTTGGGTGGTCAGCAGTTTGGTGGGAATAGAGTCGAGGGAGCAGGAAGTGGGTCTCATGGACAAGATGAGCGCAGAGAGGTCACGAGGGGAGATTGGAGAGAAACTGGAGAAAGATGTGAGTTTAGGGCTAGGGCAGGGGGGAACCTTAGAGGAAGTTTGGCATTAGAGGAATACGTCAAAATAGGTGATTTAGTTTTAAGAGCAGAATGTGATTGCCACTGTCAATATTGGGGATAGGTGGCAGATTTAGTCCACCAACAAGTTGTCTCTATAAAGCACCTTTAATGTAGTAAAACATTCCAAGGCGCTTCAAGGAGTGTTATAAGACAAAAATTTGACACCGAGCCACATAAGGAGAAATTAGGGCAGATGACCAAAAGGAGTGTCTTAAAGGAGGAAAGAGAGGTAGAGAGGCGGAGAGGTTGAGGGAGGGAATTCCAGAGCTTAGGGCCTAGGCAACTGAAGGCACGGCCACCAATGGTTAAGCGATTAAAATCAGGGATGCTCAAGAGGGCAGAATTTGAGGAGCGCAGATATTTTGGGGGGGTTGTGGGGCTGGAGGAGATTACAGAGGTAGGGAGGGGCGAGGCCATGGAGGGATTTGAAAACAAGGATGAGAATTTTGAAATCGAGGCGTTGCTTAACCGGGAGCCAGTGTAGGTCAGCGAGCACAGAGGAGATGGGCGAACGGGACTTGGTGCGAGTTGGGACACGGGCAGCCGAGTTTTGGATGACCTCAAGTTTACGGAGGGTAGAACGTGGGAGGCCGGTCAGGAGTGGGTTGGAATAGGCAAGTCTAGAGATAACAAAGGCATGGGTGAGGGGTTTCAGCAGCGGATGAGCTGACAGCAGCAGCAAGGAATAACTCTGTCCATTACTGTGCGGGCCAGGCCTCGGCGTGACGCCATCAGAGGGCGCTGCCAATGCCGGCGGGAGCAGGAGCTGAGGCCGCGTTTCTCTGTCGGGAGCGATGGAGGGCGGCGTGCTGAACGGCGGCGAGGAGCAGAAGAAGATGACATCGGCGCGGAAAAGAGCCGAGCTCCGCCGGAGGAAACTGCTCCTGAACTCGGAGGATCGGCTGAACCGGATAATGGGTTTCAACAAAAGCGAGGCGGGTGAGTGGGAGTAGGGCGTGCGGCCTGGTCCCGGTCTCGGTCCTTAGCAACCAGCGCAGCAGCCGTCACTGTCCCCGGTAAACACCCTCCAGGAAGAAAAATAAAATAAAACAGGCAGCTGCACCGAATGTCCCAGTTAATAGTGAAATCCGGTGCGAAACAAAGAAATACAAGAGCGGCAGGATGGGGCGGGGAGAATATCTATTTCTACCTCCCCATGGTGCAGGATGAGGGTTTGAAGAAGGTGAAATTCTAAAAGTGGCAAAATTAAATTATGCCTGGATGGCGACCGTCTCTTAGCTCACTAATTGTGTTCGTTCAGCTGAGGCTTGGGGGTTGTATTCATTCTCTATCTAGTGACATTTACAACCGTCAGTGAATCTTCGTGTTTTAGCAATAATACACAAATGATAAACTTCTGAGAGCTTGCCATTTTTACCAGATGTTATGCTGTGCACTCTGGGTATTAAAAGACATAGAACAGGTGGTGTATTGCAATTGTTTTGTGCTGTGGAAGTACATCTGGCTGGAAATCGTTTGCTGGTTGAAATAAGCATTTTTTGATCTGACTTTTTAAAAACAAAAAGTTAGATTGTATGCCCTGATGTATCTTTTTAGCATTTACAAACTAGGGTCTTCAATTTGTGCTAAATGCCATAATGAAACTTCCTCATAGAGCAGGAATAGAACCCATTTTGTTGGCCTTCCAACTTTAAATCACCATGCTTGAAGATTGTTGAAAATCTGTAATTCTGCTAGCTATGTATATAGTTATGTTAAATGGAAATGTATCTTTTTTAAAGAGACTGTGCACTAGTAAAAGTGCTTAAAATTAGGAACTGGTGACAGGGAAAATGGTAGCCCAGAAGGGTTGCAGACAGATTGAAGGAGGAAGCTGACAGGCAGAAAATTGGTGGCGGGGTACCATTATCCTGGGTTTCCTTTGTCCTCAAATCTGCCAGATGATGCCCCACCCAAAGCTGCCAGATCCTGGATCCCTCTAATGTTCTCAGACCCCAGGGCAACAGTGAATGCTTCCACACCCTGAGGCTCCCTCCAATATTCCCAGCTTCCATAACTGTCCACAATGCTCGCAGCTCTGATACAATCCCTCCCCAATGCTCTCAGAAACTCCTTACGCAGTCCTGCCAGACCCGGGGGCCCTTTTCCAGTGCATCTAGATCCAAAGCTGCTCTAATTGTAGCATAATGCCCTTGTTCTTATAACACCTCCAACTCATTGTGAGCAATGCAGTGGGGCATTAGATAATCAATAAATTCTCTTGCGTCTAGCGCTCGCTTCTTATAACACTTACTACCTGTGTCTTGATTGTATCCTTTCTGGGCAATGCCTGTTTATTATGTTAAACTATGTAAGGCAAGATTTGCATACTAATATAAAGAAAAAAACCTAAAAATTATTGGAAATCTGATATAGCAAAGAGAATGCTGGAAACACACAGAAGGTCAGTCAGCATCTATAAAGAGAAAAGGCAGGCTATGAAAATCAATCTGATTCAAATGTTGCAATAATAGTGGTCCCTTCATACCCGAAAGGTGCATATCTGAAGAATCATAACCTGCCTTTTTTTTTACTGATGCTCACTGATCTGTGTATTACCACAGCTTTTGTACACTTACTATATATATATATATATATATAATATCGCTCCGTCCTCACAACACCAAGTAGTGCTGTTACTCTTCCATAGAATTACATAGAAATTACAACACAGCCCAACCAGTCTATGTTGGTTTTATCCTGTTCACGAGCAGTAGTCTTAATCCCGTGTGTCCACCCTATTCCCATATTCCTTTATCCCTCTTTCCTTCAACCACTTATCTAACTTATTTAAAAAAAACTGACATGATCTCTGGTCCGATCACTAACTCTAGTAGTGCATTCCACATGTCCCCTCATTCTAGACCCCTCAGCCTCTGAAGCAGTCTTCCAAATTGCATCACCCAGCCAAGTTCCCCTTGGGGAACATTGCATTTCAAATTTTAGTTCGGCTGTCCCAACCTGTCTGCAAGTTCCCAGTTCTTTTTAATTATCTGATGGAAAGTTTTGCATATTTTCTCTCATTGAAGCAGAACTCCAGAATATCGATTCTCAAATCCCCACTATTTACCACTGGCTGATTCAATTGCACAGATGACATTGCAATTCCAGTGACACCGTTATATTCCTGATCTGAAGGCTCTGGATGACTCATTTCTATGGACCTATTTAGACCTGGATTAGTGGTTACTGATCTGTATTTAAAAAAAAATATAAGATTGGAATGGCAGTGGCAATGTAAAAGAAATTGGGTATGCATCAGGAATACATAGTTCTGTAGTCTACTGCACAGCTGCTCTCCATTCATTGCCTTTTGTCTTTATTGTGGGGTATAGGAAAGTGGCTGATGTGTTGGTGAGTCTGATAGATGTGGCAACAATGTTACTGTTGTTTGTGCTTGACCACTACCTATACTAGATGAAACAAATCAGTGACCAATTGCAGGTGAATCCCAACACTGCTTTTGCTGGCATTTACAGTGTTCTTCACACACAATTATTTTATCTCCCAACCCCCCCTTCCCAAAATAGTACAGTTAAATGGATCAGATTGCCCCAAGATGACCTTGACAATAAGTGTCTGATTGTGTGATCAGCATGAGCATAATGCATATTACGATGCCGTGGAATCATTCGCAAGCAGTTAATGGTTGCACTGTCACGGCTCGTAATATAATACATCTTGGCTGGCATTCAGAAAGATTGTGGTAGTTTTGATAAATTAATTTTTGCTAGCACTGGGTGGTGTACTGCGTTAGCACACTGCCCTTTAATCCTGGGGACATGCGTAAAAATCCATCTCCGACTGATGGTATGAAAATCTCTTTGGTAACTGTAATGTATTATCACATGGTTTGTCACATGGTTTGGTATGAGCATGCTCAGTTTGCTCTGGCCTAGTAAATAAGCACCTTGGCTAGCAACTCATCATGTCTCTGTCCTTCATTTGTTCTACCCACATATATTACAGGGACCTATGTAAAACTGGTGCAGTAAAGAGTGCTCTTCTCAGGTTAGAGTTAAAGCACATTATTGGGGTAGAGTACTAGGAGTTATACTCTGCATCTAAACAGTGCCCAATCTGACTCGGGATCAAACATTGCTCAAGAGTAAACTTGCCTGAGCTTCCAAGAATGGTTGTACGTTGTTGTAAAGAATTCAAAAATGTCCTGCTGACTTTAAAAACTCAACTCCAATGAATTTTTCCATAGATTTTGAATGTTTGTTTAATTACGCCAGCATGAAAGATTAATATAATTTCTCCCCTTCTATTTCAGAAGAGGAGAACCGGACAAACTCTCTTCCACCATATGAACCGGAGAAAACAGAGTCACTGCAAATGTCAGGTCTTCCCAAAAGAACCCCAGGAATTGCAAATGAAACTGCTGATGGCTCAGTGGCATCCATTCATTACACTAATGGAACAGAGATTCAAGGGCCATATTCAGCAGACAGGAGAGACTCGCTCAACAAAAGTAACGAGGCTGACAATGATTTGGGCCCAGGAAGTCGGCATCTAGGTAAACCCGATGTGCCGGTAGAGAAGGCCCAGCGTGCTCCCCGTCGTGGTATTGAGCAGTATATATCACGATTCGATGAAGCGATGAAACTTAGAAATCAACTGATGAGCGAGAAGTCTGGTCAGGAGAATGG
This sequence comes from Squalus acanthias, assembly GCA_030390025.1. Lineage (NCBI taxonomy): Eukaryota > Metazoa > Chordata > Chondrichthyes > Squaliformes > Squalidae > Squalus > Squalus acanthias. The sequence continues at coordinate 167,885,216 of CM059427.1, read as the reverse complement.
AGGCGGGGGTGAAGAGTTTGGCACATTCCGGGTTTTCCGATTAGTGGGTAGTGCTCTGCTAGCTTTAATGGTTAGAGTCTTTGTATGTAAATATCTGGTGAGTACCGCAGCTGTTTTCTAGTATAAAATATTTGTGAATTTTTTGATGTATATTAATATATATATTATATTTTTGATATATACTCTCATCTCTCCTGTGTCATTGCTTAGTAAGTCACAGGTTACGCTATTGTAGTTGGTGGGGGGATGCAGATCTCCCGTCAGAAAAAAAATGGAACGAAGTTTGCAAGAGGTCTCTCGAGAGAGACGGTGAAGTAAATCCTGGTCAATAAATAGAATTTTCCTTTCTGTATCATTTTATACACCTCAATTAGATCACCCCTCAGTCTTCTATACTCTAGGGAATACAGGTGAAGTTTATACAACCTGTCCTCATAATTGAACCCTTTAACCTCCAATATTATTCTGGTCAATCTGCACTGTACCCCCTCCAAGGCCAATATATCCTTCATGAGGTGCGGTGCCCAGGACTGAACACAGTACTGCAGATGGGGTCTGACCAAGGCTCTACACAACTGAAGCATAACTTCCTTCCCCTTGTTTACCAGCCCCCTTGAGATAAAGGCCAACATTCCATTAGCCTTTTTGATTATTTTTTGTACCTGTCCACTAGTTTTTAGTGAATTGTGTACATGGACATCCACATGCCTTTGCTCCTCCACAGTTCCTCGTTCTCACCATTTAGAAAATTGTCTGTCTTGGGTCAGAAGTGGATGACCTCGCACCTCCCCACATTGAACTCTGTTTGTCACAGATTTGCTCACTCATTTAATCTGTCCATGTCCCTTTGTAATTTCCTGCTTCCATCTACACTACTTGCTGTGCCTCCCAACTTAGTGCCACCTGCAGACTTGGATAAACAACTCTCTATTCCTTCATCTAAGTCGTTGATAAATGTGGTGACAAACTGAGGCTCCAGTACAGATCCTTCAGGAACACCACTTATCACATCCTGCCAATCAGAATACATATCCTTTATCCCCACCACTCAACTCATTTCCAACCCATGTTGCAAGGTTACTTTCAATTCCGTGCGCTTTCACTTTTGTTAATCTCTTGTGTGGAACCTTATCAAATGCCTTCTGGAAGTCCATATAGATAATATCCATAGGCAATCCTTTATCCACTATGTTAGTGACCTCCTCAAAAAAAATTCAACTAGATCAGTCAGACATGACTTGCCCTGCATAAATGAACATTTGCATATAATGGGAGAGCAGCTGTCCGATGTTCATCTGTTTAGTGTGTGGCCAAGAAATATATAAACAAAAGGTCATCGACCTGAAACGTTAACTTTCTTTCTCTTTCCACAGATGCTGCCTGACCTGCTGAGTATTCCCAGCATTTTCTGTTTTTATTTCAGATTTCCAGCATCTGCAGTATTTTGCTTATGTAAATATATAAAACTTTAGTTTAATATCTTTGCTTCTTTCTTCCTTTACTAAACATCTGCAACTCTTAATTATTGAAGCACAGCCTTTTGGTAAAACATTTTAAATTTGGATTCACTTCAAACTTGAAGAATGGTACAGTCCAATTAGAAGTTGCTACCTGTTTCTATGGAAAAATTGTGGTTTTTGAGTTCTCTGCATTAAACAAATAAGGGGAGGTGATGTAACTATTTAGAGTAAATTACAAAATTAAAGTTTCTACTTGGAACTTGACATTGATTCATTTCAAAATTAAAGTTTCTGCTTGGAACTTGACATTGTTTCATTTGTCACATGTACCATGCTGTGAGCAGCACCTTGAATATCCTATCCAAAAGTATTTTTTCAGGACAATTGCCTCAGGAAAACTTGGCTTTGCTAGAAGTTTTCAATTGCAATAATTTTCCGTTTAGAATGGGACTGGTTTGGAAACAAAAAAAGCTGCCATGCTCTGAATGGCCAGTTTTACGAAAACATTCTAAAAGATGTAAACACAGGTGCATGCTGGGAGTTGTAACTGGCCAACTTGAATCTCTTCTGCCTACTGTGATTGGTTTGGAGGATGTGCATGAACTCATGGATCAGGCTTTTTCATAGGCATAGGTCTCTGATGGAAAATATTGTTATAGGCATTTCAAACAGAAAATGTTATTAAGATACATTTTTAATCGTTTTCTGAATTTTGTATTTTTTTATTTCTTGTGCTAGAAACCTTATTTCCAGAAATAAATTAATCCAAGATAACTGGCAAAAGGATTAAAAAAACTCTCACTTTTTAAAATACCCACAAAGCTAGGGTTCTGACTTGGAGCCTAAATAACAGTCAAACTCTGTGTGAACTCATCCAGTGTTTACTTAATAGAATTTAGACTTTGTGGCTTTAAAGGGCACAGTTTCACATTAGCATACCAATACATTGTGCATTACATAGCATAATACTGGTGTCCTTATAAAACATAATCTACAAGCCAAACATTCTCAACCATATGTTTTTTGTTGTGAAGAAATCCAAATTGGAACATTTAAGCTATTTAAAGTCTCCCACCATCTCCAGGGGAGGTTGTTGTTTCTCATTTATCCAATGAATTCTGGGAAGAAAGGTGTTGTTGGTGGCTGGCAAAAGCATTCCATCTATTTTATAATTGTGACAGAGAACAAACTGTCTTCAATAAAGTCCTACTTCCCAGAATGCATTGTATAAAAAACAAAGCAGCATTTTTTTGGAAAACCTGAAGTGAAGGGCAGGCCCATAGTGCAGGAACTGCCACAGTTGAAAAGGCCAGATAAATCAAGCAATCATTGTCGCAGCACACCTGATTTTTCAAAAGCTGTTAATTTAAAGGAAAGACTGCAGGAGGTAAAGTAGAAACACACCCCATGTATCTAAGCCTTATCAGATGACAAATAAGTATGAAAGTGACTCAAGTTGACATAGTTGAGACATGACGACAATATCATTTTGAACATGTGCACAAATAGATTGCCTGTATGTACAATGAACACTCCTATGCATGGTGCTAGAAGTTGAGGAACACAGAATTATTCCATTGTTTGCGTTATCATAAAAACAGTGAATGGAAGACTGACTGTACAGGAGAGAGATGACAATGGTGGCAGCCTTAGACCAAAGCTGGACAAGAGATGCTATGGATGCCTTGTCACCCTGAGAAGGTGCATTTGTGCACCAATGTTTTGACTTATTTTCAAACCAGTTTGGAGTTATGCAACTAACTTCTTCATCCTTGCAGGTCACAGAAACATCAAACACCCAAGTTAAAAAAAAAAAAATTGGAATATTCATCAGTAGAAATGTTTAGAATATGATTTTATAGATCATATCTCATCTCTCATGGCATTGCGTATGGGTAGTCTAGGGTCTGCAGCACAGTCATAATGTTTAGCTGCTTCTCTGACCTGCCCTTTTAAAACCACTGCTGTCTTAATTGGGCCTGTTAGAGAAAAGCTTGTAGATGCCAAGTTCTTGTACATGTCCGGCCCCAGATTAATCTACAAACTTCTCTCCCCAACAGAAGTTGACCTGTGGCTGATCTCGGCATGAAATGCCTGTTTGTGTTTTTTGTATTTTTGATACTTTTTGAAATGTGACCGATGCTGTGAAAACTTGTGTGGATAGATTCTTTGCAAGCGTGTTTTAAAATCTAAAAATTGCTTATTTAACACTTCTTCAGTATGAATAATGCAAAGCATGTGCTATTTATGTTCTTCCCACACCCATAAGGGAAATGAATGTGGTGCAGTTACTCAGAATTGCCATGGTCCAGTGATGAACCAGTTGGGGTCAAAATTATTACAAAAATGAAGGTACACTTGCTTTGAGTTTCTACATCAAGAAGTTAACACAAGGACAGTGCAAAGCTGTGGGGTTTCCCCTCTCACCCCTCTGCACTGCACAGCTTCTTTGATCAAGACCTGACTACCCTTGTATTCTTTTAAGGTATTTAGAATGCAGGTATTTGGATGAGGGAACCAAATGTAATATTTCCAAGTTTGCTGACGACACAAAACTAGGTGGGATTGTGAGTTGTGAGGAGGATGTAAAGAGGCTTCAAGGCGATTTAGACAAGTAGAGTGAGTGGGCAAATACATGGCAGATGCAGTATAACGTGGATAAATGTGAAGTTATCCACTTCGGTAGGAAAAACAGAAAGGCAGAGTATTATTTAAATGGTGATAGATTGGGAAATGTTGATGTACAGAGGGACCTGGGTGTCCTTGTACACCAGTCACTGAAAGCAAACATGCAGGTACAGCAAGCAGTTAGGAAGGCAAATGGTATGTTAGCTTTCATTGCAAGAGGATTTGAGTACAGGAACAAGGATGTCTTAGTACAGTTATACAGGGCCTTGGTGAGACCACACCTGGAGTACTGTGTGCAGTTTTGGTCTCCTTACCTAAGAAAGGATATACTTGCCATAGAGGGAATGCAGCGAAGGTTCACAAGACTGATTCCTGGATGGCAGGACTGTCGTATGAGGAGAGATTGGGTTGATTCGGCCTGTATTCACTAGAGTTTAGAAGAATGAGAGGGGATCTCATTGAAACGTATAAAATTCTGACAGGGCTAGACAGACTGGATGCAGGGAGGATGTTTCCCCTGGCTGGGGGGGGGGGGTCTAGAACGAGGGGGTCATAGTCTCAGGATACGGGGTAGAACATTTAGGACTGAGATGAGGAGAAATTTCTTCAATCAGAGGGTGGTGAACCTGTGGAATTCTCTACCACAGAAGACTGTGGAGGCCAAGTCACTGAATATATTTAAGAAGGAGATAGATAGATTTCTAGACACAAAAGGCATCAAGGGGTATGGGGAGAGAGCGGAAATATGGTATTGAGATAGAGGATCAGCCATGATATTGAATGGCCTACTCATGCTCCTATTTTTCTATGTTTCTGACAAGCTGGGGTTGTTCTCCTTGGAGCAGAGAAGGCTAAGAGGCGATTTGATAGAGGTATTTAAAATCATGAAGGGTTTAGATAGAGTAAATAAAGAGAACTTTTCCAATGGCTGAAGAGGCGATAATGAGGGGGCACAGCTTTAAGGTGATTGGCTAAAGAACCAAAGGCGACATGAGGAAAATCTTTTTTATGCAACGAGTGGTTGGGATTTGGAATGCACTGCCTGATAGGGTGGTGGATACAGATTCAATAGTAGCCTGCAAAAGGGAATTGGATAAATACTTGAAGGAGAAAAAAATTGCGGAGATATGGGGAAAGAGCAGGGTAGTGGGACTAACTGGATTGCTCTTCGAAGGAGCCGGCGCAGACTCAGTGGGCCAAATGGCCTCCTTCTGTGCTGTACTATTCTATGATTTCACAACTGCAAGGTTGCCACCACTAGTCATGTAACAGAGCAAATAATCTGAAAATTGAACCCCTTAATATCTAGCCAGTATTAGCTTGTAATCTGATGTGAGTTGCTGTAGCTACCACACGATGTAGCCCATGTAGGAAATATTGCTGTACCTGTAGAACAGAGGATATGAAGAATGAGCCTGGATAGAAAGCCAGAACTCTTGTACTTTTGTTCCTCTCTCTCCACTCCTCTCCATGCTTTCTGACAGTTTCAGTATAAACCTTTTAATAGCTTCCAATGACTAGCATGTTTTCTTCACCTGTTTTCTTTTGTAAATTATTCATTAAAAGTTATTTCTTTTGTTGAACCGAGAATTGGGTTAAGGAATATAAAGAGAAAATGCTGGGAATACTCAGCAGGTCAGGCAGCATGTGTGGAGAGAGAAACAGAGCTAACGCTTCAGGTCGGTGACCTTTTGTCAGTATTGGGTTAAGGAAGTTGCCTTGTGTTCTGGACCTCCAACTCTGCACCTCTTGGACTTGCGGACTTTAAAAAAATATTGCAACACTTGTACACCTCTATACAGACAGTTGCATATATAATTGGCAGTTGAATTTGCAGTAGCCCGATAGTATTAGCGCACCATGATATTTGCTGAACCACTAAATGTTAGAACCTGAAAAGTCCATCTGTGGAGTTTTACTGAATGCCTAATACATATAGTGAAAAAATATTCAATAGTGAGCTGCTTTTTCTTTTACAGCTTGCAGATCAGAGAAAATGGTTTTCGATTGTACTCTGTGTACTTGCTGCTGACTGCATTGGGACAATAGTCTGCTATCAAGAAACGAGTGTGGATGTTCTGATTAATAACAAGAATTGGGTTACAAAACATTTGTCACCTGTTCAGTTTCTTAAATACAATTCATTTTTATTTCTGATAATTAGTTCTGTTTCTTTTGTAAGTGTGGTAGTTCTGTAAAGGGCTATTGTGGAGAAGTCCCACACCACAGCTTTTTCCCCATTTAACGTAATTAATGATTTTTGTTTTAATGTTTTTTTTTCAAAATATTTTACAGGCGATTTTTGCTCCATTTCTGACTCTTCAACTTGCATATATGGGCTTGTCAAAGTACTTTCCAAAGGTAAGATTTCATTCTTGAACTGTTGTATAATTTATGCTTGACCTGAATTTAGTAGGGTTGAATCGTCAGAAACCACCCTCACAAAGTATGAAAATGACGTTTAGGCCACAGAGCCTGTTTCTTTCAATAGGCTGTGTACAATTTGCACTGTTTAAATTCTTTCTAGTTATTTAATCTCTTGGAAGAAGCAAATAAACACAAACAAGACATCCTAGAGAATAAGCCTGAAATTTTGCTTGGATTTCGAATTGGACAGAAAGTTCCAACTTGTTGCAAAAACAACCCACCTTGGGGCAGAAAAGGATAGGGTGTGACCTGTGCCTCTGAATCAGTTTCACAACCAGTCACTTATCTAGCTCCTTAAAGCAGCTTATATACTAATACTACCCAACTAATCCAGGAATGCTTAGATTTCTTACAGTTCTTGAACTGTTCTAATAGTCTTTGGGTGCCTTTAGCATGTTTTAGCCAAACTTGATTCGAAAATTTGTCACAAAACAACATCCTTTTCAAAATTGAGTGTGCTGTGACTCCTTTTCGTGTTCTAAGCATATACCTGCCACGTTAGTTGGTTAAAAGCCCATTTAGTTTTTCTAATTACAACAGCCAAAAATAGAAGCCCCATTTCAGATTGGGTGGAAGAAAGAAAAGTTAAAATGTCACCAAAGAAGTGGACTGGGGAAATTAACCATAATCCACTGTCCCAATTTGGTATGTCAGTAAGTAGCTTTGATTATCTAGCTCTCTCGCTCTCTAGCTCACTCGCTCTCTCTCTCTTGCTCGCTCTTGAGCTCATAGAATGATACAACACAGAAGGAGGCCATTTGGCCCATCGTGCCTGTGCTGGCTCTTTGAAAGAGATATCCAATTAGTCCCACTCCCCTGCTCTTCCCCATAGTCCTGTAATTTTTTCCTCTTCAAGTATTTATCCAATTCCCTTTTGAAAGTTATTATTGAATTCGCTTCTACCGCTATTTCAGGCAGTGCATTCCAGATCATAAGAATTCGCTGTGTACATTTTTTTCCCTCATGTTGCCTCTGGTTCTTTTGCCAATTACCTTAAATTTGCGTCCTCTGGTCATCGACCCTTCTGTCCTTGGAAACAGTTTCTCCTTATTTACTCTATCAAAACCCTTTGAACAATTCTATCAAACCTCCCCTTAACCTTCTCTGCTCTAAGGAGAACAACCCCAGTTTCTCTAGTCTTTCCACGTAACTGAAGATTTTTATCCCTGCTACCATTCTAGTAAATTTCCTTTCTACCCTCTCTAAGGCCTTGACATCCTTCGTAAAGTTTGGTGCCCAGGTTTAGCATAACTTCCTTGCTTTTGTACTTTATGGAGGAATTTTAAACCCCAAGGATGTGTGGGCTGGGGCCTGGTGGGAGGTAAAAAAAAATGTTAATTTCTCAAACCCGTCCCCAACCCACCTATTTCCTGTTTTAACGGAGGTGGGTTTGGGGGGTGGGCGACCAACCAGCTCTCAGGAGGGCCACAAGCTAACCTCTTTACACACTGCGCAATCAGATCCCTCGATGCCCGACTCCCCTCATGATTTCTGACTGCCCCACCACCCCGCACCGTGATCTCCAGCTGCTCATTGCGATCTCCAACTGCTCCCCTCCCCCCCCCCCCCCGAAACGATCTCTGAGTGCGCTCTCTCGCTCCCCCTCTCACTCTACTGCTCTGGCTCTGTATCTCTATCTCAAAGTTACTTACTGACTTCACAAAATAAATAAAGTTTTTTTTTTAAAACAATATTTTCTCTCTATACATTCACAACATACCCATGAGTGGACTGTTACTTGGTCTGCCCTTGCAGACAACGTGAGGATTAATAATTATCTTTATTGACGCAATCTACATTAAGGCTTAATGCTACCATTCATTCTGATAAAGTTGTAGGGTCAGAACTGCACAGTCATTTTTCACGTCCCCAGCCCAAACTTAAGTGACTACAAGAATGTAGGAAAAAAATGCTGATAACTATAACTCTCCTCCATTGTAGAGCGAAAAGAAGGTAAAGACTACGGTATTGACTGCTGCCCTGCTTCTGTCAGGAATTCCTGCTGAGGTCATCAATCGCTCTATGGATACGTATGGCAAAATGGGAGATGTGTTTGCAGACCTCTGTGTCTATTTTTTCACCTTTATCTTTTCTCATGAAATCCTTGTCTTTATTGGTGTTGATTTGCCTTGACATCATTGAGCATGGGAGGGGGAAGGAAACGAGAACAGTATAAGCTTTGCTTCATCTAACTTTGCAGTTTTCACTGTCTGTGCCATTCATTATTCAGTCTTAACAGGCACTGGATCTTTCAGGCTGTCACAGGCTCTCAATTTTTTTTCTGAATCACCCTGCCCAGAAATTCTCGTTGAAAGAAAAAAAATTCGAACAGACAAAAATAAATTGTTATAAGCTTAACAAACTAATATCCAGGCATTTTAACTCTTCAAATTGCTGTTTCTTACCAAGAACTTCAACAAACATTTTTCCTTAACTTTAATTCAGTATACAGAGTTTGACATCAAATGGCGCATTAGTACAGTCTACTGGAAAGATGTGTTCAAAATGTACAAAAAATCTCATGTTTGTGTCTGTATATACATGACATGCATATATATCTGTGTATGCTTATAAGCCATCTATAGTACAAAAAGTACTGTAACTTGAAGTACAGAGGTGCAACAAAAAGCAGCCTTTAACATACAAATGTATCTTTTATTTTGAAAAGTTAACACTACTATTGACTTGTCTGATATCTATTTGATCTGGTTTGGGACCGTGCTTTACTGGAAAGAATCCACTGTCCAGTGTGTTTGTTATTTTTCTTTAATTGTGACATACTGTGATTAAGTTATTTGACCCATGTTTCGTATTTATATTAGATTATCAAGTAGACACTTGTTGGATACTATCTGTGTTTTCTGTAAGCTGTTGAAGAGCAGAGTGAACATTTTCATTGTGCAATTTGAAATTCATTAAAAGTTAGATGCATAACACTTTATATATTTAGTCTAATTATTTGTGCAAATCTATCCAAAAAAACATGGTATAAAACGTCATTTGACAGCTGAAAGAGCACTTCCTGGTTTCATCTTTATCCAACTGTGTAGTGTTGGAAGTTAATAAACTTTTCATCTATGCAATCCACACAGCCCTTCTCGAGCAAAGGGCAGGCTGAATTAGCGATGTGGAAGTATGCAAGGACACCATTGAATTTTCCCCATACAATGTGTGCTTGTGTAGTATGTGTTGGACAACCTGCCCATTTTCTTTTGCTTTAGTGACTGTGAATATAATCATTAACAGAATTACCAATCTCAGACACCAGGGTCGCGATTCCCCCACCTCGGCGGATCAGGTGGGACCAGGGTCGGTGGTGGGTTACGACTCCTCTGCTGGCTCCAGCCCGCTGTCCAAAGTGATTTTACGTTGACTGGACTTGTTAAGCCCGCCCAGCGCATTTGCCGGCCAATTGAAAGAAGTGGGTCTGATGACGTTATTTGATGACACGTCATCAGCCGGTTTCCTTAAAGAGACCATGCACAAATTGATTATGACAGTTGTGCTATCAGTGTCCTACATCATTGAGGTGCTGCAAGCACTGACGAGCACTGCACAGAGGTTCACGGCTGCACCCAGGCTCTCCCATGACTCCCTCTATATGCTTATGGAGGGAGTCACACCACGCAGGGAGGTCCTCTTCCCTTCTAATGGGCGAAAGAGACCTCCCCAGGAGACCAACACAGCTGGGATGTCATCGGGAGGACCAGGCTGCAGTGGCGCAAACCTTTCAATGATCTCAATAGATCACGAAATGTTACTGCAAAGCCACACTCAACCTCATCCTGCTGTGCCACTCATCACATCCTCATCACTTTGCCTTCCCTACCCTACTCCTGCAGATCCTTACTCACACCATCTTACCTTGCACCTCCACCCATCCCTCTCTATCTACATTATCACTTCCCCATCTCACTAGCCCCCCCTCACACTCACCCTCATCCTAGTCCAATCATACCAACTAACAACACACAAGGGTAAGGGTAAGCACTTGTGTGTTTTAGCCAATGCTAATGTGCTGTCAAACATTGAAATCTTTATTTTCAACACTTTGCATTCTTGGACAGATTTGTGTGCACCGTTGGAAGTGGCTTAGTGAGTTGCAGTGAATGGTGAGACATAACGGTACCCCCCGCAATGGTGATGAGTGTGAAAGGAATGGCTTGGGCATTGTAAGGATGCTTTATGGTGTTGCTGTGGGGTCATAAAGCGCTTTGAGATGTCCAGTGGTCGTGAAAGGCGCTATATAAATGCAAGTCTTTCTTTGCTGCACTAGAGTCTTGTGTCTAGTGTATGTCCATCACATCATGACTTAAAGGACTCACACGTGAGAGGATCACATAACCATAGCGTAAGGATTAGCGATTGAAGCAAGTGGGTTGATTTTTAGCATTGTAACTGGAGCCTATGCGGAAAAGCTGCTTTCGCTTCCCTGCCAGGCTGAAGCAGGTTGGCAGCCGATAGGATGGACGAAGAGGCCCTCCAAGCAAGTCAAAAAAATGTCATTTATTGGCCAGCAGAAGTAGGAAAGTCACAGCCTCCCTACCCCAGCCTGCCTCCTTTCCCTCCTGCGCGATCCTCCCGAAAACCCTCTCCCCGCCACTTACCTGGAAGCTGGTTTGACAGCCAAGAGCTGCCCGATCTTTACCAGCTGCGCTGTGCCCTCTTCCCATCCGTTCCAGGTAGGAAGTGAACCAGTGGCATTTAAATGAGGCCCGGGAGTTAAAATACGCTGGGCCTTAAACCTAGGCCAGTGAGTGTGTTTCACACTTGCCCCACTCCCCCAGGTTAAAATCAACCCTGAGAAATTACCTGTTAAATGACCCATCAAACGTTCTAATTGACTAAACATGAATGAATCAAAAGCGGGACTCACAGTCCGTGAGCAGCAATGAGGATCAAACAAGCAGCTGAAAACGGAGCAATGAAATTACCCCTTTTTTGTTTAAAAAAAACTATCACTCCCAAACCGATGACCAGGGAAATGTCAGCTTAAAGTGTGGTGCAAAATTTCTGAAGTTGGTTTGACCTGCTGTCTTGAATCTTTTCCCCCAGCTGAAAATTTACTGGTAACAGAAACACTTATAACATAAGAAAGCCATAAGAAGATTAACAACAAAATCCAAGTCTTTGCTAAAATTCAGACAGCCTGTTCTCCATGCTACCTTCAACAACCTTTCTCTGTGTTCCTTTGAGTCCATCTGGCTTCTAGCCCTTCCACCACGAGCAAATGGTGGCCTGCCTGCTTGCTTCCTGGCCTATTAATCCTGAGTTCATCTCGGCCCACCCGCTTGCCTGTCTGTCCTGAATGCTTTGCAGTTCCTTCTGCCCTCCTTCTTCCAGCTCACCCACCACAAGTACATCCCAACCTGCCTTGGCCACGTGCCCCAAGTGTTAATCATCATTCCCGCCTGCTTCCCAGCCCACCAAGACCGAAAAAATAAAGAGTGAGAGAAACCGAGAGGCGGAGGTAGAGAATGGAAGCGAGCAGGAGGGAAAGGGAGAGAACGAAAGAGAGTAGGTGAAGGAGTAAATTAGTGATACTCAAACAATGTGTATGCAAACAACTAGAAGATAGTGTTAATAAATAACAGAGGTTACAAAGGCACTTCAGGTTATGTCACAGGAATTCAGCATTAACTGCTTGCTGATTATAAATTAACAGTTGAGATTAGTGTCTGACATTAATATAAATTAGTGAAATTTATTTAAGATGAGACTCTTCAGATATTTGACAAATTAACAGCATTCGATAGCAAGCCTATTGAATAGATTAAAGTCTATATCCTGGTAGTTAGCATTGTTTGCAGGAATTATTCAACCTCACCCTTACGAGCTGACGTGGATGGACTGGTTGCCTCACCTTCCTTTGGGAGGCTGGTGTTAGTATTCTGAAACATCAGAATGTTGAACCTCCATCTTTAGGGGTGTTTCCCTGTTCTGGGTTCTAACTTCTTTTGACATAGCTGCTGTTTCTGGGTCCCGAACTTGCCGAATCCCAGGGCCTCGTGGACTCGGGTTAACTCCGTCCCCTCACTGTCCTCTCTCCATAGGGTGTTTGACCTTCTTGGCAGCTCGTGAAATGGCTATTTCTGGGTTGTTGTGAAAAAGGTGCCCTTTCCTCCTGTGAGAAATCATTTTCATCATCCCCATCTTGGAGGTATGACTCTTCTTCCAATTGGAGGTATGACTCTTCTTCTTGGGAGGTGTCTTCCTCGGGAAAGGAAAAGGCTGCCAGTGGGAATCTAACTTGCCTTCTGTGTGACTGCGATTGGGAAGCTGTTCCTTCTTTCCTCCCTTGAGGTGCTTTTACCCTGCTCCAATGTCATTCCTAATTGGCCCTTTTTGATTTACAAACACTTCCTCAGAAGCTTTCTTACTGGGGCCTCTGCTTCACCAAATTGGTGCCTTCTTCCTAAGTTTTTGAGTTTATTTAACTCCTCAGCCTCTTGCTCATTAGCTGAGGAAGGATATACTAACCTTAGACTCAGAGATGCATTTTCCAATCCTACTGATACACCATTCTACATATACGAGACAAAGTACTATCAAAAGAACTAGAAGTAATCTAAGAGCTAAGAATTAAAGATTGAAGATTGCAATTGTTTGCTCGGTGAAATACATCCTGTGTTGTAGTTCCCAAATTTGCATGGCATCTTGACAAGCCACCAAATGTGGGCCCAAATCCTGCCAATGGGTGATCAAATTTCACTCCGACCCTCCCAGGTTATGCTGATTTCCCAAAGTTAAGCCCCCAAAGTATACCTGTAAGATTTAGGGTTGTAATAGCGGTATTGGTGGCCTTGTGGGTGAAGGCACAGCGTGGTGTAGCACAGAGCCATACAGACCAGAAGATCCCAGGTGTGCTGGCACAGAGGCAATGGGCTGAATGGTCTGCTTGAGTATTGGAAACAATAGAAGAAAGTTCAGAGAGGCACTGGTCACTGTAGTATCGATAAATAGGGAGAAACAATGATTGCAATAGAGAGCTGGAAAATGGGTCACAAGAAAGGAATTCAAAAGCAAAATACTGCAGATGCTTGAAATCTGAAATAAAAACAGAAAATGCTGGAAATACTCAGCAGGTCAGGCAGCATCTGTGGAGCGAGAAACAGGGTTAACTTTTCAGGTCGATGACCTTTCGTCAGAACAGGATAAAGTTAGAGATGTAACAGATTTTAAGCAAGTGCAGGGGCAGGGAAAGGACAAAAGGGAAGGTCTGTGATAGGATGGGAGGCAGGAGTGATTAAATGACAAAAGGTATAATAGTACAAAGCAAAAGGAAATAGTAATGGGACAAGTTAAGAAACAAAAGATGAGTCTAGATGAGGTGTAAATGGGAATGGCAGAATCATCATCAGCTGCCATGTGATAAAAGTAGGGGCAGAGGTTATGGTCTGAAATTGTTGAACTCGATGTTGAATCCAGAAGGTTGTAAAGCGCCTAATCGAAAGCTGTTCCTCGAGCTTACGTTGAGCTTCATTGGAACAGTGTAAGAGGCCGAGGACGGAGAGGTCAGAGTGGGAGTGGAGTGGAGAATTAAAGTGACAGGCGACCGGAAGCTCGGGATCACGCTTACGGGCTGAATGGAGGTGTTCCGCAAAGAGGTCACCCAAGCTGCGTTTGGTCTCCCCAATGTAGAGGAGACTGCATCGTGAGCAGCGAATACAGTATACTAAATTGCAAGAAGTACAAGTAAATCACTGTTTCACCTGGAAGGACCTTGGACAGTGGGGTTAGAGGTAAAAGGGTAGGTGTTGCATCTCCTGCGGTTGCATGGGAAGGTGCCGTGGGAAGGGGAGGGGGTGTTAGAGGTGATTGAGGAGTGGACCAGGGCGTCACGGAGGGAGCGGTCCCTTTGAAATGCTGAGAGGGGAGGTGAGGGGAAGAGGTGTTTGGTGGTGGGATCACGCTGGAGGTGGTGGAAAGGGCCGAGGATAATTGGTTGAATGTGGAGGCTGGTGAGGTGAAAGGTTAGGACAAGAGGAACCCTATCTGGGAGGGAGGGGAAGGGGTTAGAGCAGAAATGTGGGCATTAGAATGGACACGGTCAAGGGCCATGTCAACCACCATAGAGGGGAATCCTTGGTTGAGGAAAAAGGAAGACATATCGGAAGCACTAGTATGGAAGGTGGTATCGCCAGAGCAGATGCAACGGAGGCGGAGAAACTGGGAGAATGGAATAGAGTCCTCACAAGAAGCGGGGTGGGAGGAAGTGTAGTCCAGGTCGCTGTGGGAGTCAGTGGGCTTACAGTGGATGTTTGTCAATAGCCTATCCCCAGAAATGGAGACAGAGAAGTCGAGGAAGGGAAGTGTCGGAGATGGACCATGTAAAGGTGAGGGAAGGGTGGAAATTGGAAGCAAAGTGAATGGAATTTTCTCATTCAGGGCGAGAGCAGGAAACGGCACCGATACAGTCATCAATGTACCAGAAAAAGAGGTGAGGGAGGGGACCAGAGTAGGACTGGAACAAAGAATGTTCCACATATCCCACGAAAAGGCAGGCATAGCTCAGACCCATGCGGGTTCCCATAGCAACACCTTTAATTTGGAGGAAGTGAGTTGAGTCAAAGGAGAAGTTGTTCAATGTGAAAACCAGTTCAGCCAGGCGGAGGAAGGTGGTGGTGGATGGGGACTGGTTGGGCCTCTGTTGAAGCAAGAAGCAGAGTGCCCTCAGGCCATCCTAGTGGGGGTTGGAGATGTAGAGGGAATGGACATCCATAGTGAAAAGGAAACGGTTGGGGCCAGGAAACTGGAAACTGTTAAAGTGGTGGAGGGTGTCAGAAGAGTCGCGGATGTAGGTGGGAAGAGACTGGACAAAGGGGAGAAAAAATAGTCGAGATAGGAAGAAATCAGTTCCGTGGGGCAAGAACAGGCTGAAACGATGGGTCTACTAGGGCAGTCCTGTTTGTGGATCTTGGGAAGGAGGTAGAAGCGGGCTGTGCGGGGTTGGGGAACTATGAGGTTCGCGGTCGTAGAGGAAAGATCTCCAGAGGAGATGAGGTCAGTGACAGTCTTGGAAACGATGGGCTGATGTTCGGTGGTGGGGCCATGGTCCAGGGGGAGGAAGGAGGAGGTGTCGGAGAGTTGGCGTTCAGCTTCCGCAAGGTAGAGGTCGGTTCACCAAACAACAACAGCACCACCCTTGTCAGCAGGTTTAATGATAATGTTCGGGTTCGATCTGAGAGAATGCAGTGCTGCAAGTTCAGAGGGAGGTAGGTTGGAGTGAGTGAGGGGACAGAGAAATTGAGACGGCCGATGTCACGCTGCCGGCAGTTCACAATGAAAAGATCTAGAGAGGGTAAGAGGCCAGAGGGAGGGGTCCAGGTAGAATGAGAATTCTGAAAGCGGGAGAAAGGGTCCGCTGTGCGGGGGGAAGACTCTTGGCCAAAGAAGTGGGCACGGAGATGAAGGCAACGGAAAAAGAGCTTAGCGTTGTGCCGAGCTCGAAATTCATTGAGGTGGGGGCGCAAGGGGATGAAGCTCAGGCCTTTGCTGAGGACTGATCATTCGGGGTCAGAGAGGGGAACGTCAGAGGGGATAGTGAAAACACGGCAGGGGGTGAGATTGGAAGGGATGGGGTCAGAGGAAAGTGAAGGGGAAGAAGGTTCCGGAGGGGCGTTGGTGTCCAAGAGATGTTGAAGCTTACGATCATTGAAAGGAAGAAAAAAAGTTTTTTGTTAAAGCGCCGGATGAAGCAAAAGATGAAACGGAACTGCGGACCAGGACAGCTTTGAGGTAGAGCGAGTCAGTGCTGCTGAAGTGAGAGGTTGAGAGCGTGCATGTGGCGGCACATGGCATTGAGCGTGGATCTCAAGATGCGACGAGACCAGTGGTTCGAGGAACGCTGACTATCTCGGAGATATCTGTAATCCTGGGTGGATCCAAAACATGAAGGGTGGAATGGTCTATTGTAATATGTGTGGGGAGATCAAATGAAGGACAGAAATGCGATGAGTGGCTAGTCCACGTGCTTGCTTTATTAGGCCAGAGCGAACTAAGCATGCTCATATCAAACCATGTGATCGATTTAAAAAGACTGCCGAGAGCGGGAGAGGCTGATTTAAACAGAGCCGAGAGCGGGAGAGGCTGATTTAAACAGAGCTCCGAGAGCGGGAGAGGCTGATTTAAAGAGAGCTCCGAGAGCGGGAGAGGCTGATTTAAACAGAGCCGAGAGCGGGAGAGGCTGATTTAAACAGAGCTCCGAGAGCGGGAGAGGCTGATTTAAAGAGAGCTCCGAGAGCGGGAGAGGCTGATTTAAACAGAGCCGAGAGCGGGAGAGGCTGATTTAAACAGAGCCGAGAGCGGGAGAGGCTGATTTAAACAGAGCCAAGAGCGGGAGAGGCTGATTTAAACAGAGCTCCGAGAGCGGGAGAGGCTGATTTAAACAGAGCCGAGAGCGGGAGAGGCTGATTTAAACAGAGCGCCGAGAGCGGGAGAGGCTGATTTAAACAGAGCTCCAAGAGCGGGAGAGACTGATTTAAACAGAGCCGAGAGCGGGAGAGGCTGATTTAAACAGAGCCAAGAGCGGGAGAGGCTGATTTAAACAGAGCTCCGAGAGCGGGAGAGGCTGATTTAAACAGAGCTCCGAGAGCGGGAGAGGCTGATTTAAACAGAGCTCCGAGAGTGGGAGAGGCTGATTTAAACAGAGCCAAGAGCGGGAGAGGCTGATTTAAACAGAGCTCCGAGAGCGGGAGAGGCTGATTTAAACAGAGCTCCGAGAGCGGGAGAGGCTGATTTAAACAGAGCTCCGAGAGCGGGAGAGGCTGATTTAAACAGAGCTCCGAGAGTGGGAGAGGCTGATTTAAACAGAGCTCCGAGAGTGGGAGAGGCTGATTTAAACAGAGCCGAGAGCGGGAGAGGCTGATTTAAACAGAGCTCCGAGAGTGGGAGAGGCTGATTTAAACAGAGCCGAGAGCGGGAGAGGCTGATTTAAAAAGAGCCGAGAGCGGGAGAGGCTGATTTAAACAGAGCCGAGAGTGGGAGAGGCTGATTTAAACAGAGCCGAGAGCGGGAGAGGCTGATTTAAAGAGAGCTCCGAGAGCGGGAGAGGCTGATTTAAACAGAGCCGAGAGCGGGAGAGGTTGATTTAAACAGATCGAGAGCGGGAGAGACTGATTTAAACAGAGCGCCGAGAGCGGGAGAGGCTGATTTAAACAGAGCCGAGAGCGGGAGAGGCTGATTTAAACAGAGCGCCGAGAGCGGGAGAGGCTGATTTAAACAGAGCCGAGAGCGGGAGAGGCTGATTTAAACAGAGCTCCGAGAGCGGGAGAGGCTGATTTAAACAGAGCGTCGAGAGCGGGAGAGGCTGATTTAAACAGAGCCGAGAGTGGGAGAGGCTGATTTAAACAGAGCCGAGAGTGGGAGAGACTGATTTAAACAGAGCTCCGAGAGCGGGAGAGGCTGATTTAAACAGAGCTCCGAGAGTGGGAGAGGCTGATTTAAACAGAGCCGAGAGCGGGAGAGGCTGATTTAAAGAGAGCTCCGAGACCGGGAGAGGCTGATTTAAACAGAGCCAAGAGCGGGAGAGGCTGATTTAAACAGAGCCGAGAGCGGGAGAGGCTGATTTAAAGAGGGCCGAGAGCGGGAGAGACTGATTTAAAGAGGGCCGAGAGCGGGAGAGACTGATTTAAACAGAGCTCCGAGAGCGGGAGAGGCTGATTTAAACAGAGCTCCGAGAGCGGGAGAGGCTGATTTAAACAGAGCTCCGAGAGTGGGAGAGACTGATTTAAACAGAGCCGAGAGCGGGAGAGACTGATTTAAACAGAGCTCCGAGAGCGGGAGAGGCTGATTTAAAGAGAGCTCCGAGAGCGGGAGAGGCTGATTTAAAGAGGGCCGAGAGCGGGAGAGACTGATTTAAAGAGGGCCGAGAGCGGGAGAGACTGATTTAAAGAGGGCCGAGATCGGGAGAGACTGATTTAAACAGAGCTCCGAGAGCGGGAGAGGCTGATTTAAACAGAGCTCCGAGAGCGGGAGAGGCTGATTTAAACAGAGCAACGAGAGCGGGAGAGGCTGATTTAAACAGAGCTCCGAGAGCGGGAGAGGCTGATTTAAACAGAGCTCCGAGAGCGGGAGAGGCTGATTTAAATAGAGCCGAGAGCGGGAGAGGCTGATTTAAATAGAGCGCCGAGAGCGGGAGAGGCTGATTTAAACAGAGCTCCGAGAGCGGGAGAGGCTGATTTAAATAGAGCGCCGAGAGCGGGAGAGGCTGATTTAAATAGAGCCGAGAGCGGGAGAGGCTGATTTAAATAGAGCGCCGAGAGCGGGAGAGGCTGATTTAAACAGAGCTCCGAGAGCGGGAGAGGCTGATTTAAATAGAGCGCCGAGAGCGGGAGAGGCTGATTTAAACAGAGCCGAGAGCGGGAGAGACTGATTTAAATAGAGCGCCGAGAGCGGGAGAGGCTGATTTAAACAAAGCCGAGAGCGGGAGAGGCTGATTTAAAAAGAGCCGAGAGCGGGAGAGGCTGATTTAAAAAGAGCCGAGAGCGGGAGAGGCTGATTTAAACAGAGCCGAGAGCGGGAGAGGCTGATTTAAACAGAGCCGAGAGCGGGAGAGGCTGATTTAAACAGAGCCGAGAGCGGGAGAGGCTGATTTAAACAGAGCGCCGAGAGCGGGAGAGGCTGATTTAAACAGAGCCGAGAGCGGGAGAGGCTGATTTAAAAAGAGCCGAGAGCGGGAGAGACTGATTTAAACAGAGCCGAGAGCGGGAGAGACTGATTTAAACAGAGCGCCGAGAGCGGGAGAGGCTGATTTAAACAGAGCTCCGAGAGCGGGAGAGGCTGATTTAAACAGAGCGCCGAGAGCGGGAGAGGCTGATTTAAACAGAGCGCCGAGAGCGGGAGAGGCTGATTTAAACAGAGCTCCGAGAGCGGGAGAGGCTGATTTAAACAGAGCGCCGAGAGCGGGAGAGGCTGATTTAAAAAGAGCCGAGAGCGGGAGAGGCTGATTTAAACAGAGCTCCGAGAGCGGGAGAGGCTGATTTAAACAGAGCCGAGAGCGGGAGAGACTGATTTAAACAGAGCCGAGAGCGGGAGAGGCTGATTTAAACAGAGCCGAGAGCGGGAGAGGCTGATTTAAACAGAGCTCCGAGAGCGGGAGAGACTGATTTAAACAGAGCGCCGAGAGCGGGAGAGGCTGATTTAAAAAGAGCGCCGAGAGCGGGAGAGACTGATTTAAACAGAGCCGAGAGCGGGAGAGACTGATTTAAACAGAGCTCCGAGAGCGGGAGAGGCTGATTTAAACAGAGCCGAGAGCGGGAGAGACTGATTTAAACAGAGCTCCGAGAGCGGGAGAGACTGATTTAAACAGAGCTCCGAGAGCGGGAGAGGCTGATTTAAACAGAGCTCCGAGAGCGGGAGAGGCTGATTTAAACAGAGCTCCGAGAGCGGGAGAGGCTGATTTAAACAGAGCCGAGAGCGGGAGAGGCTGATTTAAACAGAGCTCCGAGAGCGGGAGAGGCTGATTTAAAAAGAGCCGAGAGCGGGAGAGACTGATTTAAACAGAGCCGAGAGCGGGAGAGACTGATTTAAACAGAGCGCCGAGAGCGGGAGAGGCTGATTTAAACAGAGCCGAGAGCGGGAGAGGCTGATTTAAACAGAGCACCGAGAGTGGGAGAGGCTGATTTAAACAGAGCTCCGAGAGCGGGAGAGACTGATTTAAACAGAGCCGAGAGCGGGAGAGGCTGATTTAAACAGAGCCGAGAGCGGGAGAGGCTGATTTAAACAGAGCTCCGAGAGCGGGAGAGGCTGATTTAAAGAGAGCTCCGAGAGCGGGAGAGGCTGATTTAAAGAGGGCCGAGAGCGGGAGAGACTGATTTAAAGAGGGCCGAGAGCGGGAGAGACTGATTTAAAGAGGGCCGAGAGCGGGAGAGACTGATTTAAACAGAGCTCCGAGAGCGGGAGAGGCTGATTTAAACAGAGCTCCGAGAGCGGGAGAGGCTGATTTAAACAGAGCTCCGAGAGCGGGAGAGGCTGATTTAAACAGAGCCGAGAGCGGGAGAGGCTGATTTAAAGAGAGCTCCGAGAGCGGGAGAGGCTGATTTAAACAGAGCTCCGAGAGCGGGAGAGGCTGATTTAAACAGAGCGCCGAGAGCGGGAGAGGCTGATTTAAACAGAGCCGAGAGCGGGAGAGGCTGATTTAAAAAGAGCCGAGAGCGGGAGAGGCTGATTTAAATAGAGCCGAGAGCGGGAGAGGCTGATTTAAATAGAGCGCCGAGAGCGGGAGAGGCTGATTTAAACAGAGCCGAGAGTGGGAGAGACTGATTTAAATAGAGCGCCGAGAGCGGGAGAGGCTGATTTAAACAAAGCCGAGAGCGGGAGAGGCTGATTTAAACAAAGCCGAGAGCGGGAGAGGCTGATTTAAACAGAGCCGAGAGTGGGAGAGACTGATTTAAACAGAGCTCCGAGAGCGGGAGAGACTGATTTAAACAGAGCTCCGAGAGCGGGAGAGACTGATTTAAACAGGGCCGAGAGTGGGAGAGGCTGATTTAAAAAGAGCCGAGAGCGGGAGAGGCTGATTTAAACAGAGCTCCGAGAGCGGGAGAGGCTGATTTAAACAGAGCCGAGAGCGGGAGAGGCTGATTTAAACAGGGCCGAGAGCGGGAGAGGCTGATTTAAACAGAGCGCCGAGAGCGGGAGAGGCTGATTTAAACAGGGCCGAGAGCGGGAGAGGCTGATTTAAACAGAGCTCCGAGAGCGGGAGAGGCTGATTTAAACACAGCGCCGAGAGCGGGAGAGACTGATTTAAACAGAGCCAAGAGCGGGAGAGGCTGATTTAAACAGAGCCGAGAGCGGGAGAGGCTGATTTAAACAGAGCCGAGAGCGGGAGAGGCTGATTTAAACAGAGCGCCGAGAGCGGGAGAGGCTGATTTAAACAGAGCCGAGAGCGGGAGAGGCTGATTTAAACAGAGCCGAGAGCGGGAGAGGCTGATTTAAACAGAGCTCCGAGAGCGGGAGAGGCTGATTTAAAAAGAGCCGAGAGCGGGAGAGGCTGATTTAAACAGAGCCGAGAGCGGGAGAGGCTGATTTAAACAGAGCCGAGAGCGGGAGAGGCTGATTTAAAAAGAGCCGAGAGCGGGAGAGGCTGATTTAAACAGAGCTCCGAGAGCGGGAGAGGCTGATTTAAAAAGAGCCGAGAGCGGGAGAGGCTGATTTAAACAGAGCCGAGAGCGGGAGAGGCTGATTTAAACAGGGCCGAGAGTGGGAGAGGCTGATTTAAACAGAGCGGAGAGCGGGAGAGGCTGATTTAAAAAGAGCCGAGAGCGGGAGAGGCTGATTTAAACAGAGCCGAGAGCGGGAGAGACTGATTTAAACAGAGCCGAGAGCGGGAGAGGCTGATTTAAACAGAGCCGAGAGCGGGAGAGGCTGATTTAAACAGAGCTCCGAGAGCGGGAGAGGCTGATTTAAAAAGAGCCGAGAGCGGGAGAGGCTGATTTAAACAGAGCCGAGAGCGAGAGAGGCTGATTTAAACAGGGCCGAGAGTGGGAGAGGCTGATTTAAACAGGGCCGAGAGTGGGAGAGGCTGATTTAAACAGAGCGGAGAGCGGGAGAGGCTGATTTAAAAAGAGCCGAGAGCGGGAGAGGCTGATTTAAACAGAGCCGAGAGCGGGAGAGACTGATTTAAACAGAGCCGAGAGCGGGAGAGGCTGATTTAAACACAGCGCCGAGAGCGGGAGAGGCTGATTTAAACAGAGCGCCGAGAGCGGGAGAGGCTGATTTAAACAGAGCCGAGAGCGGGAGAGGCTGATTTAAACAGAGCCGAGAGCGGGAGAGGCTGATTTAAACAGAGCTCCGAGAGCGGGAGAGGCTGATTTAAACAGAGCGCCGAGAGCGGGAGAGGCTGATTTAAAAAGAGCCGAGAGCGGGAGAGGCTGATTTAAACAGAGCGCCGAGAGCGGGAGAGGCTGATTTAAACAGAGCCGAGAGCGGGAGAGGCTGATTTAAACAGAGCGCCGAGAGCGGGAGAGGCTGATTTAAACAGAGCCGAGAGCGGGAGAGACTGATTTAAACAGAGCCGAGAGCGGGAGAGGCTGATTTAAACAGAGCCGAGAGCGGGAGAGGCTGATTTAAACAGAGCTCCGAGAGCGGGAGAGACTGATTTAAACAGAGCGCCGAGAGCGGGAGAGGCTGATTTAAAAAGAGCGCCGAGAGCGGGAGAGACTGATTTAAACAGAGCCGAGAGCGGGAGAGACTGATTTAAACAGAGCTCCGAGAGCGGGAGAGGCTGATTTAAACAGAGCCGAGAGCGGGAGAGACTGATTTAAACAGAGCTCCGAGAGCGGGAGAGACTGATTTAAACAGAGCTCCGAGAGCGGGAGAGGCTGATTTAAACAGAGCTCCGAGAGCGGGAGAGGCTGATTTAAACAGAGCTCCGAGAGCGGGAGAGGCTGATTTAAACAGAGCTCCGAGAGCGGGAGAGGCTGATTTAAACAGAGCCGAGAGCGGGAGAGGCTGATTTAAACAGAGCTCCGAGAGCGGGAGAGGCTGATTTAAAAAGAGCCGAGAGCGGGAGAGGCTGATTTAAACAGAGCCGAGAGCGGGAGAGGCTGATTTAAACAGAGCCGAGAGCGGGAGAAGCTGATTTAAACAGAGCCGAGAGCGGGAGAGACTGATTTAAACAGAGCCGAGAGCGGGAGAGGCTGATTTAAACAGAGCCGAGAGCGGGAGAGGCTGATTTAAACAGAGCCGAGAGCGGGAGAGACTGATTTAAACAGAGCGCCGAGAGCGGGAGAGGCTGATTTAAACAGAGCCGAGAGCGGGAGAGGCTGATTTAAACAGAGCACCGAGAGTGGGAGAGGCTGATTTAAACAGAGCTCCGAGAGCGGGAGAGACTGATTTAAACAGAGCCGAGAGCGGGAGAGGCTGATTTAAACAGAGCTCCGAGAGCGGGAGAGGCTGATTTAAACAGAGCTCCGAGAGCGGGAGAGGCTGATTTAAACAGAGCCGAGAGCGGGAGAGGCTGATTTAAACAGAGCACCGAGAGCGGGAGAGGCTGATTTAAACAGAGCTCCGAGAGCGGGAGAGACTGATTTAAACAGAGCCGAGAGCGGGAGAGGCTGATTTAAACAGAGCTCCGAGAGTGGGAGAGGCTGATTTAAACAGAGCCGAGAGCGGGAGAGGCTGATTTAAACAGAGCACCGAGAGTGGGAGAGGCTGATTTAAAAAGAGCCGAGAGCGGGAGAGGCTGATTTAAACAGAGCGCCGAGAGCGGGAGAGGCTGATTTAAAAAGAGCCGAGAGCGGGAGAGACTGATTTAAACAGAGCTCCGAGAGCGGGAGAGGCTGATTTAAACAGAGCTCCGAGAGCGGGAGAGGCTGATTTAAACAGAGCCGAGAGCGGGAGAGGCTGATTTAAACAGAGCCGAGAGCGGGAGAGACTGATTTAAACAGAGCTCCGAGAGCGGGAGAGACTGATTTAAACAGAGCCCCGAGAGCGGGAGAGACTGATTTAAACAGAGCCGAGAGCGGGAGAGACTGATTTAAACAGAGCTCCGAGAGCGGGAGAGGCTGATTTAAACAGAGCCGAGAGCGGGAGAGACTGATTTAAACAGAGCCGAGAGCGGGAGAGGCTGATTTAAACAGAGCCGAGAGCGGGAGAGACTGATTTAAACAGAGCTCCGAGAGCGGGAGAGACTGATTTAAACAGAGCTCCGAGAGCGGGAGAGACTGATTTAAACAGAGCTCCGAGAGCGGGAGAGACTGATTTAAACAGAGCTCCGAGAGCGGGAGAGGCTGATTTAAACAGAGCTCCGAGAGCGGGAGAGGCTGATTTAAACAGAGCTCCGAGAGCGGGAGAGACTGATTTAAACCGCCGAGAGCGGGAGAGGCTGATTTAAACAGAGCCGAGAGCGGGAGAGGCTGATTTAAACAGTGAGCCGAGAGTGGGAGAGGCTGATTTAAACAGAGCCGAGAGCGGGAGAGGCTGATTTAAACAGTGAGCCGAGAGTGGGAGAGACTGATTTAAACAGTGAGCCGAGAGTGGGAGAGGCTGATTTAAAGAGAGCTCCGAGAGCGGGAGAGACTGATTTAAACAGAGCCGAGAGCGGGAGAGGCTGATTTAAAGAGAGCTCCGAGAGCGGGAGAGGCTGATTTAAACAGAGCCGAGAGCGGGAGAGGCTGATTTAAACAGTGAGCCGAGAGTGGGAGAGGCTGATTTAAACAGAGCTCCGAGAGCGGGAGAGGCTGATTTAAACAGAGCCGAGAGCGGGAGAGGCTGATTTAAACAGAGCCGAGAGCGGGAGAGGCTGATTTAAACAGAGCCGAGAGCGGGAGAGGCTGATTTAAACAGAGCCGAGAGCGGGAGAGGCTGATTTAAACAGAGCTCCGAGAGCGGGAGAGGCTGATTTAAACAGAGCCGAGAGCGGGAGAGGCTGATTTAAACAGAGCCGAGAGCGGGAGAGGCTGATTTAAACAGAGCTCCGAGAGCGGGAGAGGCTGATTTAAAGAGAGCTCCGAGAGCGGGAGAGGCTGATTTAAACAGAGCCGAGAGCGGGAGAGGCTGATTTAAACAGAGCCGAGAGCGGGAGAGGCTGATTTAAACAGAGCCGAGAGCGGGAGAGGCTGATTTAAACAGAGCCGAGAGCGGGAGAGGCTGATTTAAAGAGAGCTCCGAGAGCGGGAGAGGCTGATTTAAACAGAGCGCCGAGAGCGGGAGAGGCTGATTTAAACAGAGCTCCGAGAGCGGGAGAGGCTGAATTAAACAGAGCCGAGAGTGGGAGAGGCTGATTTAAACAGAGCCGAGAGCGGGAGAGGCTGATTTAAACAGAGCGCTGAGAGCGGGAGAGGCTGATTTAAACAGAGCGCCGAGAGCGGGAGAGGCTGATTTAAACAGAGCGCCGAGAGCGGGAGAGGCTGATTTAAACAGAGCCGAGTGCGGGAGAGGCTGATTTAAACAGAGCCGAGAGCGGGAGAGGCTGATTTAAACAGTGAGCCGAGAGCGGGAGAGGCTGATTTAAACAGAGCCGAGAGCGGGAGAGGCTGATTTAAACAGAGCCGAGAGCGGGAGAGGCTGATTTAAACAGAGCTCCGAGAGCGGGAGAGGCTGATTTAAAGAGAGCTCCGAGAGCGGGAGAGGCTGATTTAAACAGAGCCGAGAGCGGGAGAGGCTGATTTAAACAGAGCCGAGAGCGGGAGAGGCTGATTTAAACAGAGCCGAGAGCGGGAGAGGCTGATTTAAACAGAGCTCCGAGAGCGGGAGAGGCTGATTTAAACAGAGCGCCGAGAGCGGGAGAGGCTGATTTAAACAGAGCCGAGAGCGGGAGAGGCTGATTTAAACAGAGCCGAGAGCGGGAGAGGCTGATTTAAACAGAGCGCCGAGAGCGGGAGAGGCTGATTTAAACAGAGCGCCGAGAGCGGGAGAGGCTGATTTAAACAGATCGAGAGCGGGAGAGGCTGATTTAAACAGAGCCGAGAGCGGGAGAGGCTGATTTAAACAGAGCCGAGAGCGGGAGAGGCTGATTTAAACAGAGCCGAGAGCGGGAGAGGCTGATTTAAACAGAGCTCCAAGAGTGGGAGAGGCTGATTTAAACAGAGTCGAGAGCGGGAGAGACTGATTTAAACAGAGCGCCGAGAGCGGGAGAGACTGATTTAAACAGAGTCGAGAGCGGGAGAGACTGATTTAAACAGAGTCGAGAGCGGGAGAGGCTGATTTAAACAGAGCGCCGAGAGCGGGAGAGACTGATTTAAACAGAGTCGAGAGCGGGAGAGACTGATTTAAACAGAGCGCCGAGAGCGGGAGAGGCTGATTTAAACAGAGCGCCGAGAGCGGGAGAGGCTGATTTAAACAGAGCTCCGAGAGTGGGAGAGGCTGATTTAAACAGAGCTCCGAGAGTGGGAGAGGCTGATTTAAACAGAGCCGAGAGCGGGAGAGGCTGATTTAAACAGAGCGCCGAGAGCGGGAAAGGCTGATTTAAACAGAGCGCCGAGAGTGGGAGAGGCTGATTTAAACAGAGCCGAGAGCGGGAGAGGCTGATTTAAACAGAGCGCCGAGAGCGGGAGAGGCTGATTTAAACAGAGTCGAGAGCGGGAGAGGCTGATTTAAACAGAGCCGAGAGCGGGAGAGGCTGATTTAAACAGAGCTGAGAGCGGGAGAGGCTGATTTAATCGGAGCGCCGAGAGCGGGAGAGGCTGATTTAAACAGAGCCGAGAGCGGGAGAGGCTGATTTAAACCGCCGAGAGCGGGAGAGGCTGATTTAAACAGAGCCGAGAGCGGGAGAGGCTGATTTAAACAGAGCGCCGAGAGCGGGAGAGGCTGATTTAAACAGGGCCGAGAGCGGGAGAGACTGATTTAAACAGAGCTCCGAGAGCGGGAGAGGCTGATTTAAACAGAGCCGAGAGCGGGAGAGGCTGATTTAATCAGAGCTCCGAGAGCGGGAGAGGCTGATTTAAACAGAGCCGAGAGCGGGAGAGGCTGATTTAAACAGAGCCGAGAGCGGGAGAGGCTGATTTAAACAGAGCTCCGAGAGCGGGAGAGGCTGATTTAAACAGAGCCGAGAGCGGGAGAGGCTGATTTAAACAGAACTCCGAGAGTGGGAGAGGCTGATTTAAACAGAGCCGAGAGCGGGAGAGGCTGATTTAAACAGAGCCGAGAGCGGGAGAGGCTGATTTAAACAGAGCCGAGAGCGGGAGAGACTGATTTAAACAAAGTCGAGAGCGGGAGAGGCTGATTTAAACAGAGCTCCGAGAGTGGGAGAGGCTGATTTAAACAGAGCCGAGAGCGGGAGAGACTGATTTAAACAGAGCCGAGAGCGGGAGAGGCTGATTTAAACAGAGCCGAGAGCGGGAGAGGCTGATTTAAACAGAGCCGTAAGCGGGAGAGGCTGATTTAAACAGAGCCGGGAGCGGGAGAGGCTGATTTAAACAGAGCTCCGAGAGTGGGAGAGGCTGATTTAAACAGAGCCGAGAGCGGGAGAGGCTGATTTAAACAGAGCACCGAGAGTGGGAGAGGCTGATTTAAACAGAGCGCCGAGAGCGGGAGAGGCTGATTTAAACAGAGCTCCGAGAGTGGGAGAGGCTGATTTAAACAGAGCCGAGAGCGGGAGAGGCTGATTTAAACTGAGCGCCGAGAGCGGGAGAGGCTGATTTAAACAGAGTCGAGAGCGGGAGAGGCTGATTTAAACAGAGCTCCGAGAGCGGGAGAGGCTGATTTAAACAGAGCGCCGAGAGCGGGAGAGGCTGATTTAAACAGTGAGCCGAGAGCGGGAGAGGCTGATTTAAACAGAGCAGAGAGCGGGAGAGGCTGATTTAAACAGAGCCGAGAGCGGGAGAGGCTGATTTAATCGGAGCGCCGAGAGCGGGAGAGGCTGATTTAAACAGAGCTCCGAGAGCGGGAGAGGCTGATTTAAACAGAGCCGAGAGCGGGAGAGGCTGATTTAAACAGAGCGCCGAGAGCGGGAGAGGCTGATTTAAACAGAGCCGAGAGCGGGAGAGGCTGATTTAAACAGAGCGCCGAGAGCGGGAGAGGCTGATTTAAACAGAGCTCCGAGAGCGGGAGAGGTTGATTTAAACAGAGCCGAGAGCGGGAGAGGCTGATTTAAACAGAGCCGAGAGCGGGAGAGGCTGATTTAATCGGAGCGCCGAGAGCGGGAGAGGCTGATTTAAACAGAGCTCCGAGAGTGGGAGAGGCTGATTTAAACAGAGCGCCGAGAGCGGGAGAGGCTGATTTAAACAGGGCCGAGAGCGGGAGAGACTGATTTAAACAGGGCCGAGAGCGGGAGAGGCTGATTTAAACAGGGCCGAGAGCGAGAGAGGCTGATTTAAACAGAGCCGAGAGTGGGAGAGGCTGATTTAAACAGAGCTCCGAGAGCGGGAGAGGCTGATTTAAACAGGGCCGAGAGCGGGAGAGGCTGATTTAAACAGAGCTCCGAGAGCGGGAGAGGCTGATTTAAACAGAGCCGAGAGCGGGAGAGGCTGATTTAAACAGAGCGCCGAGAGCGGGAGAGGCTGATTTAAACAGAGCTCCGAGAGCGGGAGAGGCTGATTTAAACAGAGCCGAGAGCGGGAGAGGCTGATTTAAACAGAGCCGAGAGCGGGAGAGGCTGATTTAAACAGAGCTCCGAGAGCGGGAGAGGCTGATTTAAACAGAGCTCCGAGAGCGGGAGAGACTGATTTAAACAGAGCTCCGAGAGCGGGAGAGGCTGATTTAAACACAGCCGAGAGTGGGAGAGGCTGATTTAAACAGAGCCGAGAGCGGGAGAGGCTGATTTAAACAGAGCGCCGAGAGCGGGAGAGGCTGATTTAAACAGAGCCGAGAGCGGGAGAGGCTGATTTAAACAGAGCTCCGAGAGCGGGAGAGGCTGATTTAAACAGAGCCGAGAGCGGGAGAGGCTGATTTAAACAGAGCCAAGAGCGGGAGAGGCTGATTTAAACAGAGCGGAGAGCAGGAGATGCTGATTTAAACAGAGCCGAGAGCGGGAGAGACTGATTTAAACAGAGCGCCGAGAGCGGGAGAGGCTGATTTAAACACAGCCGAGAGCGGGAGAGGCTGATTTAAACAGAGCGAAGAGAGCGGGAGAGACTGATTTAAACAGAGTCGAGAGCGGGAGAGGCTGATTTAAAACGAGCCGAGAGCGGGAGAGGCTGATTTAAACAGAGCCGAGAGCGGGAGAGGCTGATTTAAACAGAGCTCCGAGAGCGGGAGAGGCTGATTTAAACAGAGCTCCGAGAGCGGGAGAGGCTGATTTAAACAGAGCCGAGAGCGGGAGAGACTGATTTAAACAGTGAGCCGAGAGTGGGAGAGACTGATTTAAACAGAGCGCCGAGAGCGGGAGAGGCTGATTTAAACAGAGCGCCGAGAGCGGGAGAGGCTGATTTAAACAGAGCGCCGAGAGCGGGAGAGGTTGATTTAAACAGAGCCGAGAGCGGGAGAGGCTGATTTAAACAGAGCCGAGAGCGGGAGAGACTGATTTAAACAGAGCGCCGAGAGCGGGAGAGGCTGATTTAAACAGAGCCGAGAGCGGGAGAGGCTGATTTAAACAGAGCCGAGAGCGGGAGAGGCTGATTTAAACAGAGCGCCGAGAGTGTGAGAAACTGATTTAAACAGAGCGCCGAGAGCGGGAGAGGCTGATTTAAACAGAGCCGAGAGCGGGAGAGACTGATTTAAACAGAGCTCCGAGAGTGGGAGAGGCTGATTTAAACAGAGCCGAGAGCGGGAGAGACTGATTTAAACAGAGCCGAGAGCGGGAGAGGCTGATTTAAACAGAGCCGAGAGCGGGAGAGACTGATTTAAACAGAGCGCCGAGAGCGGGAGAGGCTGATTTAAACAGAGCCGAGAGCGGGAGAGACTGATTTAAACAGAGCTCCGAGAGTGGGAGAGGCTGATTTAAACAGAGCCGAGAGCGGGAGAGACTGATTTAAACAGAGCCGAGAGCGGGAGAGGCTGATTTAAACAGAGCCGAGAGCGGGAGAGACTGATTTAAACAGAGCTCCGAGAGTGTGAGAAACTGATTTAAACAGAGCGCCGAGAGCGGGAGAGGCTGATTTAAACAGAGAGCCGAGAGCGGGAGAGGCTGATTTAAACAGAGCCGAGAGCGGGAGAGACTGATTTAAACAGAGCTCCGAGAGTGGGAGAGGCTGATTTAAACAGAGCCGAGAGCGGGAGAGACTGATTTAAACAGAGCCGAGAGCGGGAGAGGCTGATTTAAACAGAGCCGAGAGCGGGAGAGGCTGATTTAAACAGAGCGCCGAGAGTGTGAGAAACTGATTTAAACAGAGCGC
Source organism: Squalus acanthias (assembly GCA_030390025.1). NCBI lineage: Eukaryota > Metazoa > Chordata > Chondrichthyes > Squaliformes > Squalidae > Squalus > Squalus acanthias. The sequence goes on along the minus strand of CM059427.1, from coordinate 167,854,990 downwards.
CGAGAGCGGGAGAGGCTGATTTAAACAGAGAGCCGAGAGCGGGAGAGGCTGATTTAAACAGAGCCGAGAGCGGGAGAGGCTGATTTAAACAGAGAGCCGAGAGCGGGAGAGGCTGATTTAAACAGAGAGCCGAGAGTGGGAGAGGCTGATTTAAACAGAGCTCCGAGAGCGGGAGAGGCTGATTTAAACAGAGCCGAGAGCGGGAGAGGCTGATTTAAACAGAGCCGAGAGCGGGAGAGGCTGATTTAAACAGAGAGCCGAGAGCGGGAGAGGCTGATTTAAACAGAGAGCCGAGAGCGGGAGAGGCTGATTTAAACAGAGCCGAGAGCGGGAGAGACTGATTTAAACAGAGCGCCGAGAGCGGGAGAGGCTGATTTAAACAGAGCGCCGAGAGCGGGAGAGGCTGATTTAAACAGAGAACCGAGAGTGGGAGAGGCTGATTTAAACAGAGAGCCGAGAGCGGGAGAGGCTGATTTAAACAGAGCGCCGAGAGCGGGAGAGGCTGATTTAAACAGAGAGCCGAGAGTGGGAGAGGCTGATTTAAACAGAGAACCGAGAGTGGGAGAGGCTGATTTAAACAGAGAGCCGAGAGCGGGAGAGGCTGATTTAAACAGAGCGCCGAGAGCGGGAGAGGCTGATTTAAACAGAGCGCCGAGAGCGGGAGAGGCTGATTTAAACAGAGCGCCGAGAGCGGGAGAGGCTGATTTAAACAGAGCCGAGAGCGGGAGAGGCTGATTTAAACAGAGCGCCGAGAGCGGGAGAGGCTGATTTAAACAGAGCGCCGAGAGCGGGAGAGGCTGATTTAAACAGAGCCGAGAGCGGGAGAGGCTGATTTAAACAGAGCTCCGAGAGCGGGAGAGGCTGATTTAAACAGAGCCGAGAGCGGGAGAGGCTGATTTAAACAGAGCCGAGAGCGGGAGAGGCTGATTTAAACAGAGCTCCGAGAGCGGGAGAGGCTGATTTAAACAGAGCCGAGAGCGGGAGAGGCTGATTTAAACAGAGCCGAGAGCGGGAGAGGCTGATTTAAACAGAGCGCCGAGAGCGAGAGAGGCTGATTTAAACAGAGCCGAGAGTGGGAGAGACTGATTTAAACAGAGCTCCGAGAGCGGGAGAGGCTGGTTTAAACAGAGCCGAGAGCGGGAGAGGCTGATTTAAACAGAGCGCCGAGAGTGGGAGAGGCTGATTTAAACAGAGCGCCGAGAGCGGGAGAGGTTGATTTAAACAGAGCCGAGAGCGGGAGAGGCTGATTTAAACAGAGCCGAGAGCGGGAGAGGCTGATTTAAACAGAGCCGAGAGCGGGAGAGGTTGATTTAAACAGAGCCGAGAGCGGGAGAGGCTGATTTAAACAGAGCTCCGAGAGCGGGAGAGGCTGATTTAAACAGAGCCGAGAGCGGGAGAGGCTGATTTAAACAGAGCTCCGAGAGCGGGAGAGGTTGATTTAAACAGAGCTCCGAGAGCGGGAGAGGCTGATTTAAACAGAGCCGAGAGCGGGAGAGGCTGATTTAAACAGAGCCGAGAGCGGGAGAGACTGATTTAAACAGAGCCGAGAGCGGGAGAGGCTGATTTAAACAGAGCCGAGAGCGGGAGAGGCTGATTTAAACAGAGCTCCGAGAGCGGGAGAGGTTGATTTAAACAGAGCTCCGAGAGCGGGAGAGGCTGATTTAAACAGAGCCGAGAGCGGGAGAGGCTGATTTAAACAGAGCCGAGAGCGGGAGAGACTGATTTAAACAGAGCCGAGAGCGGGAGAGGCTGATTTAAACAGAGCTCCGAGAGCGGAGTTAACGGACCTGTGAAGGGAAAATAAATCAAAGTGTGACATCACAGGAAAGCAGGTAAGTGATTGGTTGGTGAGTGCTTCTCTGTTTTTTTCTAAACTAGGGCATTGGTTTAAATTAAGAGCCCGGATTTTAGATTAAAAGTTATATATATAGATAATTAAATGATATTCCGAACTTGAAAACCTAATTAGTTAAATAAAATACAATAGAGATGGCAGGGCAGGTGATGTGTTGCAGCTGTAGTATGTGGGAGATGGTGGACCCCAGTCTGATCCACAGCAACCACATCTGCAGTAAGTGTCTGCAGCTCGAGTAACTTCGGCTCAGAGTTGATGAGCTGGAGTCCGAGCTTCGGACACTGCAATGCATCAGGGATGGGGAGAGTTACCTGGACACTTTGATCCAGGAGGCAGTCACATCCGCTAGGATAAATACCTCAAATTTGGTCCATGGTCAGGGACAGGAGGGTTGTGACTATGAGTGAGGCAGGTATGGGGATCCAGAAGGTAGCATTGGAGGAGCCTCAGCCCTTGCACTACTCCAACAGGTACGCGGTTCTTGCAGCCTGTGTGGACGAGAGCAGGGACTGCAGGGAGGATGAGCAATCTGACCACAGCACCGTGGTACAGGGGGCCATTCAAGTTGGGGGAGCAAAAAGAAATGTAGTAGTGGTAGGGGACAGTATAGTTAGCAGGATAGATACAGTTCTCTGCAGCCAAGACTGTGAGTCCCGACAGCTGTGTTACCTGCCCGGTGCCAGGGTTAAGGACATCTCCTCAGGGCTGGAGAGGAACTTGAAGTGGGAAGGGAGGATCCAGTTGTCATGGTCCATGTAGGAACCAACGACATAGGTAGGACTAAGGAAGAGGTTCTGCTGAATGAGTTTGAGGAGCTAGGATCCAAATTAAAAACAAGGATTACTACCTGAGCCACGAGCAAATTGGCATAGGGTCAATAAGATCAGAGAGTTGAATGCGTGGCTCAAAGGTGTGGGAGAAATGGGTTTTGATTCATGGGGCACTGGTACCAGTACTGGGGAAAGAGGTAGCTGTTCCATTGGGACGGGCTTCACTTGAACCATGCTGGGACCAGTGTCCTGGCGAATCGAATAACTAGGGCTGTAGATATGGCTTTAAACTAAATAGTTGGGGGGAGGGTTCAGCTGAAGGGGAATTTAGAAAGTCAAAAAGAAAGGAGAAGGCAATAGTGCAGGGTAGCGATAGGGGTAATGAGAGCCAGAGTGTGACAGGAAGAGACAGAGCGTACAAATTTAAGAGTGCACCAGCAAATAGAGTCAGAGTAGAGAAAAATGGTAAAAAGACAAAATTAAAGGCTCTTTATCTGAATGCATGCAGCATTTGTAACAAGATAGATGAGTTGACGGCACAAATAGAATAAATGGGTATGATCTGATTGCCATTACAGAGACGTGGTTGCAAGGTGACCAAGGCTGGGAACTGAATATTCAGGGATATTTGACATTTTGGAAGGATAGGCAGAAAGGAAAAGGAAGTGGGGTAGTTCTGTTAATAAAGGATGACATCAGTGCAGTGGTAAGAAATGATATTGGCTCAGAAGATCAAGATGTAGAATTAGTTTGGGTGGAGATAAGAACTGGTATGGGAAAGAAGTCACTGGTGGGAGTAGTCTATAGACCCCCTAACAGTAGCTACACTGTAAGACAGAGTATAAATCAAGAAATAATGGAGGCTTGTAAGAAAGGTACTGCAATAATCATGAGCAATTTTAATCTTCATATAGATTGGACAAATCAAATTGGCAAGGGTAGCCTTGAGAATGTATTCGGGATGGTTTCTTAGAACAAAACATTGTGGAAGCAACCAGGGAGCAGGCTATTTTAGATCTGGTAATGTGTAATGAGACAGGATTAATTAATTGTAAAGAATCCTCTAGGGAAGAGTGATCATAGCATGATTGAATTTCAAATTCAGTTTGAGGGTGAGAAACTTGTGTCTGAAACTAGTGTCCTAAACTTAAATAAAGGCAATTACAAAGGTATGAAGACAGAGTTGGCTAAAGTGGACTGGGAAAATAGATTAAAGAGTAAGACTGTAGAATTCGCAATATATCGCGATTTTATTAATAAGGAGAAAACACAAAGTTTCGTTCAAACAGCTTTTATTTCAGTAGAATGCTGGCAGGTTTAAAGTGGACACAAGCAGCCTGTAAAATGGCCGCCGCACCTCGTGACAGAACATTCTAGACTTTTCAACAGGCAGACAAGATGGCGTTCCAATAAACATTTGTGCAAGATCGATTAAGATTCAGCACAGTGAAGATAATACACGAGACATTATGGGTTTGCAGTATACACATAGATACTGAAATCGGTCTCCCAGGTACAAAGGAAAGCCATTGTACCGAGTAATCAAGGGCCCATCCAAAAGACATTAATATGTAAAATCCCAACGACTCTACGATGAGAGAGCCGTTAGCAGGTAGTTATACAGGACACTTGGAAGCCCCAAACCCCTCCAGGGAGAACACCGACCGATTTAACAATGGGAGAAATATTAACAGGTACTCAGACATTTACGAGTAGCCCCGAAACCCATTAAGAACGGAGATCACCCATACAAGACATTTGAGCGCCAGACCTTAAACAAAAGAATGGACATTATAGTTGGGCGGGAAACGGAAGATTTTGCACTATAATTGCAGGCTCCAAACCGTCCATTCTCTCTCTTGCTCCTGTGCTTTTATCCGGTCGATTCGTAACCTCGTGGTTGCTCCTGTGTACTCGTAGTTGGGCTCGCTCCTGCTTGCCTGTTGCCTCTTCTGAAAAGACTGTTGAACTTTCTGATCCGTTCGGATCTACCTCGTGTCGCGTAACGAAGACCTATGTTGGTAACTGGCAGCGGAACCGAAGGCCCGAGATGAGATAAGATGAGATGAGATGAGAAGAGAGGAAGACCATATCCATCGCCACGGTCAGTAAATCCCGACCGCGCCTGTAGGTCGATTAGCCAAGTTTTCCTCGCCAGGAAGACTTCTTCGAACTTATAACGAAACATATTGCATCGATGATAACTGGACTGTGCCCAAAGTAACTGGAACGTGAAAACATATCGTATCGACGATATTGACAACTGTGCTCGAAGAGTACCTGTTAAACCAACCAACACAGGTCTTCATCACAGCAGACGGTCCAGCCTGCTAGCCGGAGCAGCAGAAGCAAGTAAACAAGTGGGACCAGGAGATCTCCTGACCGACACGTGGGTGCTGCGGTGAAAAACATCCGATCAGCTATTCGGAATTTCTCCGAGTTATCACGAGTGGTGAGCATGAGTCTCGAAATCCTACGAATCTAGTTTAGGATAGATATTGATAGGGGAGGGTTTAAGGATTAAGGATATTTGTAATGTGTGCCCCTATTTATTTTGTGCCGTTCGTTCCTCGTTTCCCTAAGATCGACTATATAACTGTTTGTAAGATTGTACTGTCATTGATCTGTGCTTATGACATGTATTTCATAATCTTAAGTATCATGCAATAAAGATTTTCCATTTCGTACCATTCAAACCAAGTCTACATGAGTTTTATCTCCATTACTGCTCTCGCATCTAAGTCCAGTGTCTAGAACCGTAAGGGAGAGTGATTCGAACCACTCACAGGTGTGTCTAGTGTTCCCAGACTGGCTGGAGACCAGAACAGGCAGCAAGGCCTAGACCCGCACTGACATACAGGCTGCACAGAGCCGCGTGAATCTCACAGGCCACGAGACACGCAGGTTCAGAATCCCTTACAGAAAATGGCGACCGCGGCAGGACACTGGCAGCGAGAGGGTAGTGTGTTAGATTTTGGAATGACTGTACGAAATGTTATGCAGGAAAAGATAGCGGATTATGTGTTTGGAAAGGTTAATCTAACTAAGAAATGGATAAGTGAATTGTTAGCGGATAAGAGCCCACTAGAGGCAGCTGAAAGGTGGACAGATAGTAAAGAACATAGAAAGACACTTGAGAAAGCAGTCTGGCTTATGTGTTACAAAAGGCAGGTTCAGATTTCAAACCAGACCATTACAGCGCTAGTAGCTCGAATCAGTCATTTAGAGGGAGAAATGGAGGAGAAGGTTTCTGGAGGGGAGGTGCTCATTAAGAATTTAAATGAGTTACACCAAGAAAGCCAGGAAGTCTCCAGTCACCTTAAAACAAGGACAGATTATCTCGAGTGCCAGGTCACTGAGGCAAAATTGAATGAGAGCAGGTTAAAGGAAAGATGTAACCGCCAAGCTGCCCAGATAAGAACTCAAGAAGAGAGCTTAATGGGGGTTAGGGCGGCATATAAGTTGGCCCTTGAGGATAAGTTTCAGGGAGCCGATCATAGCGCCTGCCAAAGGGAGATAGAGCACCTCAAAAAGGCCGTGAACAATGCGAACGGCATGGTGTGCCTTATCAATCCGTCGGCGCACCAGCCGCTAGTAAATGAGAGATTTAGAAAATCCCCACCAAGTAAAGCAGAAGAAGTAGTAGCCACTGCGCCCTCCGCGCCACCCAGCTATTCAGAAACCTGGGTTAGGGAGGAAGCAATGGAAGAAACAAAAGAGCCCATTGAAAAGGAAGTAGAAAAGGGATCGTTGTATCCAGTAACGGGTATTAAAAGGGGCCCAAGCAGAAACGGTGGGGAAGAACCGGGGGATCTCCTCGGACAGCTGGTGTTGCCTCACAGTTCACATCAGCTGAGAGCTATGATAAATCACGTACGGAAGCTGACCGAGGCAGACGACCCTTCCGTACATTTCAGAGAAGTTGAGCAAGCCGCAGCCATTAACGGCTGCGATGATGGGGAAACAGCAAAAATGCTGCTGTTCTCATTAGACAGCTCGGTCCTTCAGTGTCTCTCAGGCGAGAGCAAGAGGGGAACCAAGAGTTATGAGGAATTAAAGAATGAGGTCCTGGAAGTGTTGGGGGCGAACGACGAAGGTCCGTTTGCTAGAGTGGGACAGACAGTGCAGATGGAGGGAGAACCCCCGAAGGTTTTTGCCGACAGACTGTGGCCAGTATATGAGCGCAGCTGCCTAGGTGCGCCCGAGCGCGAAGATGTGGAAGGCGCCGGTTTAGCTCATTGGCTTAGGTGCATAATAGCCAACAGTTTACCAGCCGTCAGAGAGCAGGCAAAAGCATGGTTTGATCCCAATGACCCCAACATTACGGAAGAGTCGGTCTTGAATCGACTCACGTTAGGTTATCGCAATATAAGGGGTATGGCAACACCCCTTAAGGGAAGAGTACATGAGGTACGACCCGCAGCCCCGTATCAAAGAGAGTGGCATCAGGAGGGTAATCGCGCCCCACAGGCAAGTAATGCTTGTTACGGGTGTGGGAAGACAGGGCACTGGCGCAAGCATTGCAGGAACCCTTGGAAGGATTCCAAGGATAAAAATCCCGCGGTCCGAGCCCAGGCGCCTGTCCCGGCTAAGGAAGCCAAGGCACCCACCCCTCCCGACGACCTCGAAGCAGTGTTAGGAGCCATGCGCAAGCTGGTCTTGAATGCGCGTGGACAGGTGGCGGTCGCAACCGGCCCCGTAGGTGCCGCAGGACCGTCTAATAGTACCCAATGACTAGAGCCCACGCAGCCTGCCTACCTGTGTCCTTTTAAAAGACACACACAGGAGGGGGTCTGCGGTGAGGAGGCCAGGTTAAAAGAGCAGGCCTTGCGGGAGGAGAACGCCCGCTTAATAGGGAAAATAGATGGGCTGGAAGGGCAGCTTAGAGAGCAGGCCCTGCGGGAGGAGAACGTCCGATCAATGGGAAAGTTAGACGTGCTCAGGCTAGAAGCGCAGCTTAGTGAGATAAAAGCAGCCTACAGGGTAGCCAAAAGCCGGGAGTATGAGGATTTAAACCAATGCAAACTGTACCAGCCAGGTGTGCAGGGGAAAACTACAGGGGTAAATCCCGCCAATGGGAAAGCACAGCCCCAGGTAGGACCACAAGGCACACAGGCAGGCATAGCAGCTTGCATCAGGGGAAGGGACATCCCGGACGATCATGCAGCGTTTTTCTGGAATTGGGGGTTAGATGAGGAAGAATTCAGGGTACCCGGGTCAGATGAGGATAGTGCAGATGAGGATAGTGATGACGACGGGTGGTTTCGGAGGAACGGTCCCTTTTACGATATGGAGGGGACGGGGGCTGCAGGTAGAGATCCACACAGGGTGGACACACGAGCTGCAGGTCCCGAAGACAGGAGGGAGGAGCTAGAGGAGGCAGGGCCAGCCGCTATGGGAGCACAGAGAGTACCGGTGTGGCTCCCAGAGATGTGGCCGCCCGCTTTGAACGTCCAGTCCTCAGGGGAGGCAGAGATCACGAGTGAAGGGCCGCCTGCTGGGCCGAGCAGGGCGGAGCCACGAACTGCCAGCCCCGAGGTTAGGGAGGCGGAGTCAGCGGAGGCGGAGCCGGCGACTGTGATGGAACCCCAGGTCATCCCGATGGAGGTCTCGGAACCCGGTCCGTCCGTCACGGAACCCCCGCCCATAGCAACTCCCCGTAGGTCAAGTAGAGAACCCCAGCCCAGGAGGATGTGGTCATGTCCCCAGACTGCCCCAAGGCGAAAATTTAAGGTTAAGATAACCCAGGTACAGACCGGCCACATCGCAGCAGTAACAGGCTGCGGCAGATCAGAGGGAAGGGTCAGCGCAGCAACAGGCTGCGGCAGATCAGAGGGAAGGGTCAGTGCCCTCCCACCGTGGGGAAGAGCTCGCAGCAGCCTTCTCAGAATTTAAAGGGGCCGCCCTGAGAACGGGCGGCACTGTAAAGTTATAGTTTTAAGTTTTAAGTTTATAGTTCAAGGTTAAGTTTATAGTTTTAATAAGGTTAAGTTTGTAGTGTTTTTTAACAGAAAACGATAAAATGATGGGAGTTTTAAAGATAGGTTTAGTTGAAGTTTATTCAGCGAACGTTGAAGTTTACGTGAGGCGAGGTCAGGGGACCCGCTCACCCTTCACAAAAGCCAGAGACTCTTGCGAGGCTGGCTACCTCATTCTATCTGATCACAGGAACCAAGGAAAGATGGAACGAATTCTAGTATTGCTCGTGGCAATCGGATGTGGATTGGCCTATCGAGGCCGCACCAAGGATGTCGTGGTGTTTGGATGTTCCGGGGACACGGCCCCCATCGCGGTGGATGGGACCGGAAGACGGGAGGCAGAGGAGACCAGCACCTATTTCCACAAGGGAAGGTGGCCAGGATGGCTGGGAACGAACTCAACGGAGTATTCCAGCACATCGGGGTTTGCCTACAAAGAGACTTCTTTACTGTGCCCCAAAGTAAGGATCATCGCACCCAGGATCAGCGTCACCGTCGGCAAACGGATTTGTTTGACTTGTAGTGGGAAGGTCCCATTGAGCCGATGGTGGTGGCTGCGAAAGCTGAGCAAAACTATGAGAAACTCTTCGGTCGAGTGGGAACGACTGGGTAATAATACCCATCGGACAATTACGGGGACAGACGGACAAGTGAAAGTCTGTTGGGACAAATGGTGGGAACCGGATGAGGGAATTTATGTATGTATGTGGGGGTCAAAGTACGTTTGCCCCAAAGGCATCTCCATATTTTTTATTAATCAATGGCAGGATAACGGACAGGGGATGAGGTGGGATGCGAGCACCAGGGGGTGCGGAGCCCCATTCTCCCCGATCCCAGTAAATGCCACTGAGCTCATTACGCGCCCACGCAAAGCCCCGCCCACGATTCCGGTGGTTCTAGCTGAGGAAGAAGGGTGCCCTAAAGCTAGTAAAGGACCCGGGAATGGTTTGGTACTGGTCCCCACAGACCAGATACTATTTCAGGGGGTACATTACGCGGTGGCCTCGGTGATTTTAAATCTCACTGAGGTACGGTTACCAGAGTGGTGCCCCAAAAAGACGGAACAGTTGTACCAGGTCCTGTTGACCAAGATGTTCAGACAATTTTACGAATTCGATTTCGCGGAAATTGATAAAACAAGTTTGTACACCGCGCCACAGGAAGTTTTGGATCAAGTAGGGAGGCAAAGAAGGGGTTTGGTGAACGATGCGTTCACTGCTTTTAACACAGGTACATCTGTGGTCAACGCTCTAGACAGTGTGGAGCTGCAGACCCAGATTAATGGTTTAAAGACACAATTAAAGGACATTCTAACAGATGAGAATAAAGTGGTAGGGTCGGGTCTACACGAGGACCAAGCCATGACCCTCCATTTAAAGGAAATTATAGCAGAGTTGGAGAAACATGCAAAGACGGTAAATGCCCTGATTAGGGAAGATCGGAATGCATCCGATCAAGCTGCGCAGAACGAGGTGTGCGTGCTTTACGGGGCGTGGTTACTGGGCGAGGGCCGCAGTAATTTGGAGGATTTAAAACAAGGTTTGGTTCCGTCCTGGATAAGTAACAAACACCTACGGGCGCTCCACCCTTTTCAGAACGCATTAAGCCCGTGCCAGCTCAGGCTAGCTTCAGAAGCATACCCAGTCCCCGTGGACTGTGGACGATCGAACCATACCATCATGGGTATAGTTTTACGTATGCCGGTTTTGGGCGACACAGCAAAGCCCGCCCCGGTATATCGGGTAGAGAACATCGGTGTCATTCAGGGGGGAGCCCACATTCGTTATGCAGCGGTTCCACCTTACGTCATCCGCTGGGAGCAAACGATGACAGGTACAGATCTCTCTGGTTGTCGTGGCAGGGGAGCACACATAATACTGTGCCCCCAGCACTTGAATGCCTTTTTTAACACCACAGTGCGGGTTCAGAACGACTGGCGCCAAGTCCATGAATTGCACCATGGAGGCAATGGCACAAGATCATGTGCCTCCGCAGGTAGCATACATCGGGGGTGGAACATATTGTGTTACCACTGCAGCGCAACACCACCAGCATGGAAACCGTAGCCGGTGTCCGGTGAGTGACAGCAGTTTCTGTTTTAAACCCAGGGCGGAAGTTCAAGTAGCACAACAGCGAATTATCCCAATCCCTGAACCATCCACTGTTCATCTCACAGTAAAAGAGAATTTCACCGACTTGCAGCGATTCGTCGCGCATTTTGGATACCTCATTCCCCCTCTCCCTGAACACCTCACCAAGCTTTTGAAAGCCGTCGCGGTATCACAGAAACATTTTTATACATTAGAGCAGAAAACTGTCGAAATAGGAACAGACATTCTGGATATAGTAGTTCCACCGTGGTGGAATCTGTTCACCAATATTGAAGTACCTTCATGGATCAGAATAGCCTCCCACATTTTAGTCGTATGCCAAGTTTTCATTGTAGTATACCTATTGGTTGTACATTGTAAAAGAGACAAACGCCTCACCAAGCATGAAAACACGGGAGAGTGGCGAGAACGTTACGTGCGCGTACACGATGAGAGCACCGTGTAATCGGAAAATGGCGTCACTCCCGCTCGCCACGTGCACCGCGGAAGCCTGTACTCATATAAGATTTTCAGAGATTGTAAATACGTTGGGAACTCGACATGTTTTAAGAGTTGGTGTTGATTATTTTGGTGATGGTGTTACAGTTAAAAATGATTGTTTGGTTTTGGGTTCTGTTTCTCCTTTCCCTGAATAAAAGATGAATATACAGGTGATACGAGAGGCATCGGCCTGGTTACGCCGGGAAGGAAAACAAGTGGTGTAAGTTTAAGGGCAAATAATGCCTACGGTGATATAAAATGTAGTCTTCTTGGGAAATGAGGACGACACAGAGACCCTAGCTAAGTTAAAATTATGGGATTAATTTACTGGATTCGGAGAGAAATCGAGATAATATTGCTCACCACTGTGATTTTTGATACGATAAGCGGAGTTATTCGCATCAACAGGAGGGACTGTAGAATTCGCAATATATCGCGATTTTATTAATAAGGAGAAAACACAAAGTTTCGTTCAAACAGCTTTTATTTCAGTAGAATGCTGGCAGGTTTAAAGTGGACACAAGCAGCCTGTAAAATGACCGCCGCACCTCGTGACAGAACATTCTAGACTTTTCAACAGGCAGACAAGATGGCGTTCCAATAAACATTTGTGCAAGATCGATTAAGATTCAGCACAGTGAAGATAATACACGAGACATTATGGGTTTGCAGTATACACATAGATACTGAAATCGGTGTCCCAGGTACAAAGGAAAGCCATTGTACCGAGTAATCAAGGGCCCATCCAAAAGACATTAATATGTAAAATCCCAACGACTCTACGATGAGAGAGCCGTTAGCAGGTAGTTATACAGGACACTTGGAAGCCCCAAACCCCTCCAGGGAGAACACCGACCGATTTAACAATGGGAGAAATATTAACAGGTACTCAGACATTTACGAGTAGCCCCGAAACCCATTAAGAACGGAGATCACCCATACAAGACATTTGAGCGCCAGACCTTAAACAAAAGAATGGACATTATAGTTGGGCGGGAAACGGAAGATTTTGCACTATAATTGCAGGCTCCAAACCGTCCATTCTCTCTCTTGCTCCTGTGCTTTTATCCGGTCGATTCGTAACCTCGTGGTTGCTCCTGTGTACTCGTAGTTGGGCTCGCTCCTGCTTGCCTGTTGCCTCTTCTGAAAAGACTGTTGAACTTTCTGATCCGTTCGGATCTACCTCGTGTCGCGTAACGAAGACCTATGTTGGTAACTGGCAGCGGAACCGAAGGCCCGAGATGAGATAAGATGAGATGAGATGAGAAGAGAGGAAGACCATATCCATCGCCACGGTCAGTAAATCCCGACCGCGCCTGTAGGTCGATTAGCCAAGTTTTCCTCGCCAGGAAGACTTCTTCGAACTTATAACGAAACATATTGCATCGATGATAACTGGACTGTGCCCAAAGTAACTGGAACGTGAAAACATATCGTATCGACGATATTGACAACTGTGCTCGAAGAGTACCTGTTAAACCAACCAACACAGGTCTTCATCACAGCAGACGGTCCAGCCTGCTAGCCGGAGCAGCAGAAGCAAGTAAACAAGTGGGACCAGGAGATCTCCTGACCGACACGTGGGTGCTGCGGTGAAAAACATCCGATCAGCTATTCGGAATTTCTCCGAGTTATCACGAGTGGTGAGCATGAGTCTCGAAATCCTACGAATCTAGTTTAGGATAGATATTGATAGGGGAGGGTTTAAGGATTAAGGATATTTGTAATGTGTGCCCCTATTTATTTTGTGCCGTTCGTTCCTCGTTTCCCTAAGATCGACTATATAACTGTTTGTAAGATTGTACTGTCACTGATCTGTGCTTATGACATGTATTTCATAATCTTAAGTATCATGCAATAAAGATTTTCCATTTCGTACCATTCAAACCAAGTCTACATGAGTTTTATCTCCATTACTGCTCTCGCATCTAAGTCCAGTGTCTAGAACCGTAAGGGAGAGTGATTCGAACCACTCACAGGTGTGTCTAGTGTTCCCAGACTGGCTGGAGACCAGAACAGGCAGCAAGGCCTAGACCCGCACTGACATACAGGCTGCACAGAGCCGCGTGAATCTCACAGGCCACGAGACACGCAGGGTCAGAATCCCTTACAAGACGGTAGATAAGCAGTGGCAGACATTTAAGGAGATCTTTCATAACTCTCAACAAAGGTTTATTCCAATGAGAAAGAAAGACTCTAAGAGAAGGATGAACCATCTGTGGCTAATGAAGGAAGTTAAGGATGGTATCAAATTGAAGGAAAAGGCATACAATGTTGCAAAGATTAGTGGTAGGCCAGACGATTGGAAAATTTTTAGAAACCAGCAAAGGATGACTAAAAAAATAATAAAGAGGGAGAAGATAGATTATGAGAGTAAACTAACAAGAAATATCAACACAGACAGTAAGAGCTTCTACAGGTATATAAAAAGGAAGAGAGTAGCTAAAGTAAACATTGGTCCCTTAGAGGATGAGACTGGGGAATTAATAATGGGAAACGGAAATGGCAGAGACTTTGAACAAATATTTTGTATCGGTCTTCACGGTAGAAGACACTAAAAGTATCCCAATAATAATTGATAGTCAAGGGGCTACAGGGAGGGAGGAACTTAAAACAATCACTATGGGCTGGATTTTATCAATGGGGGCGCGTTGCGGGCGGGGCTGCTGGTTGTCGGGTTTCAGTCCCGCCCCCATGACGTCCGGCCAACCCACGCTATTTTCCCTTGATTGACCTTGTTAAGCCCGCCCTGCGGGCTGAGCAGGCCAATTAAAGGAAAGCCGGTGACAGAGAACATCAGCGTATGACGTTTCATCTGTCAAAAATGTTTGACAGATGAATTGTCATCGTTTGATAGCTTTGAGAAGCTGTCAAACACTGACAATCTCTGTTCTTTGGTGAGTCCTTGTACTCAAGACTCACCAAACCTCTTTCCTGAGCATAAATCAGATGGCTGTTGCATCAGAGAATACAGCAGCCATTCTGTCATCTCTGCCGTGAAGATGAGGAGCCTCCGGATCCCCAAGGGTTGAAGCCTGCAGGAAGAAACAAAGGTAAGGAAACTTTTTCTAACACTTTTCACTCACCTCTCATACTTACCTCTCCACACTTGCACCCATCACTCACCTCCACAGCGCACTTTTCGACCCCTCTCACCCCCACAGACCCACTGCTCACCTCGCTGACCCTGGCAGGGTTTCCCGACGTCGGGAAGCCCGCACTTGTGTTGGTAAAATGGGGATAATCCTCTTAACTGCCTGTTAACTACCTGTTAACAGGCAGTTAAGTGGCTGTAATCCCCTTCTCGCCTCGAGGAGATGAGTCCCAGCGCGAGTCAGGGACCCGCCTCCTGGGAAGATGGCACAGAGGCGGGTTGGGAGCGGGTTCGGTGCCCACTCACAGTTTCTGCCATTTTCCCGGCAGTCCAGCCTCGAAACCCGCCTCCCCAGGGCTGGCAAAATTCCCCCCTATCACTAGAGAAAAAGTACTAGGCAAACTAATGGGACTAAAGGCTGACAAGTCTCCTGGACCTGATGGCCTGCACCTTTGGGGTTTAAAAGAAGTGGCTGCAGAGATAGTGGATGCGTTGGTTGTAATCTACCAAAATTCCCTGGATTCTGGAGAGGTCCCAGCAGATTGGAAAACCGCAAATGTAACTCCTCTATCAAGAAAGGAGGGAGACAGAAAGCAGGAAACTATAGGCCAGTTAGCCTAACATCTGTTATTGGGAAAATACTGGAATCCATTATTAAGGAAGTAATAGCAGGACATTCAGAAAATCATAATACAATCAAGCAGAGTCAACATGGTTTTATGAAAGGGAAATCATGTTTGACAAATTTACTAGAGTTCTTTGAGGATGTAATGAATAGGGTGGATAAAGGGGAACCAGTAGATGTAGTGTATTTGGATTTCCAGAAGGCATTCGATAAGGTGCCACATAAAAGGTTACTGTACAAGATAAGAGCTCACGGTGTTCGGGGTAATATATTAGATTGGATAGAGGATTGGCTAACTAACAGAAAACAGTGAGTCGGAATAAATGAGTCATTTTCAGGTTGGCAAACTGTAACTAGTGGGGTGCCACAGGGATCAGTGCTGGGGCCTCAACTATTCACAATCTATATTAATGACTTGGATGAAGGGACCGAGTGTACTGTTGCCAAATTTGCTAACGATACAAAGATTGGTGGGAAAGCAAGTTGTGAGGAGTACACAAAGAGTCTGCAAAGGGATATAGATAGGTTAAGTGAGTGGGCACAAATTTGGCAGATGGAGTATAATGTGAGGTTATCCACTTTGGTAGGAAGAATAAAAAAGCAAAATATTATTTAAAGGAAGAGAGACTACAGAATGCTGCGGTACAGAGCGATCTGGCTGTCCTCGTACACGAAACATAAAAAGTTAGCATGCAGGTACAGCAAGTAATTAGGAAGGCAAATGGAATATTGGCCTTTATTGCAAGGGGATGGAGTATAAAAGTAGGGAAGTCTTGCTACAACTGTACAGGGCGTTGGTGAGACCACACCTGGAGTACTGCGTACAGTTTTGGTCTCCTTACTTAAGGAAGGATATACTTGCATTGGAGGCAGTTCAGAGAAGTTTCACTAAGTTGATTCCTGAGTTGAAGGGGTTGTCTTATGAGGAAAGGTTGAGCAGGTTGGGCCTATACTCATTGGAGTTTAGAAGAATGAGAGGTGATCTTATTGAAACATATAAGATTCTGAGGGGGCTTGACAGGGTAGATGCAGGGAGGATGTTTCCCCTCGTGGGGGAATCTAGAACTAGGGGGCATAGTTTCAGAATAAGGGGTCGCCCATTTAAACGGAGATGAGGAGGAATTTCTTCTCTCAGAGAGTCGTGAATCTTTGGAATTCTCTGCTCCAGAGAGCTGTGGAGGCTGAGTCATTGAATATATTCAAGGCGGAGACAGACAGATTTTTGAAAAACGGGAATCAATGGTTATGGGGAGCGGGCAGGAAAGTGGAGTTGAGGCCAAGATTAGATCAGCCATGATCTTATTAAATGGTTGAGCAGGCTCGCGGGGCCGAATGGCCAACTCCTGCTCCTATTTTTTATGTTCTTATGTTCTTAAAACATGCCACCTTATGTTTATAAGCTCAAAATACTGGGATCTTAAGTAAAATCTCATGTCATCTAACTCAAATTAGTTTAGCGATTTCCTCTTACTGGATGTCCATTGTTATCGTCAAAGTGGCGTCTCCTGTTGACATATAGTGCCAGAAGACACTTTATGGAGGTTATTTGATTGAGAGACATCACATCAAGCCTAGTCTTATCCTCACTTGGCATTCACACATACATTTCCAGCAGAGGACACTAGATAATTCAGGAACTGTTTCCGTAATGAGGTGGTGGGGGGAGGAAACAAGGGAAAAGACAAAGGAACATATGTGTACACAGCCAAAAAAAAGATGTTAACAGTATATATATGCATGATAATCACTCAGTGCAACGTCCTTTACAAGGTGAAAGTGGTACCATAAGGGTATTGTTCTGTAAGATGGAACTTTGGTAAACCCAGCATTGCCAAGGTTGAGGGTTGGAGATAGTGGGCAGTGGTAAACAGTCCCAGCTATCATCTCGCAAGTGAACTTCTTGTGACGCAGAGGGAATCTACCATATTTGTCTGAAGCATGTTGCGGGACTACTGGCACCTGAGAGAGGGCCTGACAAAATGGATCTCTGTCTCCTTGAATGAACACTCGACCAATCCTGCTAAGAGGATTCAGCAAAGCTGACCCAGTGGGGAAGCATAGCATTATCAAGTTGCTGGCAGTATTCCAGTAAAGGGGACCATGGCTATTAGAATCTTTTTTAATCCCTTCTATCCTGGAGTCAATGAAGCCAACTGTAATACCTTCAACTGTTGCTTTGGCTGAAATTGGCTAAGTCAACACAGTGTAGGGACCTTCCTGTTGTGTTGAGCATTGAATCAAACCACAAGTTATAATTTCCCATTACTCTGTAAGAGAAGCTGTTTTAGGATGTTTTGAATTTGATCACTCCCAAAATGAAATTGGATTTTTTTGGTCTTTTTTTCTCTCTTCTATTCTGAAAGCATCAATTCCTGCTAAGATACAATTCCATGGGTGCATTGTGGCAATGGCTGTTCATCTGTGAGCCCAGACAGTTTTTTTTAACTGTGGTGGGCTGATCTCATCCTAATCTCATATTTCTAAACGCAGATGCTTTCCAGCAGGGAGCAGCACCAGAAATTCTAACCTTTTCCCCCCTTTCTGGCCTACAGGCTCAAGGTAAATTGTACTGCCTCTACTGCCAGCACGGTTCAGATCAGCCAATTCAGCACAGACTGAGGAGGGAAAAATACTAGTGATCTTGTGATCCTTATGGATCAGTTGCACACTAAAGGCTGAATTTTGCCGGCACTCAGAGTGTGGGTTCAGAGGCGGGTCCGCTGTCAAAATGTTAGTGATTGACAACGGGGCGGAAGTCCGCTCTGAACCCGCCTCCTTGTTAATTTTCCGAGTGCCGGCTCTGCCTGTGGTATGCAAACCCGGCACTAAACGGCAGGTCAGGCAATTGAGATACTTAAGAAGCAGCTTAAAGTTATTTAAGCAGCATTTTACCAGGTCGTAATGATTTTTCCATGTTTTTTTTAAATTCATTTATGGGATGTGGGCGTCGCTGGCAAGGCCAACATTTATTGCCTGTCCTTAGTTGCCCTTGAGAAGGTGGTGGTGAGCCGCCTTCTTGAACCGCTGCAGTCCGTGTGGTGAAGGTACTCCCACAGTGCTGTTAGGAAGGGAGTTCCAGGATTTTGACCCAGCGACGATGAAGGATCAGCGATATATTACCATGTCAGGATGGTGTGTGACTTGGAGGGGAACTTAGAGGTGGTGGCATTCCCATGCGCCTGCTGCCCTTGTCCTTCTAGGTGGAAGAGTTCACGGGTTTGGGAGGTGCTGCTGAAGAAGCCTTGTAGATGGTACACACTGCAGCCAAGGTACGCTGGTGGTGGAGGGAGTGAATGTTTAAGGTGGTGGATGGGGTGCCAATCAAGCGGCTGCTTTGTCCTGGATGGTGTTAAGCTTCTTGAGTGTCGCTGGAGCTGCACTCATCCAGGCAAGTGGAGAGTATTCCATCACACTCCTTACTTGTGCCTTGTAGATGGTGGAAAGGCTTTGGGGAGTCAGGAGGTGAGACACTCGCTGAAGAATACCTAGCCTCTGACCTGCTCTTGTTGCCACTGTATTTATGAGGCTGGTCCAGTTAAGTTTCTGGTCAATTGTGACCCCCAGATATTGATGGTGGGGGGATTCGGCGATGGTAATGCCATTGAATGTCAAGGGGTGGTGATTAGCCTCTTGCTTGTTGGAGATAGTCATTGCCTGGCACTTGTGTGGCGCAAATGTTACCTGCCACTTATCAGCCTAAGTCTGAACATTGTCCAGGTCTTGCTGCATTCGGGCATGAACTGCTTTATTATCAGAGGATTTGTAAATAGCGCTGAACACTGTGCAGTCATCAGTGAACATCCCCATTTCTGACCTTATGTTGGAGGGAAGGTCATTGATGAAGCAGCTGAAGATGGTTTGGCCTAGGACACTGCCCTGAGGAACTCCTGCAGCGATGTCCTGGGGCTGTGATGATTGACCTTCAATCACTACAACCATCTTCCTTTGTGCTAGGTATGATTCCAGCCAGTGGAGAGTTTTCCGCCCGATTCCCATTGACTTCAGTTTTACTAGGGCTCCTTGATGCCACACTCGGTCAAATGCTGCTTGATGTCAAGGGCAGTCACTCTCACCTCAGCTCTGGAATTCAGCTCCTTTGTCCATGTTTGGACCAAGGCTGTAATGAGGTCGGGAGTCGAGTGGTCTTGGCGGAACCCAAACTGGGCATCAGTGAGCAGGTTATTGGTGAGTAAATGCCGCTTGATAGCACTGTTGATGACACCTTCCATCACTTTGCTGATGATTGAGAGTAGACTGATGAGGCGGTAATTAACCGGATTGGATTTGTCCTGCTTTTTGTGGACAGGACATTCCTGGGCAGTTTTCCACATTGTTGGATAGATGCCAGTGTTGTTCCCGGTGCTCAGGGATCACGTCAGGTATGTGTGTCGGGTTCGCGATGACTCTGCATTACTATGAATAGTTGACAGCTGCAAAAGTGGTTTAAAAGCTAACATTTCACAGCTGTTCAATTTCCAATCTTAGAGGCCGGAGCCTTCAGGATTTGGAATACACTTTTCAGCTTTATGGAGGTTTGGAGCAAACTCTCTATCATAGAATCATAGAATCATAGAAAGTTACAGCACGGAAGGAGGCCATTTCGGCCCATTGTGTCCACGCCGGCCAACAAAGAGCTATCCAGCCTAATCCCACTTCCCAGCTCTTGGTCCGTAGCCCTGCAGGTTACTGCATCTCAAGTGCACATCTAAGTACTTTTTAAATGTGGTTAGGGTTTCTGCCTCTACCACCCTTTCAGGCAGTGAGTTCCAGACCCCCACAACCCTCTGGGTGAAGAAATGTCCCCTCAAATCCCCTCTAAATCTTCCACCATTACTTCAAATCTGTGACCCCTGGTTTTTGACCCCTCTGCTAAGGGAAATAGGTCCTTTCTATCCACTTTATCTAGGCCCCTCATAATTTTATACACCTCAAAAAGGTCTCCCCTCTATTCCAAGGAAAACAAACCCAGCCTATCCATTCTTTCCTCATAGCTAAGATTCTCTACTCCCGGCAACATCCTTGTAAATCGCCACATCTTTCCTGTAATGTGGTGACCAGAACTGCACGCAGTACTCTAGCTGAGGCCTAACTAGTGTTTTATACAGTTGAAGCATAACCCCCCCTGCTCTTGTATTCTATGCCACGGCTAATAAAGGCAAACATTCCGTATGCCTTCTTAACCACATCATTTACCTGGCCTGCTACCTTCAGGGATCTGTGGACATGCACTCCAAGGTCCCTTTGTTCCTCTACACTATTCAGTGTCCTACCATTTAATGTGTATTCCCTTTCCTTGTTAGCCCTCCTCAAATGCATTACCTCACACTTCTCTGGATTGAATTCCATTTGCCACTGTTCTGCCCACCTGACCAATTTATTGATATCTTCCTGCAGTCTACAGCTTCCTTCTTCAGTATCAACCACACAGCCACTGTCACCTCCTTGGAGCAACCTCTCTCACCACTGACAGATCGATTCTGTCATCTCAACTTCAGCTGCCATCTATTCCAGCAGCATTGGTGCCCTTGAAAAAAATCTCACCTTGGTCCTCAGAATCCCACCACGATCAGCCCCAACACCAACATCACCAGGCACACCGGCAGCACCAACAACACCAACCTTCTCCACAATAATCTGATGCTGCACAGGACACAGGGCATCAGCACTCAACCACATTGCTGCCCGGGATGCCAGCGATGACCTCACCATGGCCAGATTTACTTCTCTTGATGCTGTACACCCCACACGCCATGGACGTTGCCCGCCACGGACCCGTCGAGATTGGAAAAATCCAGCCCTAACTTTACCAGCTGAGCCATAAAATTGGAAGGGCCTCCCCTAATGGTTCATCCCAGATTGAGTAGCTGAGCTATATAGAATACATTTGGTCCATTTATATTGGTATGAAATATTTAAGTAGTCTAATGGAAGTTATAAAGTTGAAGGGTTCTTTTATAATACTAATCAAATAGCTTGGGTGGTAAAAGTCCCAATATTTGTTTCTTGCTCATTATTGCCTGCATTCTCTTTAGTCACTAAATTATTCTGTTCAGACTGTTGAAGAATGCTTATGCTCAGAACGAGTTGAGAGCTCATCATATAATTGTAGTTTCCAGTTTTGTCATGTACAGTGCGCCCACCGAGGACACAAAGGTTCTACGCATTGATCAGAATCTACATCTCTCAAATTAAGTTTAGGTATTAAAAGCTGTTGAATCACTGAAAGGATTAGTGCCTGAGTACTAGATGATGTAAACATTTAATACGTTTTTTTAGTTTTCAAATTGTTTCACCTTTCACATTTCATGCTTTTCTTGCACTCCTTCCACCCCACTCTTTGTCCAACAGTGATCTGAATGGTAGCTCTTCTTGAGTTGTAGGTTTACTGTCCCCGGACTGAAAAGTGCACTTGGAAACCCCTGGGTGCAACCAGATTGGTTAAAATATCCTAATCTATTTTTTCCCCACTGCTTTTTCTGTTCCTGTCCAGAAGGTAGTGCTTAGAATACTTCCAGCAACCCTCCAGTATCTCATCTCAGCAACAATTCCTCGTGTTTCAGCTCAGTGTTTTATCATAACCAAGCCCAATTCTGGCATCGCCTAACATCCAACTGCACCATCCTGGCAGGGATTATGGCCCCATTGCCATCAGGAAAGGAAACCCTTTCTTCCATAGCCAATTATAGTGCCCACCAGCTGAGATCAGCTAACTCCACATAGATCCGTGATTAAACCTGGGATGATCCTGGTTTGTATCACAGCACATGGTGCGTTTAACCACTGAACGATAATTAAAGTTGTGGTTAAAATTGTGCATCTCGCTTTTGTGATGGAATTCAACTTTTAGTTTCAAAAAAATTGTCAATAAACTAAAAACAACTGCGTATTCCTGCAATAAGTGTTTCCTTGTAACAACTGTAACTCATAGCTATTTAATTGGAATTTTGTGCCATAACTGAAAGTCCATTCTTTTGAACAAAGATGATATGCTTCTGGGAATTGTGGGATAGGATTATTTTGCCACAACAGAATTATCTCTCAGTTTCTTAGATACTGAACCCTCCAGCCCAGCCAAAATGATAAATGTGTTTATTTTTTAAATCAGGTTTGGTGTATTATGTTATAAACATTCCTGCCAGTGAGAAACAAGGCTATAATTTGACTTTGAGGTTTAGGTGACATCAATAAAACCCATCATCTGAACCCTTCCAATAAATTACAGCCTTGTTGCTCACTTAAGATAATCAGTCTACATTACCAGCATATACAGGTAAATACCAAGCAGCACAGTGATGTTACACAGCGATTGTTTCTGGATGGTATTTTTATTGCATATACTTTGTCATTAGGCTAGCAACAATTTACCAATAAACACTGAAAAAAATGTAACATTTTATACAGTTAAAAATGTGATTTTTAAAATCAGAGGAGCAGATAACAAATATGCAGAATGAGTCTACATTTTACACACATTTTAAATCAATACAATTTGATCTTGTATGCTACTGCTACTGCTGCTGCTTTTTGCAATCCTACCATTGAGCTGGTCTCTTCCACTTGAATTATTTGTTAAGAGACCAGAATTTCCTGGTTCTCTTTCCTTTTTGCATGCTTGATGCATTTTTCTCTTTGTTAATATACAAAATTAGCATTTCTTCTGTATTGCTAGCATTAAGTTCATCCAGTAAAACTCAGATGGGGCATCAAATAATGTTCATCCATTTGTAAAGCATTCTTTGGGAACCAGGACAACTGGTTGCATTTAATTTAAATGTTACATCACAGAAGTAGCTATAAGAAAACAAAAAGATATCAATCAAAGACAGTCATGGCTAAATGGAAGATTTGATAAGAGCATAAGGAGTAGGCCGTATGGCCCCTCGAGCCTGCTCCGCCATTCAATAAGATCATGGCTGATCCATCTCGACTCCACTTTCCTGCCCTATACCCATATCCCTTGATCCCCTTAGTGTCCAAAAATCTATCGATCTCCATCTGAATATACTCAATGACTGAGCATCCACAGCCCTCTGGGGTAGAGAATTCCAAAGATTCACAACTCTCTGAGTGAAGAAATTTCTCCTCATCTCAGTCCTAAATGGCCGACCCCTTATCCTGAGACTATGTCCCCCCAGTTCGAGACTCTCCAGCCAGGGGAAAACAGCATCCCGGCATCTACCCTGTCAAGCCCTCTAAGAATTTTAAGTGTTTCAATGAGATCACCTCTCATTCTTCTAAACTCCAGAGAATATAGCTCCATGATGTGAAAGAGCTTGGACAGACTTTAACCAATAGTTTGTTGTTTTTATGCCCCATGAAAATTTAGATTTGAGCCCAGTTTTGATGAGTCAATTTATCTCTAAGAAAACAGCAGGGGACTGGGGGTGGGACTGGGGGGAGGGCGGGGGGGCACAATGGGTTCTAATCCACTTCAGATTGATGAGATAAAGGTCTTTTCAATCTGCCTGGAAGGGTCCTACTTTGGAGCAGTCTCAACCCAGTTACTAATGGCCATTAGAACACTGCCTAATTAGGTATTAGAGCAATCTCACTCAGACAAACTACAAGGTTGGCTGATGGGAGACGTGGAAATGTCACACTGGTGAATAACATTTCTATTTCCCCTGCTTACCAAAGTTTGGGAAAGGTGCATTGTTGGGACAGAGCAAGGAAGCTTTATCCTCTACCTAACGCATGATGTACAACCAACTCAGGGGTACTGAACTGAGCCTCAAACCCCACATCCCAGCCAACTACAAGACTGCCCATCTGCACTTCCGGAACATCACCCACCTCCACCGATACCCCTACCTGACCCCCACTACAGCTTAGCTCTTATCCAGACTTTTGTAACCACCAGACATGATTACTCCAATGCTGTCTTGCCAAGTTTTCCGAGATCCATCCTTCACAACTTTCACTTATATAGGACATTTAACATAGAAAATGTTTGAAGGCACTTCACAGAGGGGAGATAATAAAATAGATAAAAGGAATAAAGGAAATGGATACTGAACTATGGTGACACAGTTAGAAGAGATGAGGAAAAAATTCTGGTCAAAAAGATGTTCTTTAACAAGGTATGTAAACGTGGAGAGAAAAGTGGAGACGGATTTAGAGAGGGAATTCCAAAGAAAGACATTTAAAAAAATTCATTCATGGGATGTGGGCGTCGCTGGCAAGGCCAGCATTTATTGCCCATCCCTAATTGCCCTTGAGAAGGTGGTGGTGAGCCGCCTTCTTGAACCGCTGCAGTCCGTGTGGTGAAGGTACTTCCACAGTGCTGTTAGGTAGGGAGTTCCAGGATTTTGACCCAGCGATGATGAAGGATCGGTGAGATACTTCCAGGTCAGGATGGTGTGTGACTTGAAGAGGAACTTGGAGGTGGTGGTGTTCCCATGCGCCTGCTGCCCTTGTCCTTCTTGGTGGAAGAGGTCGCGGGTTTGGGAGGTGCTGCCGAAGAAGCCTTGGCGAATTGCTGCAGTGGATCTTGTAGATGGTACACACTGCAGCCACGGTACACCGGTGGTGGAGGGGGTGAATGTTTAAGGTGGTGGATGGGGTGCCAATCAAGCGGGCTGCTTTGTCCTGGTGGTGTCGAGCTTCTTGAGTGTTGTTGGAGCTGCACTCATCCAGGCAAGTAGAGAGTATTCCATCACATTCTGTACTTGTGCCTTGTAGATGGTGGAAAGGCTTTGTGGAGTCAGGAGGTGAGACACTCACTGAAGAATACCCAGCCTCTGACCTGCTCTTGTTGCCACAGTATTTATGTGGCTGGTCCAGTTAAGTTTCTGGTCAAGGGTGACCCCCAGGAGATTGATGGTGGTGGATTCGGCGATGGTAATGCTGTTGAATGTCAAGGGGTGGTCGTTAGACTCTCGCTTGTTGGAGATAGTCATTGCCTGGCACTTGTGTGGCACGAATGTTACCTGCCACTTATCAACCCAAGCCTGTATGTTGTCCAGGTCTTGTTGCATGCGGGCATGAACTGCTTCATTATCTGAGGAGTTGCGAATGGCACTGAACGCTGTGCAGTCATCAGCGAACATCCCCATTTCTGACCTTATGTTGGAGGGAAGGTCATTGATGAAGCAGCTGAAGATGGTTGGGTGATTTATACAGCATCTTTCAGATCCTCAGAACATCTCAATGCGTTTCACAGCCTATGAATTCATTTTGAAGTGTTGGCACTGTTATGTAGACAAATATGACGGCCAATTTGTGAACAAGATCCCACAAACAGCAAATAAGATAAACTAACATTTGGTGGGGCCAGTTGAGGGTTAAATTTTGCCAAGAAACGAGGAGAACTCTGCGCTTTTAATTGTGCTACAGGATCTTTTATGTCCATCTGAACAGGCGGATGGGAGCTTAGTTAACTTCTTATCCAACAGACAGTATCTTGGACAATGCAGTACTTCCTCAGTACGGCACTGAAGTGTCAGCTGAGAATATGTGCTCGGGTCCTGGTGTGGGACTTGAACCAATAACTTTCTGACTCAACTGAGATTGCAACTATGAGGGTCGAGGTGACTGAACACTGCTCCGAATAGTGGGGTAAAGTAAGGGGACATGCACAAAAGAACCTGATAGAGTTCTTGAAGGAAATGACTGAGGTGGTGGAAGGGGGAAATGAAGTGGATGTGGTGTACATGGACTTTCAAGACAGCCTTTGACCAGGCACTGCTTGGAAGTATATTGAAGAAGATTAAGCGATATTAAAGTGTTAAATTCAATTTAACTTAATTTAAAAAATTTAAAATAAAAAAATGTGATAATTTTTTTGGCAAGTGTTGCGTTACATCTGTCATCAACTTAAGAGTCTCCAAACCAAGAAATCTACGAAGACAGAGATTCCGTTTGGCCAACATGCAGTTCAGGCTCTCTGAAAAGTCTTGTATTTTTTTCCAGCTAGAAATTTAGTTTCGGCACAGTTTTGATGATTAGAGACACGAATACCCAGTATAGAGACACTAATACCCAGTTCAGAGACACTAATACCCAGTGTGGCGACACTAATACTCAGTGAAGAGAGACACTAATACCCAGTGTAGAGAGACACTAATTCCAAGTGTAGAGAGACACTAATACCCAGTGTAGAGAGACACTAATACCCAGTGTAGAGAGACACTAATACCCAGTGTAGGAGACACTAATACCCAGTGTAGAGAGACACTAATACCCAGTGTAGAGACACTAATACCCAGTGTAGAGAGACACTAATACCCAGTGTAGAGAGACACTAATACCCAGTGTAGAGACACTAATACCCAGTGTAGACAGACACTAATACCCAGTGTAGAGAGACACTAATACCCAGTGTAGAGAGACACTAATACCCAGTGTAGAGAGAAACTAATACCCAGTGTAGAGACACTAATACCCAGTGTAGAGAGACACTAATACCCAGTGTAGAGAGACACTAATACCCAGTGTAGAGAGACACTAATACCCAGTGTAGAGAGACACTAATACCCAGTGTAGAGACACTAATACCCAGTGTAGAGAGACACTAATACCCAGTGTAGAGAGACACTAATACCCAGTGTAGAGAGACACTAATACCCAGTGTAGAGAGACACTAATACCCAGTGTAGAGAAACACTAATACCCAGTGTAGAGACACTAATACTCAGTGAAGAGAGAAACTAATACTCAGTGTAGAGAAACAATAATACCCAGTGTAGAGGGACACTTATACCCAGTGTAGAGAGACACTAATACCCAGTGTAGAGAGACACTAATACCCAGTGTAGAGAGACACTAATACCCGGTGTAGAGAAACACTAATACCCAGTGCAGAGACATTAATACCCAGTGTAGAGAGACACTAATACCCAGTGTAGAGAGACACGAATACCCAGTGTAGAGACACTAATACCCAGTGTAGGGAAACACTAATACCCAGTATAGAGACACTAATACCCAGTGTAGAGAGACACTAATACCCAGTTTAGAGACACTAATACCCAGTGTAGAGACACTAAAACACAGTGTAGAAAGACACTAATACCCAGTGTAGAGAAACCAATACCCAGTGTAGAGACACTAATACCCAGTGTAGAGAGACACTAATACCCAGTGTAGCGACAATAATACCCAGTGTAGAGAGACACTAATACACAGTGTAGAGAGACACTAATATCCAGTGTAGAGAGACACTAATATCCAGTGTAGAGACACAAATACACAGTGTAGAGAAACACTAATACCCAGTCTAGAGACACTAATACCCAGTGTAGAGAGACACTAATACCCACTGTAGAGAGACACTAATACCCAGTGTAGAGCGACACTAATACCCAGTGTAGAGACACTAATACCCAGTGTAGAGAGACACTAATACACAGTGTAGAGAGACACTAATACCCAGTGTAGAGAGACACTAATACCCAATGTAGAGAGACACTAATACCCAGTTTAGAGAGACACTAATACCCAGTGTAGAGTGTCACTAATACCCAGTGTAGAGACACTAATACCCAGTGTAGAGAGACACTAATACCCAGTGTAGAGAGACACTAATACCCAGTGTAGAGAACACTAATACCCAGTGTAGAGAGACACTAATACACAGTGTAGAGAGACACTAATACCCAGTGTAGAGAGACACTAATACCCAGTGTAGAGAGACACTAATACCCAGTGTAGAGAGACACTAATACCCAGTGTAGAGGGACACTAATACCCAGTGTAGAGACACTAATACCCAGTGTAGAGACACAATACCCAGTGTAGAGAGACACTAATACCCAGTGTAGAGAGACACTAATACCCAGTGTAGAGACACTAATACCCAGTGTAGAGACACTAATACCCAGTGTAGAGACACTAATACCCAGTGTAGAGAGACCACTAATACCCAGTGTAGAGACACTAATACCCAGTGTAGAGAGACACTAATACCCAGTGTAGAGACACTAATACCCAGTGAGAGAGACACTAATACCCAGTGTAGAGAGACACTAATACCCAGTGTAGAGGACACTAATACCCAGTGTAGAGACTAATACCCAGTGTAGAGAGACACTAATACCCAGTGTAGAGAGACACTAATACCCAGTGTAGAGAGACACTAATACCCAGTGTAGAGAGACACTAATACCCAGTGTAGAGAGACACTAATACCCAGTGTAGAGAGACACTAATACCCAGTGTAGAGAAACACTAATACCCAGTGTAGAGAGACACTAATACCCAGTGTAGAGAGACACTAATACCCAGTGTAGAGAGACACTAATACCCAGTGTAGAGAGACACTAATACCCAGTGTAGAGAGACACTAATACCCAGTGTAGAGAGACACTAATACCAGTGTAGAGACACAGTAATACCCAGTAGAGAGACACTAATACCCAGTGTAGAGACACTAATACCCAGTGTAGAGAGCACTAAATACCCAGTGTAGAGAGACACTAATACCCAGTGTAGAGAGACACGATACCAGTGTAGAGAGACACTAATACCCAGTGTAGAGAGACACTAATACCCAGTGTAGAAAGACACTAATACCCAGTGTAGAGAGACACAAATACCCAGTGTAGAGAACACTAATACCCAGTGTAGAGAGACACTAATACCCAGTGTAGAGAGACACTAATACCCAGTGTAGAGAGACACTAATACCCAGTGTAGAGAGACACTAATACCCAGTGAAGAGAGACACTAATACCCAGTGTAGAGAGACACTAATACCCAGTGTAGAGACACTAATACCCAGTGTAGAGACACTAATACCCAGTGTAGAGAGACACTAATACCCAGTGTAGAGAGACACTAATACCCAGTGTAGAGACACTAATACCCAGTGTTGAGAGACACTAATACCCAGTGTAGAGAAACACTAATACCAGTTTAGAGACACTAATACCCAGTGTAGAGAGACACTAATACCCAGTGTAGAGAGACACTAATACCCAGTGTAGAGAGACACTAATACCCAGTGTAGAGAAATTAATACCCAGTGTAGAGAAACACTAATAACCAGTGTAGAGAGACACAAACACCCAGTGTAGAGAGACACTAATACCCAGTGTAGAGACACTAATACCCAGTGTAGAGAGACACTAATACCCAGTGTAGAGAGACATAATACCCAGTGTAGAGAGACACTAATACCCAGTGTAGAGAGACACTAATACCCAGTGTAGAGACACTAATACCAGTGTAGAGAGACACTAATACCCAGTGTAGAGACACTAAT